>LR738714.1:426896474-427118123 GCA_902687465.1 Secale cereale
TCCGACGGAGCTCCGGAACAAGCCCCAAGATGGGATCTCACGAGAACAGAAGGTTACGGCGGTGGAACTAGAGTTTTCTCTGTTGTTCTGATGGTTTCGGGGTACGTTGGTATATATAGGAGGAAGGAGGGCACAGGGGGCCAAACATGGGGCCCACGAGGCAGGGGGCGAGCCCTATAGGGGGGGGGGGGCGCCACCCACCCTCGTGGGCACCACGTATGCCCTACTCTGTGGTTCTCAAGTCTCCTGTGCCTGATTTTCTCCCAAAATATCTCTCCTGAAGGTTTCATTCCGTTTGGACTCCGTTTGATATCCCTTTTCTGTAAAACCCTGAAACAGGCAAAAACAGCAATCTGGACTGGGCCTTTGGGTTAGTAGGTTAGTCCCAAAAATATTATGAAAGTGTATGACAAAGCCCATTAAACATCCAAAACATCATAAATAATAGCATGGAACAATAAAAAATTATAGATACGTTGGAGACGTATCAAGCATCCCCAAGCTTAATTCCTGCTCGTCTTCGAGTAGGTAAATGAAAAAAACAGAATTTTTGATGTGGAATGCTAACCAACATAGTTTTTCAATGTAATTCTCTTAATTGTGGCATGAATGTTCAAATCTAAAAGATTCAAGACAAAAGTCTATATTGACATAAATAATAATACTTCAAGCATACTAACAAAGCAATCATGTCTTCTCAAAATACTATGGCTAAAGAAAGTTATCCCTACAAAATCATATAGTCTGGCTATGCTCCCTCTTCATCACACAAAATATTCATATCATGCACAACCCCGATTTCAGCCAAGAACTTGTTTTCATACTCTATTCTTTCAAACATTTCAACTTTCATGCAATACATGAGCGTGAGGCATGGATATAGCACTATGGGTGGAATAGAGAGGTGGTTGTGGAGAAGACAAAAATGAGGGAGATAGTCTCACATCAACTAGGCATATCAACGGGCTATGGAGATGCCCATCAATAGATATCAATGTGAGTGAGTATGGATTGCCATGCAACGGATGCACTAGAGCTAAAAATGTATGAAAGCTCAACGAAAGAAACTAGTGGGTGTGCATCCAACTTGCTTGCTCACGAAGACCTAGGGCATTTAAGGCAGCCCATCGTTGGAATATACAAGCCAAGTTCAATAATGAAAATTCCTACTAGTAAATGAAAGTGACTAAACATGAGACTCTCTATCATGAAGAACATGGTGCTACTTTTAAGCACAAGTGTGGAAAAGATAGTAGCAATTGTCCCTTTTTTTTTCTTTTTTTCCTTTTTTGTGCCTTTATTTTTTCCTTTGGCCTTTCTCTTTTTTTGGAGGGACTTTTTTGATTTAGCCTTTCCTCACATGGGACAATGCTCTAATAATGATGATCATCACACTTTCATTGAATTACAACTCGATACTAGAACAAAGTATGACCTATATGAATGCCTCCGGCGGTGATCGGGATGTGCAATGAATCAAGAGTGACATGTATGAAAAATTATGCATGGTGACTTTGCCACAAATACGATGTCAACTACATGATCATGCATGGCAATATGACAATATGAAGCGTGTCATATGAACAGAACGGTGGAAAGTTGCATGGCAATATATCTCAGAATGGCTATGGAAATGCCATGATAGCTAGGTATGGTGGGTGTTTTGAGGAAAATATATGGTGGCTGATTTGAGGAAGGATATATGGTGGGTGTATGGTACCGGCGAAAGTTGCGCAGTACAAGAGAGGCTAGCAATGGTGGAAGGGTGAGAGTGCGTATAATCCATGGACTCAACATTAGTCATAAGGACTCATATACTTACTGCAAAAATCTACGAGTCATCAAAACAAAGCAATCAACGCATGCTCCTAGGGGGGAGGTTGGTAGGAGTTAACCATCGCGCGCCCCCGACCTCCACACAAAGGTTGACACTTTACAAATACCTCATGCTCTAACTTCGTCACATAGCGGTTCACCATACGTGCATGCTACGAGAATCACTAACCTTAACACAAGCATTTCTCAATTTCATAATAACTCCACTAGCATGACTCTAATAGCACTATCCTCATATCTCAAAACAATTATCAAGCATCCAACTTCTCATCATATTCAATGCACTTAGTGTCAGGGATATTACTAGCAGGTATAAACCGGCTAGGGAGATCCGGATTATGGTAATGTAGCTGTGTTGTTATAAATTCAGTAGAAGTTACGGCCCATGAAGGCTTAGGGCCCATGTACAATGTTTACGGTTTATAAACCATCCTATTATGTAACTTGAGATACAAGGAAGAAAGAATAGAGACCGAGGCGGACACGATTATGAGCCGGCATCGGGACTCTGTAAACCGGACCGGGCATTGCCTCCTATATAAAGGAACGGACCGGCGATGGTTCAAGGACAGAGAACGATCCGTCAAGAGATAGGCAAGCAATCTGCTCCCTGTTCATCGACGCCCAAGCAATACCAAACCAAACTAGACGTAGGCTTTTACCTTCATCGAAGGGGCCGAACTAGTATAAACCCTCTGTGTCCTTTGTATGCTTTTAACCTCTTCAAGCTAACCCGTGCGATGGTTCCACAACTAAGTCCGCTAAACCAGTCATCTGCCATGCTAATTCCTCGACACTTAGTGTGAAAGTTTTTACTACATTGATATTGGATGTCTATCATGTGATGGCTAGTTTTATAGACAAAGCACATTACCATGTTGTTTTAATAGACTTTCAAAAGGATAAAAGTTAAGCATGAGAGATCAACAATTTCTACAAAATAAAATCACCACCGTGCTCTAAAAGATATAAGTGAAGCACTAGAGCAAAAGCTATTCAACTCAAAAGATATAAGTGAAGCACATAGAGTGTTCTATTAATTCCTAGGACATATTTAACTCTCTCAAATAGGTGTGTCCAGCAAGGATAATTGTGTGAAACTAACAAGCAAAGACTCAAATTATACAAGACGCTCCAAGTAAAACTCATATCATGTGGTGAATAAAAATATAGCTCCGAGTATAGTTACCGATGGATGAAGACGAAAGAGGGGATGCCTTCCCGGGGCATCCCCAAGCTTAGGCTTTTGGTTGTCCTTGAATTTTACTTTGGGGTGCCTTGGGAATCCCCAAGCTTAGGCTCTTTCCACTCTTTGTTCCATAGTCCATCAAAGCAATACCCAAAACTTAAAAACTTCACAACACAAAACTTAGACAAAAATCTCGTGAGCTCCGTTAGTATAAGAAAACAAACCACTACTCAAAGGTACTGCAATGAATTCATTCTTTGTTTATATTGATGTTAAACCTAATGTATTGCAACTTCTCTATGATTCATACCTCCCAATACTACTCATAGATGCATTGAAATAAGCAGACAACACACGAAAAACAGAATCTGTCAAAAACAGAACACTATGTAGTAATCTGCAGTTTTTGCATACTTCTGTAACTCCAAAAAATTTGAACTAAATTGGTAAACGTGAGGAATTTTTCTATTAATCATCTGCAAAAAGAATCGACTAAATATCACGCTCCAATAAAATCTGGTGACCATTCTAGCGAGCCCTAACGATTCTGTTTTTCGCAGCAAGATGATATAAACTTCACACAAGTCTTCCCAAAGGTTCTACTTGGCACAAACACTAATTAAAACACAAAACCACATCTAAACAGAAGCTAGATGCAATATTTATTCCTAAACAGAAGGAAAAACAAAAAATAAAAAATTGGGTTGCCTCCCAACAAGCGCTATCGTTATAGCCATTAAGATAGGCTTGATAATTCAATGATGCCCACATGAAAGATAAGAATTGAAGCACAAAGAGAGCATCATAAAGCATATGAAAATCACATCTAAGTCTAACATACTTCCTATGCATAGGCATTTTATAGGAAAACAAATTAGCAAGACAAGCAAGATCTAGCATATGCAAGGATGAAGAAAGAAACAATAGGAATATCAACATAACGAGAGGTAATTTAGTAACATGAAAATTTCTATGACCATATTTTCCTCTCTCATGATAATTGCAAGTAGGATCATAAGAAAATTCAACAATATAGCTGTCACATAACATATTCTCAACATGATCCACATGCATGCGAAGTTGACACTCTTCCAAAATAGTGGGATCTATAGTTGACACTCTTTCGAACCCACTTTCAGTATTATTGCAAACATTATTATCAATCTCATATTCATCATGGGGCTTAAATAAAATTTCAAGATCATAAGAAGAATTACCCCAATCATGATCATTGCAACAAGTAGTGGACATAGCAATACTAGCATCCCCAAGCTTAGGGTTTTGCATATCATTAAAACAATTGACATCAATAGAATTTATAATAACATCATTGCAATCATGCTTTTCAATTAAGGAGCTATCATGAATCACTTTTTCTTTTAACAATTCTTCACAATTTTCAGATTCATAAATTTCAAGCAAAACCCCATAATGATAATCTAGTGCACGCAACTCACTAGCAATTGGTTCAACATAATTGGATCTCTTAAAAAGATTAGCAAGTGGATGAGGATACATAATTAAGCAAGTGAATATGCAAGCTAATAGAGGGAACATAGCAACACAAGCAAACAGAAAGGTGAACGGTAACACACGGCAAAAAGAAGGGCAAATAAAACAGCAAGGGTGAAGTGGGGGAGAGGAAAACGAGAGGCAAAAAAAGTAATGCGAAGGATAAGGGTTTATGATAGGTACTTGGTATATGACTTTTGCGTAAGCCTTCCCGGCAACAGCGCCAGAAATTCTTCTTGCTACTTCTCGAGCTTGCGTTGTATTTCCTCGAAGAGGAAAGGGTGATGCAGCATAGTAGTGTAAGTATTTCCCTCAGTTTTTGAGAACCAAGGTATCAATCTAGGAGGAGACCACGCGCGAGTCCCTCGCACCTGCACAAACAAATAAGAACTTCGCAGCCAACGCGATAAGGGGTTGTCAATCCCTTTACGGTCACTTACGAAAGTGAGATCTGATAGAGATGGTAGCTTGATATTTTTTGTATTTTTGGTTATAAGAACAGGAAGTAAAAGTGGAAAAGTAAAGTAGATTGTAGATTGATATGTTGAGAATAGACGCGGGGGCCATAGTGTTCTCTAGTGGCTTCTCTCATGATAGCGATATTCTATGGCGGGTAAACAAATTACTGTCGAGCAATTGATAGAAAAGCGAATAATTATGAGACTATCTAGGCATGATCATTATATATAGGCATCACGTCCGAGACAAGTAGACCAAAACGATTCTGCATCTACTACTATTACTCCGCACATCGACCGCTATCCAGCATGCATCTAGTGTATTGAGTTCATAAGAATAGAGTAATGCCTTAAGCAAGATGACATGATGTAGAGGGATAAACTCAAACTTAGTGATACAAACCCCATCTTTCTATCCTCGATGGCAACAATACAATACGTGCCTTGCTGCCCCTACTGTTCAAGATTGAACCCAAAGCCAAGCACTTCTCCCATTACAAGAACTATAGATCTAGTAGGCCAAACCAAACCAATAATTCAAAGAGACTTGCAAGGATATTATAATCATACATAAAGAGTTCAGAGAAGAACCAAATATTTCTCATAAATAATCTTGATCATAAACCCACAATTCATCGAATCTTGACAAACACACCGCAAAAAGAGATTACATCGAATAGATCTCCTCGAAGACCGAGGAGAACTTTGTATTGAGATCCAAAGAGAGATAAGAAGCCATCTAGATACTAGCTATGGACTCGAAGGTCTGTGGTAAACTACTCACAACTCATGGTGAGGCGATGATGATGATGTAGAAGCACTCCATGGAAGATCCCCCCTCCGACGGAGCTCCGGAACAGGCCCCAAGATGGGATCTCACGAGAACAGAAGGTTACGGGGGTGGAACTAGGGTTTTGTCTATTGTTCTGATGGTTTCGGGGTACGTAGGTATATATAGGAGGAAGGAGGGCACCTGGGGCCAAATGTGGGGCCCATGAGGCAGGGGGTGTGCCCTATAGGGGGTGGGGGGCGCCCCCACCCTCGCGGGCACCATGTATTCCCTACTCCGTGGTTCTCAAGTCTCCCGTGCGTGATTTTCTCCAAAAATATCTCTCCCGAAGGTTTCATTCCGTTTGGACTCCGTTTGATATCGCCTTTCTGTAAAACCTTGAAACAGGCAAAAAACAGCAATCTGGACTAGGCCTTTGGGTTAGTAGGTTAGTCCCAAAAATAATGTAAAAGTGTATGACAAAGCCCATTAAACATCCAAAACATCATAAATAATAGCATGGAACAATAAAAAATTATAGATACGTTGGAGACGTATCACGTCCCCCTTACACCTTGGTCTCGTCCTGGTTTCCGGACGCCCCAACGGTAGTCGGGGGTGGCGCAAGGCGGGGCCCTCGTCTAGCGATATGAAGTAAGGCTCACGCATGTGAAGGTCTCCGCCCGTGACACTCTCACGTAATAATGAGTGGGGCTGTACACGCCCCGGAGTCTCCGGAGTGCCGCCCTCAGGCCTCGAGGGCTCCCTCCCACGTCCTAGTGGTAGCACTTAGCTCCGCACTGGTGGAAGACCTTAAGACTAGATAGGTGACGGACGCAGCTATTTGCTTTCCTCTCCCTTTCTTTGTAACTTGGTTCACCGCCTTCTCGGATCGAATTTGAAGTCTTGCTCGGTGCCAAAAATGGGGGGAATTTTCCGTTGATTTATGCTGGATTTTATCGCCTTTCGGCCGTTTTTAAAGCTCCTACCTCGAGCCCTCCGGCTCGGGGGCCAGAAGGCTGATCCCACCTGACGGGCCTCTATAACCTCGGTAGGACCCCCTCGGGGCAAGAGCCTACGCGCCACAAAATTGCTGCGTAGGCATCCTGCCGCGGCCAGCAGAACACCCCTGGCCCCGCTCCCCGGAGCGGGGCCACGTGTTGCTCAAGAAGCTCAGGGTCGCGGATCCCTAGCGATCTACCCGAGAAGAGAGGCGTGGCAACGACCTCGTAACCCGCATGAGGCCAGGTAAGATCTAGGTGAGTTACAATGACAACCCAGCTCAGAAAACTCGAGGACGCACATCCCCGGTTCAACTCTAAGCAGCAAAAAAGGAAGTAGAACATCAGTTTACACACATAGGGGGCTCCCCCATCAAAATGCTCTCATGCCCTACGGGGCCATGTCCAAGTCCTTGCGTGCAGGATCGAGGCGGAGGAGTACAAGCTCAATCGGACATATCGCTCGCCACATCGTCCGGGTTGCTCTCATGCACACTACCGGCGCTGTCGCTGGCCACGTCTTCACCGTCGTCAACTGCGCCACCTTCGTCTGCCGCGACCACGGCCTCGTCATCCACAATAGCAAAGGCCCTGACCAGAGCATCCACATTGTCGTCCACCCAGCGCGCCAGGTTGTCTCGGATGGCCCCGGGCATTGGGGTGAGGGCGGCGTCAAAATCAAATTGGGGGTCGATGTTCTGAAGGTAGCTGAAGACCCAGGAGAACGCGCACCCAAGAAGGCTTCGACTCTATTCTTAAACCAGTTGGCGGGCCCTCGTGGCCCGGCTATCCAGGCGCGTCACAACCTCAGTGAAGAAGACAAGATGGCCAACGTAATACTCCACGTGGGGATGAGGGACGTTCTCCTTGCAGATGGCCCCTAGCGCCCGGTTAGCCTTCACCAGGAGGGCCTGGAGCATGGGTGTGTGCTCGTGCTGCAGCAGCAGTCGATGGCAAGCCTCGTCCTTGCTCCGCCGCACGAGATCCGCGACATCATCAACCTGTCACTAGAGCAAGGCCAGGTCGGCCAGCGCGGAGTCTAGCTTGGCCTGAGCAGAAGACTGGGCTGCCGTGGCGACCCTCTCGCGCTGCTCTACTTCCTCCAGCCTCACCTTGAGGGCAGCAGTTCTCCCATCAGCTTCCGCCCGTTGGAACTCCAACTACAAGCCATACTCCTTGGCAAGGTCTGCGCTGGCCTTCGCCACCCTTTGGTCCATTTCCTCCTGAACTCTGGCTTCGCGAGTGGATACAACATCCTTGGCCAGGGTCACGTGGTGATCCCTCCCCTCCAGCCGCTCGAGCTCAAGGCTGCGCTCCGTGGCCTCCAACATCAACGCTTCCTTATGCCGCAAGATCTCTGCCTCTTCGGAAGGCGTCCCTTTCATCGACACTGATACGCCCATTTTGCATCATGCTTTTATAGTAATATTTATTGCATTATGGGCCGTTATTACACATTATGTCACAATACTTATGCCTTTTCTCTCTTATTTTACAAGGTTTACATGAAGAGGGAGAATGCCGACAGCTGGAATTCTGGGCTGGAAAAAGAGCAAACATTGGAGACCTATTCCGCACAAGTCAAAAAGCCCTGAAACTCCATCCGTTTTGGAAAATATAAAAAATATCTGGCGAAAGAAGTACAGGAGGTGGGCACCTACCGTTCGCCCCCCTGCCTCGTGGGCCACCCGGCAACCCCCCGACGCCCATCTTCTTCTATATGAGGTGTTTTGACCTGGAAAAAAATCACAAGGAGGTTTTCGGGACAAAGCACCGCCGTCTCAAGGCGGAACCTTGGCGGAACCAATCTAGGGCTCCGGCGTAGCTGTTTTGCCGGGGATACTTCCCTTCGGGAGGAGGAAATCGTCATCACCAACAACTCTTCCATCTTGGGGACGGTTATCTTCATCAACATCTTCACCAGCACCATCTCCTATCAAACCCTAGTTCATCTCTTGTATCCAATCTTTGTATCAAAACCTCAGATTGGTACCTGTGGGTTCCTAGTAGTGTTGATTACTCTTTGTAGTTGATGCTAGTTGGTTTATCCGGTGGAAGATCATATGTTCAGATCCATTATGCATATTAATACCCCTCTGATTATTAACATGAATATGTCTTGTGAGTAGTTACGTTTGTTCCTGAGGACATGGGAGAAGTCTTGCTATAAGTAGTCATGTGAATTTGATATTCGTTAGATATTTTGATGAGATGTATGTTGTCTTTCCTCTAGTGGTGTCATGTGAACGTCGACTACATGAAACTTCACCATTGTTTGGGCCTAGAGGAAGGCATTGGGAAGTAATAAGTAGATGATGGGTTGCTAGAGTGACAGAAGCTTAAACCCTAGTTTATGCGTTGCTTCGTAAGGGGCTGATTTGGATCCATATGTTTCATGCTATGGTTAGGTTTACCTTAACACTTCTTTTGTAGTTGCGGATGCTTGCAGTAGAGGTTAATCATAAGTGGGATTCTTTTCCAAGTAAGGGCAGTACCCAAGCACCAGTCCACTCACATACCAAATTATCAAAGTAACGAACGCGAATCATATAAACATGATGAAAACTAGCTTGGCGTTAATTCCCATGTGTCCTCGGGAGCGCTTTCTTTATATAAGAGTTCGTACAGGCTTGTCGTTTGCTACAAAAAGGATTGGGCCATCTAGATGCACCTTATTTATTTTTACTATTTGTTGCTTGTTACCAATTACCTTATCACAAAACTATCTGTTACCGATAATTTCAGTGCTTGCAGAGAATACCTTACTGAAAACTGCCTATCATTTCCTTCCGCTCCTCGTTGGGTTTGACACTCTTATCAAAAGGACTACGATAGATCCCCTACACTTGTGGGTCATCAAGACTCTTTTCTGGCGCCGTTGCCGAGGAGTGAAGCGCCTTTGGTAAGTGGAATTTGGTAACGAAAAAATTATATAGTATGCTGAAATTTATGATCACTTGTTACTATGGAACTTAATCCTTTGAGGGGCTTGTTTGGGGTATCTTCACCCCGACCACTAGAGCAAAGAGTTGCTCCTCAACCTACTGAACCTACTGAAAATGTTTGCTTTGAAATTCCTTCGGGTATGATAGAGAAACTACTAGCTAATCCCTTTACAGGAGATGGAACCTTGCATCCCGATTTGCATCTAATCTATGTGGATGGAGTTTGTGGATTATTTAAGCTTGCATGTATGCCCAAGGATGTGATCAAGAAGAAGGTCTTCCCTTTATCTTTGAAGGGAGAGGCATTGAGATGGTTTAGGCTATGCGATGATATTGGATCATGGAACTACAACCGGTTGAAATTGGAATTTCATCAGAAGTTCAATCCTATTCATCAGGTTCATCGTGATCGTAATTATATATATAATTTTTTGCCTCGCGAAGGAGAAAGTATCGCTCAAGCTTGGGGGAGGCTTAAGTCAATGTTATATTCACGCCCCAATCACGAGCTCTCAAGAGAAATGATTATTCAAAAAAAATTATGCTTGGCCTTCACTCAATAATCGCTCCATGCTCGATACTTCTTGCACCAGTTCTTTTATGATGAAGACTATTGAATTCAAATGGGATTTATTGGAAAGAATTAAACGCAACTCTGAAGATTGGGATCTCGATGAAGATAAGGATTCAGGTATAACACCTAAGTTTGATTGTGTTAAATCTTTTATGCATATCGATGTTTTCCGTGAATTTAGCACTAAATATGGACTTGACTCTGAGATAGTAGCTTCTTTCTGTGAATCATTTGCTACTCATGTTGACCTCCCTAAGGAGAAGTGGTTTAAATTTCATCCCCCATTGAAGTAAAAATAGTTGAACCCGTTAAAGTTGAAGAAAAGCCTATCACTTATAATGTTGATCCTATCGTTCCTACTGCTTACATTGAGAAACCACCCTTCCCTGTTAGAATAAAGGATCATGCTAAAGCTTCAACTATGGTTCGTAAGAGTAATACTAGAACACCTACACCCTCTGAGGAAATTAAAGTTGAACCTAGTATTGCTATGGTTAAGGATCTCTTGGTCAATGATATTGATGGGCATGTTATTTATCTCTGTGATGAAGCTGCTAGAATTGCTAAACCCGATACTAAGAATAAACATAGACCTGTCGTAGGCATGCCTGTTATTTCTGTTAAAATAGGAGATCATTGCTATCATGGCTTATGTGACATGGGTGCTAGTGCTAGTGCCATACCTCATTCCTTATATGAAGAAATTATGCACGATATTGCACCTGCTGAGCTAGAAGGTATTGATGTTACTATTAAGCTTGCCAATAGAGACACTATTTCACCAGTTGGTATTGTCAGAGATGTTGAAGTCTTGTGTGGGAAAGTTAAATACCCTGCTGATTCTCTTGTTCTTGGTTCCCCACAAGATGATTTTTGCCCCATTATATTTGGAAGACCCTTCTTGAATACTGTTAATGCTAAGATAGACTGCGAAAAGGACATTGTTACTGTTGGTTTAGGGGATATGTCTCATGATTTTAACTTTGCTAAATTTCATAGACAACCCCATGATAAAGAATTGCCTAGTAAGGATGAGATTATTGGTCTTGCTTCTATTGGCGTTCCTCCTAACGATCCTTTTGAACAATATCTGCTAGACCGTGAAAATGATATGTATATGAACTAGAGAAGGGAGATAGATGAAATATTCTATAAACATGGACCTTTATTGAAACACAACTTGCTTGTTGAAATTCTAGGGGATCCTCCTCCACCCAAGGGTGATCCCGTGTTTGAACTCAAACCATTACCTGATAGTCTTAAGTATACTTATCTTGACGAAAAGAAGATATATCCTGTTATTATTAGTGCTAACCTTTTAGAGCAAGAAGAAGAGAAATTATTGAAAACTCTGAAGAAGCACCATGTTGCTATTGGATATACTCTTGATAATCTTAAGGGCATTAGTCCCACTCTATGCCAACACAAAATAAAATCGGAGAAGGATGCTCAACCGGTTGTTGATCATCAACGGCGGTTAAAGCCTAAGATGAAAGAAGTGGTAAGAAAAGAAATACTAAAGCTTCTAGAGGCAGGTATAATTTATCCAGTTGCTGATAGTCAGTGGGTAAGTCCTGTCCATTGTGTCACTAAGAAGGGAGGTATTATTGTTGTTCCTAATGATAAAGATCAATTGATCCCACAAAGAATTGTTACAGGTTATAGGATGGTAATTGATTTCCGCAAATTAAATAAAGCTACTAAGAAAGATCACTACCCGCTACCTTTTATTGATCAAATGCTAGAAAGGTTATCCAAACATACTCATGTTTGCTTCCTAGATGGCTATTCTGGTTTCTCTCAAATACCTGTGTCAAAAGAGGATCAAGAAAAGAACACTTTTACTTGTCCCTTCGGTACCTTTTTTTATAGATGTATGCCTTTTGGTTTATGTAATGCACCTGCTACCTTTTGAAGATGCATGATGGCTATATTCTCTGATTTTTGTGAAAAGATTGTTGAGGTTTTCATGGATGATTTTTTCGTTTACGGAACTTCTTTTGATGATTGCTTGAGCAACCTTGATCGAGTTTTGCAGAGATGTGAAGAAACTAGTCTTGTTTTGAATTGCGAAAAGTTCCACTTTATGGTTAATGAAGGCATTGTCTTGGGGCATAAAATTTCTGAAAGAGGTATTGAAGTTGATAAAGCTAAGGTTGATGTTATTGAGAAGATGTCGTGTCCCAAGGACATCAAAGATATAAGAAGTTTCCTTGGTCATGCCAGGTTTTATAGGAGGTTCATTAAGGACTTCTCCAAAATCTCTAGGCCTCTGACTAACCTCTTACAAAAAGATGTTCCTTTTGTCTTTGATGATGATTGTGTAGAAGCATTTGAAATACTTAATAAAGCATTGATCTCTGCACCTATTGTCCATCCTCCTGGTTGGAATTTACCCTTTGAAATTATGTGCGATGCTATCATGCTAGTGATTATGCTGTAGGTGTTGTTCGAGGACAAAGAGTTGATAAGAGATTTAATGTTATCCAATATGCTAGTAAAACTCTAGACAGTGCCTAGAGAAATTATGCTACTACTGAGAAATAATTTTTAGCAGTTGTATTTGCTTGTGATAAGTTTAGACCTTATATCATTGATTCTAAAGTGACTGTTCACACTGATCATGCTGCTATTAAATATCTTATGGAAAAGAAAGATGCTAAACCTAGACTTATTAGATGGGTTCTCCTGCTACAAGAATTTGATTTGCATATTACTGATAGAAAGGGAGCTGAGAACCCCGTTGCAGATAACTTGTCTAGGTTAGAGAATATTCTTGATGACCCACTACCTATTGATGATAGCTTTCCTGATGAACAATTAGCTGTCATAAATGCTTCTCGTACTGCTCCATGGTATGCTGATTATGCTAATTACATTGTTGCTAAATTTATACCACCTAGTTTCACATACCAGCAAAAGAAAAAGTTCTTTTATGATTTAAGACATTACTTCTGGGATGACCCACACCTTTATAAAGAAGGAGTAGATGGTATTATTAGACGTTGTGTACCCGAGCATGAACAGGAACATACTGTAATGCCCCGGATGTAATACTTTCCCTTTTGGGTATATAATATATCTCCGGCTTCATCTATTTCCATTCCGGGTTCTTTGTCTTTCGGGTTATCGTCGTTTTGTTGTGTGAGTGTGTGGCATTCATTCATATCATGTAGACATGTGCATTGCATTGCATTTGTGTTGTCGGTTGCATCCGGTTCCGCGTGTTTCTTCCCGTTGTCCGTTTCGCGTTCCGGAGCTCCCTCACGTGTCCGTGACGTCCCGTAGGCCTACTTTGTTGTTCGGGCGTTTAACGTTACCGGTGTGCCGCGAGGTTGTTGTGTGTGTTGTTGTTTTATTGTGTGCAACCCGCCTCTCAAATCTCGTCTCGTTTGGACTCCGTTGGCTTTTCCATCCGTTGTTCATGTGGGTCCAAAGTGCCTTCACTTCGTGTCCCAGAAACACCCCTACTACAGTCTGTTATCTTCTCCTAGGCCCTTCTAATCTACCCCGCGATCGGATCCGTCGGATCGCGATCGGAGGGCTCCAAACACCCCCAATTCCCTCCTAACCCTAAAAAACTGCTATTTATAGACCCCTAGTCTATTTTGGGCATCCCCTTCTTCCTCCTCTCTCCCCTCATTTTTTTTCTTCAGATCTCCCTCTTTTATCTCAGATCCATCAGCCACTTGGCTGGATCCATCGAACCAGCCGCCGCTCTTTCCTTCGTAGCCAGACAGCCGCCGTTTCCTCGATCTCCTCAACCGCAGCCGACCGGATCGGTCCAGGTCAGCGCCAGGATCCCGACCGGCAGCTTCGCTGGGCTCGTCTCTCCGCTTTGAGTCATTCGCCAGGGAGCTGCGGGACCACATCGCCGCGAGGCCCATCCGCCGTCGCCTCCTCATCGCACCGCGCCAGCCGCGAGGCCAGGCCAGGCCTCCCTCCCTCTCCGCGTCGCCCCGGCCCAAACTCCCCGCAGCGCCAGGGCGCCGCCGCAAGGGCCCAGCCCGCCAGCCTCCGCCTTCCGCCGGGTCCCGTCGGCCTCTCCGCGCGCCGGCTGGGTCGGCCGCCCCGCGGGCCAGGCCGCGCAGCGTTCTCCAGCCGCCGGGCCGCTCGGCTCCAGCGCGCCAGGCCGCCAGGCCACCGCCTGGGCCGAGGCCTCCGCCGCCGGCCCGCTCGCCCTCCAGGCCGCCTCTTCAGCCGCCACCGCACCGGCCCGATCTCCAGATCCAAGCCCGTTACTGTTCAGTTTGAGGTTGACCTTTTTTTTCCCACTAAGTCCCAGATCTGTTAATCTAAAATGCAATGTTTGACCTGCTCTAACTTTTTGCCTGCTGCTCCGTTTTGCGCGTGTAGCATGTCCAGACGTTCGTGGGATCGTGCTCTATGTTTTACCTGTTGTTGTCATGCATGTTAGAGATCATTTAGGTGCTCGTTTTGCTGTTGCAAGAGTGCATCATGATATAAACTGCTGCTATGTGTTATTTTTATGCCACCTTTTCCATGTGATATCTTCTAGCTCGTTTGTCCGAATGATGCAAATGACATGTCCACGTGTTTGTCTTGCCATGCTCTACGTGTTGTATGTGATAGGTTGCATGGTAGATTTATTATTGCCTTGTTATCATCGTTGCAAAGTGCCATGTGGCTGTGATGTTATTTCACTTGTTATGAAATGCCATCTTGTTGAGCTCGTTGCAATCGTTGTGTTCACCTCCATGATGCATGCTTGTGTGTTTCGGGATCACCTTCATGTGTACTTTGATGAGGTGCTTACCTCTTGCCATGTTTAGTTTCGAGGTGACTTAAACATGCTCTTTTATATGCTATGATGATATTGCTGTTTTAGGACTTAGTGGATTTTCACTAAGTCTGAAATCTGTAACGTTCCGATGCCATGTTCGTGTGATGTTCTAGGACAAAGCATGATAGTTTTGGAGTGGATTTTGATTGTTCCTTGTAGTATATATTGTTGTCTTTCCATTCATGTCCTCACATGTCCATTTAAGTGGCTGTAGCATGTTTATCTTTTGCTCCAAAGTTTCAATAAAAATTCTGCTGCCAGAATTTTATTGTCAAGTTCAATATGTCCAAGATCATTGCTATTGATCCGTGGCTCTGTTGGGGGTGCACCTTGGACTTAGTTGCTGTAGTATATGTCTAGTTTGTGTTCATGCCCTTTGCCATGTTATTTAAATGCTGTAGCTCAATTATTTTGAGCTCCGAAGTTGCTATGTTGCTGTAATTTTCAGCTTTCGCTCAAATCTTGTTTCGAGCATAACTTTTAGCCCGTAACTCCAATTTCAGCAAATCTTATATCAAACTTGATTGTTTTTCTGTGTAGATTAATAATATCATATTGTTATCATATTTTGAGGTGTTTTGCTTGAGTGATATTTTCCGTGCTCCGTGTGCATCCTTAGTGCATCCATCATGCATTCATCTTTTCCGAGTGCGCATTGCATCTTGTTGATTGGTGCTTGGCGTGATTGTTTTGTTTAGAGCCGGAAGCTGAGACCGAGATCGAGTACGAGCACGAGGATTCCAACGAGGTTGAGCACGAGGACCCTTCTTACGATCCGAACGACTTCTCTTCAGGCAAGATGACCGAACCCCGATAACATTACTATATTTGCCTATTGCTAGTAGTCTCGATCTATAGTTTTGCCTCGATGCCCATGATCTTCTTGTCAGCCTCCTACTTGTAACCAATTGCCATGTTTAACCCACCTACCTATGCAAACCGTTGTTTGGCTAAGTACGCTTCGCTCAGCCCTTCTTATAGCGTTGCTAGTTGCAGGTGAAGTGAAGATGCTTGCTCCATGTTGAAGTTTGGTTGGGTTATATCACACTATATAATTGCTTAAAATGAAATCATCTATATATTGGCAAGGGTGGAAGGCTAAGCCTTTTGCTTGGTGATTTGTTCCACTCATGCCGTTAGGATCCGTATAAGCCGGTATTATGTTCCTTGATTATGCGTTCCTAACACGGTTGGGGTGTATGGGACCCCCTCGATAAACCGCCAAGTGCTAAGTCTTTTCCAGCAAGTCCCAACATTGGTACTATTTGCCTAATAACAAACTAAACTTGCATTGGGAGTACGACGAGGAGCGTAGTCGGTACTATGTGCGATACCCGGATGATCAGTAGTGGAGACTCTTACTAGGATTCGATCCGCCTGTGGTTTATTTATCTAAGTTTGGTACTTTGACATTTGGCTTTTGCCCTTAGAGGGTTGTGATGTTCTTAATGTATGATGTTTGAGACTTGTACTGTAATTCTGTGACGTGGCGAGTGTAAGCCAACTATTTTCTGTTTACTATCCCCTCTTTTACATGAGTTGTGCAAAGATTACCAAACTTGAGATCATTCTTGGATGGATTTATGCCTTTAAGTCGTGCCTCGACACGTAGGAGGTATAACTCCATCCTGGGCATTACAAGTTGGTATTCAGAGCCTTCTCCGACCTAGGAGCCCCCACTGTTTGATCGAATCGTTGACGGTCGAGTCTAGGCACACACTGAAAACTTTTTGAGTCCTATATTATATCGGAGAGTAGGATTTCTTTGCTTCTCATCCCCTTTCTCTCTGGTGAGGACTCCTGACGTCTACTCTTGTCTCTCCTATCTTCAAAAATTGCACAAATTTTTTTTTAGGAATCCCGCGAGTATTCTGGGATTGTTTCGATGTTCTTGTGACAAGGATATTGTTCTCGATGCCTCCTGTTACCGAGGAGTTGAGCTTCGGGGTATCTTTGTAACAAGCATATCGCGGCAGTACTAAATACTTAAGACGGCCGACATCGAAAATCTCCCCTATACGGCCAGTGGCAAGATAACCCCGACATCACCCAGTACTGGGGAGGTAGTTCGGGAGTATTGCCATAGCTTGTTATAGTGGATGCTTTTCGAAGGTCCGAGGTACACAGTTTCCAAGAAAGACTGGTTATGTGTTGAAGGATGGATACACCTGGATGTAGGTTTAGAGTTGATTGCGCGGTGCTTCCCGTGTATCCCCAACACCTGATTGCATAACTGGAATCTTTCGGAAATCTATAGGTGGGTTTTATCCAGTAGATCGTAGGCATTCTTCCAACGAATGCAGGTTAGTGAGTTCGGGGTTCGACATTGAGTGAAGGGGTTATATGACCGATGTTACTATCAGGATTTGCATCTTAAAGGGTCCTTGGCTATGCTGATCCGGGGATTGCAAAACCTTTTCGTAACGCGTTCATATGCTTTCAGCACAAAGATGTTAGAACGAAACTCCTCTCTTGTGTTTGTTCCCGTCTGTACCTTGTTGTTTTTCTTATTTTATCCTTTTGTCCCCTATGTGGCTTCTCGTGAAGACTGTTGTTATCATTTAACTGAGAATATCATTCGTTCCTCTTGTTCGGATGATTTCATTCGTTCTTATTGTTCGAATGATTATTGTGAAGACTTGTTGCAATTCATTCCATTGATTCAGCTTATACCTTTTGTCAATCAATTGCTGATTCGTGGTCATCTCTTTCAGGATGGCTCCGAAAAAGGTTCCAAACGCTAACCCAGAGGTGGAAGAGGTCCCATAACATCCTCCTTCCCCTCCTCCTCCGCCTGAGGCTTGGAGAGCAATTATGCAGACTACTGCTCAGAACACTCAGTTGATGATGCAGATGATGCAAGCTAATCAAGCTAATCAGGGTGTTCCAGGGAACCAAGGCAACTTCTTCCAGCAGCACCATGCTACCCTCAACCAGTTCCTGGCTAACAATCCTAAAGCTTTCAGTTACTGTGTCGACCCTCTTGATGCTGAGGATTGGTTGACCAACATAAAGAAGCATTTTGAGTGCAGTAAAGTGAAAGAAGATGACTATGTGAAGTTTGCAGCCTTCCAACTGAAAGATCAAGCAGCTGACTGGTGGCAGCAGTACAAAGACTCAAGGCCGGGTCAAGTGATCTCTTGGGAGAATTTCTGCAAGGATTTCCGCTCGCACCACATTCCTACAAGTGTCATCGAGGGTATGCGTGAGCAATTCCGCAACCTCAAGCAGGGCTCCATGACAGTCTATCAGTATAATGTCAAGTTCCAAAACCTCGCTCACTATGCTAAGCAAGACATTCCTGATGCCAAGAGTAAAATCTATCAGTTCTGTGGAGGTCTCAAAGATGAACTTCAGCTTGCTCTCACTTTGATCGAGCCCGATGAATTCGACAAGTTCTATAACATGGCTTTAAAACAAGAAGCAGCTCAGCTTAAGATGGAGGCCTCTAAGAAGAGAATTCGAGATGCTGTTCACTCTTCCTCATCGTCTCAGATGGTCTCGAAACAACAGAAATTCTGGCTTCCTCCTCCTCCAGTGATTCGAGCTCCATACAACAACTCCAACAACTTCATCAACTCCAACAACAAGAACTCTAGTGGTCGTGGTTTCTCCCACCCACCCAACCCGAGCAACCAGTCGAAGAAGCAGTTTCAGTCTCAAGGCTCCAAGTCCAGTGGCTCTCATTTCCGTCCTCTCTCTAAAGTGGTGTGCAACAACTGTGGCCAGAAGGGTCATTATGCCAACCGTTGTCCGAATCCGAAGCGTCTTCCACCTCCTCCACCTGTGAGTTCAGCTATTGTCAGGCATGATCCAAAGGCAGCAAGGGTCAATCTGATGAATGCAGCGTAAGCAGAGAATGCTTCTGATGTCATTTTGGGTAACCTTCCAGTTAACTCTTTTCCAGCTAAAGTGTTATTTGATTCGGGTGCTTCTTGCTCTTTCATGTCATATCCATTTGCATCCAAGCACGATATTGTCACCAAAAATCTGCCAAGGGAGTTAACAGTTATTTCTCCGGGAAGACGAATGCACTCCACTGTCTATGCTCCGGATGTTTCTATTCGCATGGGTGATTATCGATTTTTGGCTTCTCCGGTGATTCTTGGCAATTCTGACATCGACCTCATCCTCGGAATGGATTGGCTTTCTCAGCATGATGCTCACATTGATTGTGCACAGAAGGAAGTCAAGATGACTCATTCTGATGATGATGTGATTATCTTTGCTTCAAGGGATAACACTATCCGGCTTTTCTCTCTTAATGATAAGGGCGAAATTAATGCCATAAATCAAATTCCGGTGGTGAACGAATATCAAGACGTCTTTCCTGAAGAACTTCCAGGCATGCCTCCACACCGTCAGGTGGAGTTTGTCATTGAACTCGAGCCGGGTACTGAGCCTGCTTGCCGGCGTCCGTACAAGCTCTCTCCGGATGAATTGAAGGAATTGAAGAAGTAGCTTGATAAGCATGAGAGTATGGGTCTCATCAGACCTAGTACATCTCCGTGGGGCTGTGGTGTCTTATTTGTCAAGAAGAAAGATGGCACGAAGCGTCTCTGTGTTGACTACCGGCCATTGAACAAGAAGACGATTAAGAACAAGTATCCGCTCCCCAACATCAACGAACTCTTCGAGCAGCTAAAAGGAGCTAAAGTGTTCTCTAAGCTTGACCTCCGAATGGGCTATCATCAAATTCGCATTCGCGAGGAAGACATTCCCAAGACGGCCTTCAGAACGAGCTACGGTTCATACGAGTATACCGTCATGTCCTCGGTCTCGCCAATGCTCCTCCTACCTTTTCAAGGATGATGCATTACATCTTCAACCCCTATACTGGCGAGTTTGTGCTTGTGTATCTGGATGATATTCTGGTGTTTTCCAAGAATGAAGAAGATCACAAAAAGCACTTGCGTCTGGTTCTTGATCGACTCCGAGAGCATAAATTCTATGCCAAGTTCTCCAAGTGCGAGTTTTGGCTCGATAAGGTTTTGTACCTAGGCCACATCATCTCAGCTGACGGTATTGCGGTTAATCCCAAGAAAGTTGAAGCAATTGTCAACTGGGAAGTTCCTCAGAACGTCAAGCAGCTCCGCAGTTTTCTGGGTCTTGCCAGCTATTGCAGAAGGTTTGTTGAGAACTTCTCCAAGATTGCCAAGCCTCTTTCCAACCT
This sequence comes from Secale cereale, assembly GCA_902687465.1. Lineage (NCBI taxonomy): Eukaryota > Viridiplantae > Streptophyta > Magnoliopsida > Poales > Poaceae > Secale > Secale cereale. The sequence continues at coordinate 426,916,736 of LR738714.1, forward strand.
GCTTCAGAAGAATGTCAAATACTTTTGGTCTCCAGAGTGTGAAGTGGCATTCAAAACCCTCAAAGAGAAGCTTGTCTCTGCTCCAGTTCTGACTCCTCCGGATGAAACTAAGCCCTATGAAGTATTCTGTGATGCGTCTCTTCAAGGTCTTGGTGGTGTGCTTATGCAAGATAAGAGAATTGTGGCATACACTTCTCGTCAGCTTAAGCCAAGTGAGAAGAACTATCCCACACATGATCTCGAGCTAGCAGCTGTGGTACATGCTCTGATTACGTGGAGACATCTGTTGTTGGGCAGAAAGGTCGACATCTTCACTGATCACAAGAGCTTGAAGTACATCTTCACACAGCCGCATCTAAACCTCCGCCAGACTCGTTGGGTTGAAATGATCCAAGAGTACAATCCCAGCATTGAATACACTCCAGGCAAGGCGAATGTGATTGCAGATGCTTTGAGCAGAAAGGCATATTGCAACAGCCTTCTTATCAAGCCATACCAGCCTGAGCTTTGTGAAGCATTCAGGAAGCTCAACCTCCAAGTTGTTCCGCAGGGTTTTCTTGCAAATCTCCAAATTGCTCCTACCTTGGAAGATCAAGTCCGTGAGGCCCAGCTCAGTGATACCATGGTGAAGAAAGTGAAACATGGGATTGCAAAGGGCACTCCAAAAGACAAGTGCTTCCGTGTTGATGAGAGAGATACCTTGTTCTTCGAGGACAGACTCGTTGTTCCCAAAGGTGATCTCAGGAAGCTCATAATGGAAGAAGCTCATGATTCTCTCCTTTCCATTCATCCTGGCAGTTCCAAGATGTACCAAGATCTCAAGCAGTCTTACTGGTGGACACGCATGAAAAGGGAGATTGCCCAATTCGTGAATGAATGTGATGTTTGCAGAAGAGTGAAAGCAGAACATCAACGTCCAGCCGGTCTTCTCCAACCTCTTCCTATCCCCGAGTGGAAGTTCGACCACATTGAAATGGACTTCGTCACTGGCTTTCCTAAATCCAAGCGAGGAAATGATGCTATCTTTGTGGTGATTGACAAGCTTACCAAAGTCGCTCACTTTCTTCCAGTCAAAGAATCAATCAATGCAGCTCAACTTGCAGAGCTGTACACTTCCAGAATTGTGTCCCTACATGGCATTCCTCAAGTTATATCCTCAGACCGTGGAAGCTTGTTCACATCAAGGTTCTGGGACTCCTTTCAGTCCGCCATGGGCACGAAGATCAGGTTCAGCACTGCCTTTCACCCTCAGACTAGTGGTCAAGTCGAGCGCGTGAATCAGATTCTAGAAGACATGCTCAGAGCCTGTGTCATCTCCTTTGGCATGAAATGGGAAGACTGCCTTCCATTTGCCGAGTTCTCTTACAACAACAACTTTCAAGCAAGTGCAGGCAAAGCACCATTTGAAATTCTCTATGGCAGAAAGTTCCGTACCCCTCTCAACTAGTCTGAAATAGGCGAACGTCAACTTCTTGGCAATGACTTGATCTCAGAAGCCGAAGAAATGTGCAAAGTCATACGTGAGAATCTCAAGGCCGCTCAGTCGCGTCAGAAGAGCTACTATGACGGAAAGCATCGTGATTTGGCTTTCGACATCGGTGATCATGTCTATCTCCGAGTTTCTCCGATGAAAGGAACCCAAAGATTTGGTATCAAAGGAAAACTTGCTCCTAGATACGTCGGGCCTTTCAAGATTCTTGGCAAAAGAGGCGACCTAGCCTATCAACTTGAGCTCCCTCCCAACTTTGCAAATGTTCATGATGTCTTCCATGTGTCTCAACTTCGCAAATGCTTCAAGGCACCTGAGCGCATGATTCCGTTTGAGGAGATTGATCTTCAACAAGACCTGTCCTACCGAGAGCATCCAGTTGCAATTCTCGAAGAAACCGAACGCAAGACCCGCAACAAGTCCATCAAGTTTCTGAAAGTCAAGTGGTCACATCACACCGACCGAGAAGCTACCTGGGAACGAGAAGATCATCTTCGTTCCGAGTACCCTTCCTTTTTCCAGTCCTAGATCTCGGGACGAGATCTTTTTTGTAGTAGAGGAGAGTTTGTAATGCCCCGGATGTAATACTTTCCCTTTTGGGTATATAATATATCTCCGGCTTCATCTATTTCCATTCCGGGTTCTTTGTCTTTCGGGTTATCGTCGTTTTGTTGTGTGAGTGTGTGGCATTCATTCATATCATGTAGACATGTGCATTGCATTGCATTTGTGTTGTCGGTTGCATCCGGTTCCGCGTGTTTCTTCCCGTTGTCCGTTTCGCGTTCCGGAGCTCCCTCACGTGTCCGTGACGTCCCGTAGGCCTACTTTGTTGTTCGGGCGTTTAACGTTACCGGTGTGCCGCGAGGTTGTTGTGTGTGTTGTTGTTTTGTTGTGTGCAACCCGCCTCTCAAATCTCGTCTCGTTTGGACTCCGTTGGCTTTTCCATCCGTTGTTCATGTGGGTCCAAAGTGCCTTCACTTCGTGTCCCAGAAACACCCCTACTGCAGTCTGTTATCTTCTCCTAGGCCCTTCTAATCTACCCCGCGATCGGATCCGTCGGATCGCGACCGGAGGGCTCCAAACACCCCCAATTCCCTCCTAACCCTAAAAAACTGCTATTTATAGACCCCTAGTCTATTTTGGGCATCCCCTTCTTCCTCCTCTCTCCCCTCATTTTTTTTTCTTCAGATCTCCCTCTTTTATCTCAGATCCATCAGCCACTTGGCTGGATCCATCGAACCAGCCGCCGCTCTTTCCTTCGTAGCCAGACAGCCGCCGTTTCCTCGATCTCCTCAACCGCAGCCGACCGGATCGGTCCAGGTCAGCGCCAGGATCCCGACCGGCAGCTTCGCTGGGCTCGTCTCTCCGCTTTGAGTCATTCGCCAGGGAGCTGCGGGACCACATCGCCGCGAGGCCCATCCGCTGTCGCCTCCTCATCGCACCGCGCCAGCCGCGAGGCCAGGCCAGGCCTCCCTCCCTCTCCGCGTCGCCCCGGCCCAAACTCCCCGCAGCGCCAGGGCGCCGCCGCAAGGGCCCAGCCCGCCAGCCTCCGCCTTCCGCAGGGTCTCGTCAGCCTCTCCGCGCGCCGGCTGGGTCGGCCGCCCTGCGGGCCAGGCCACGCAGCGTTCTCCAGTCGCCGGGCCGCTCGGCTCCAGCGCGCCAGGCCGCCAGGCCACCGCCTGGGCCGAGGCCTCCGCCGCCGGCCCGCTCGCCCTCCAGGCCGCCTCTTCAGCCGCCACCGCACCGGCCCGATCTCCAGATCCGAGCCCGTTACTGTTCAGTTTGAGGTTGATCTTTTTTTTCCCACTAAGTCCCAGATTTGTTAATCTGAAATGCAATGTTTGACCTGCTCTAACTTTTTGCCTGCTGCTCCGTTTTGCGCGTGTAGCATGTCCAGACGTTCGTGGGATCGTGCTCTACGTTTTACCTGTTGTTGTCATGCATGTTAGAGATCATTTAGGTGCTCGTTTTGCTGTTGCAAGAGTGCATCATGATATAAACTGCTGCTATGTGTTATTTTTATGCCACCTTTGCCATGTGATATCTTCTAGCTCGTTTGTCCGAATGATGCAAATGACATGTCCACGTGTTCGTCTTGCCATGCTCTACGTGTTGTATGTGATAGGTTGCATGGTAGATTTATTATTGCCTTGTTATCATCGTTGCAAAGTGCCATGTGGCTGTGATGTTATTTCACTTGTTATGAAATGCCATCTTGTTGATCTCGTTGCAATCGTTGTGTTCACCTCCATGATGCATGCTTGTGTGTTTCGGGATCACCTTCATGTGTACTTTGATGAGGTGCTTACCTCTTGCCATGTTTAGTTTCGAGGTGACTTAAACATGCTTTTTTATATGCTATGATGATATTGCTGTTTTAGGACTTAGTGGATTTTCACCAAGTCTGAAATCTGTAACGTTCCGATGCCATGTTCGTGTGATGTTCTAGGACAAAGCATGATAGTTTTGGAGTGGATTTTGATTGTTCCTTGTAGTATATATTGTTGTCTTTCCATTCATGTCCTCACATGTCCATTTAAGTGGCTGGAGCATGCTTATCTTTCGCTCCAAAGTTTCAATAAAAATTCTGCTGCCAGAATTTTGTTGTCAAGTTCAATATGTCCAAGATCATTGCTATTGATCCGTGGCTCCGTTGGGGGTGCACCTTGGACTTAGTTGCTGTAGTATATGTCTAGTTTGTGTTCATGCCCTTTGCCATGTTATTTAAATGCTGTAGCTCAATTATTTTGAGCTCCGAAGTTGCTATGTTGCTGTAATTTTCAGCTTTCGCTCAAATCTTGTTTCGAGCATAACTTTTAGCCCGTAACTCCAATTTCAGCAAATCTTATATCAAACTTGATTGTTTTTCTGTGTAGATTAATAATATCAGATTGTTATCATGTTTTGAGGTGTTTTGCTTGAGTGATATTTTCCGTGCTCCGTGTGCATCCTTAGTGCATCCATCATGCATTCATCTTTTCCGAGTGCGCATTGCATCTTGTTGATTGGTGCTTGGCGTGATTGTTTTGTTTAGAGCCGGAAGCCGAGACCGAGATCGAGTACGAGCACGAGGTTTCCAACGAGGTTGAGCACGAGGACCCTTCTTACGATCCGAACGACTTCTCTTCAGGCAAGATGACCGAACCCCGATAACATTACTATATTTGCCTATTGCTAGTAGTCTCGATCTATAGTTTTGCCTCGATGCCCATGATCTTCTTGTCAGCCTCCTACTTGTAACCAATTGCCATGTTTAACCCACCTACCTATGCAAACCGTTGTTTGGCTAAGTACGCTTCGCTCAGCCCTTCTTATAGCGTTGCTAGTTGCAGGTGAAGTGAAGATGCTTGCTCCATGTTGAAGTTTGGTTGGGTTATATCACACTATATAATTGCTTAAAATGAAATCATCTATATATTGGCAAGGGTGGAAGGCTAAGCCTTTTGCTTGGTGATTTGTTCCACTCATGCCGTTAGGATCCGTATAAGCCGGTATTATGTTCCTTGATTATGCGTTCCTAACACGGTTGGGGTGTATGGGACCCCCTCGATAAACCGCTAAGTGCTAAGTCTTTTCCAGCAAGTCCCAACATTGGTACTATTTGCCTAATAACAAACTAAACTTGCATTGGGAGTACGACGAGGAGCGTAGTCGGTACTATGTGCGATACCCGGATGATCAGTAGTGGAGACTCTTACTAGGATTCGATCCGCCTGTGGTTTATTTATCTAAGTTTGGTACTTTGACATTTGGCTTTTGCCCTTAGAGGGTTGTGATGTTCTTAATGTATGATGTTTGAGACTTGTACTGTAATTCTGTGACGTGGCGAGTGTAAGCCAACTATTTTCTGTTTACTATCCCCTCTTTTACATGAGTTGTGCAAAGATTACCAAACTTGAGATCATTCTAGGATGGATTTATGCCTTTAAGTCGTGCCTCGACACGTAGGAGGTATAACTCCATCCTGGGCATTACACATACCCTATGCAAGTGTCACTCCAAGGCTTACGGAGGACACCATGTTGGAGATAGAACTGCGCATAAGGTACTGCAATCTGGTATTTATTGGCCCACTCTCTTCAAGGATGCCCGTAAGTTTGTCTTGTCTTGTGATCAATGTGAAAGAATTGGTAATATTAGTAGACGTCAAGAAATTTCTATGAATTATTCACTTGTTATTGAACCATTTGATGTCTGGGGCTTCGATTATATGGGGTTGTTTCCTTCCTCTAATGGGTATACACATATTTTAGTTGATGTTGATTACGTTACTAAGTGGGTAGAAGCTATTCCAACTAGTAGTGCTGATCACAACACCTCCATTAAGATGCTTAGAGAAGTTATTTTTCCGAGGCTTGGAGTCCCTAGATACTTAATGACTGATGGTGGTTCACACTTTATTGATGGTGCTTTCCACAAAATGCTTGCTAAGTATGATGTTAACCATAGAATTGCATGAAGGAAATATGCTCTAGAGGCAACAATAAAGATGTTATTTGTATTTCCTTATATCATTATAAATGTCTTTTATTCATGCTAGAATTGTATTAACCGGAAACTTAGTACATGTGTGAATACATAGACAAAACAGTATGTCCCTAGTATGCCTCTACTAGACTAGCTCATTGATCAAAAGATAATTATGTTTCCTAGCCATAGACATGAGTTGTCATTTGATCAACGAGATCACATCATTAGGAGAATGATGTGATGGACAAGACCCATCTGTTAGCTTAGCACTATGATCGTTTAGTTTTACTGCTATTGCTATCTTCATGACTTATACATGTTCCTATGACTATAAGATTATGCAACTCCCGAATACCGGAGGAACACCTTGTGTGCTATCAAACGTCACAACGTAACCGGGTGATTATAAAGATGATCTACAGGTGTTTCCGAAGGTATTCATGGTGTTGGCATAGATCAAGAATATGATTTGTCACTCCGAGTGTCGGAGAGGTATCTCTGGGCCCTCTCGGTAATACACATCATAATAAAGCCTTGCAAGTAAATGACTAATGAGTTTAGTCACGAGATGATGTATTACAGAACGAGTAAAGAGACTTGCCAGTAACGAGATTTAACTAGGTATTGAGATACCGACGATTGAATCTCGGGCAAGTAACATACCGATGACAAAGGGAACAATGTATGTTGTTATGTGGTTTGACCGATAAAGATCTTCGTGGAATATGTAGGAGCCAATATGAACATCCAGGTTCTGCTATTGGTTATTGACCGGAGATGAGTCTCGGTCATGTCTACATAGTTCTCGAACCCGTAGGGTCCGCACGCTTAACGTTTGATGACGATCGGTATTATGAGTTTATGAGTTTTGATGTACCGAAGGTAGTTCGGAGTCCCGGATGAGATCACGGACATGACGAGGAGTCTCAGAATGTCAGAGACATAAAGGTTAATATATTGGACGACTATATTCGGACACCGGAAGTGTTCTGGGTGTTATCGGGTATAACCGGAGTGCGGGAGGGGGTTACCGGACCCCCCCCCCCGAGGGAGTATGGGCCATAGTGGGCCTATGAGGGAAAGAGAGGGGCAGCCCATAGGGCTGGCTGCACTTCCTAGGGTTCCTAGTTGGACTAGGAAAAGGGGGGAGGCGCCACCTCTCCTTTCCTTCTCCTCTCCTCCCCTTTCTTTCCTACTCCTAGTAGGAATAGGAAAGGGGGGGGGGTTCCGATTCCTACTAGGAGCAGGAATCCTACTCCCTTGGCGCGCCCTATGGCCTAGCCGCACCTCCCCCTTGCTCCTTTACATACGGGGGCAGGGGCACCCAAAGACACACAAGAAACATTGTTCTAGCCGTGTGCGGTGCCCCCTCCACAGAAACACACCTCGGTCATACCGTTGCAGTGCTTAGGCGAAGCCCTGCGCCGGTAGCTTCATCATCTCCATCACCACGCCATCGTGCTGATGAAACTCTCCCGCAAAGTTCTACTGGATGAAGAGCTTGTGGGACGTCATTAAGCTGAATGTGTGCTGAACGCGGAGGTGCCATACGTTCGGTGCTTGATCGGTTGGATCGTGAAGAAGTTCGACTACATCAACCGCGTCACTAGACGCTTCTGCTTTCGGTCTACGAGGGTACGTAGACACACTCTCCCCTCTCGTTGCTATGCTTCTAGTAGATAGATCTTGCATGATCGTAGGATTTTTTTTGAAATACTACGTTCCCCAACAGTGGCATCATGAGCCAGGTCTATGGGTAGATGATATGCACGAGTAGAACACAATGAGTTGTGGGCGATAATAGTCATACTTCTTACCAGCATGTCATACTTTGGTCCGCCGATATTGTGAGATGAAGCGGCCCGGACCGACATTACGCGTACGCTTACGCGAGACTGGTTTCACCGTTATGAGCACTCGTTGCTTAAAGGTGACTGGCAGGTGTCTGTCTCTCTCACTTTAGCTGGATCGAGTGTGGCTACGCTCGGTCCTTGTGAAGGTTAAAACAACACATACTTGACGAAAAATTGTTGTGGTTTTGTATGCGTAGGTAAGAACGGTTCTTGCTAAGCCCGTAGCAGCCACGTAAAACTTGCAACAACAAAGTAGAGGACGTCTAACTTGTTTTTGCAGGGCATGTTGTGATGTGATATGGTCAAGACATGATAAGTTATACGTTATTGTATGAGATGATCATGTTTTGTAAAGTTATCGGCAACTGGCAGGAGCCATATGGTTGTCGCTTTATTGTATGAAATACAGTCGCCATGTAATTGCTTTACTTTATCACAAAGCGGTAGCGATAGTCGTGGAAGCAATAGTTGGCGAGACGACAACGATGCTACGATGGAGATCAAAGGTGTCGCGCCAGTGACGATGGTGATCATGACGGTGCCTTGGAGATGGAGATCAAAAGCACAAGATGATGATGGCCATATCATGTCACATATTTTTTATTGCATGTGATGTTTATCTTATTATGCTTCTTATTTTTCTTAGTACGGTGGTAGCATTATAAGATGATCTCTCACTAAATTTCAAGGTATAACTATTCTCCCTGAGTATGCACCGTTGCGAAAGTTCGTCATGCCGAGACACCACGTGATGATCGGGTGTGATAAGCTCTACGTTCACATACAACGGGTGTAAGCCAGTTTTGCACACGCAAAATACTCAGGTTAAACTTGACGGGCCTAGCATATGCAGATATGGCCTCGGAACACTGGAGACCAAAAGGTCGAGCGTGAAGCATATAGTAGATATGATCAACATAAGATGTTCACCAATGAAAACTACTCCATATCACGTGATGATCGGACATGGTTTAGTTGATTTGGATCACGTGATCATTTAGATGACCAGAGGGATGTCTATCTAAGTGGGAGTTCTTTATTAATATGATTAATTGAACTTTAATTTATCATGAACTTAGTCCTGATAGTTTTTGCATATTTATGTTGTTGTAGATCTATGGCCCGTGCTACCGTTCCTTTGAATTTTAATGCATTCCTAGAGAAAGCTAAGTTGAAAGATGATGGTAGCAATTAGACGGATTGGGTCCGTAACTTGAGGATTATCCTCATTGCTGCACAAAAGAATTATGTCCTTGAAGCACTGCTAGGCGACAAGCCCCCTCCCGCTAATGTAGACGCTTTGAACGTCTGGCAGACGTGGTCTGATGACTACACGATAGTTTAGTGTGCCATGCTTTACGGCTTAGAACCGGGACTTCAACGACATTTTGAACGTCATGGAGCATATGAGATGTTCCAAGAGTTGAAGTTAATATTTCAAATAAATGCCCAGATTGAGAAATATGAGATTTCCTATAAGTTCTACAGCTACAAGATGGAGGAGAATGGTTCTATCAGTGAACACTTGCTCAGAATGTCTGGGTACTACAATCATATGACTCAACTTGGATGCAAAGTTGACGAAGATAGTGTTATTGATAGAGTTCTTCAATCACTGCCACCAAGCTATAAAGGCTTTGTGATGAACTATAACATGCAAGGGATGCAGAAGACAATTCCCGAGCTCTTCGCTATTCTCAAAGCTGCGGAGGTAGAAATAAAAAAGGAGCATCAAGTGTTGATGGTTAACAAGACCACTAGTTTCAAGAAAAAGGGCTAAGGAAAGAAGGGGAACTTCAAGAAGAATAGCAGGACAGTTGCTACTCCCACGAAGAAACCCAAGTCTGGAGCCAAGCCTGAAACTAAGGGCTTCTACTGCAAAGGGACTGGACACTGGAAGCGGAACTGCCCCAAGTATTTGACGGATAAGAAGGATGGCAAGGTGAATAAAGGTATATGTGATATACATGTTATTGATGTGTACCTTACTAATGCTCATAGTAGTACCTGGGTATTTGATACCGGTTCAGTTGCTAATATATATAACTCGAAACAGGGACTACGGATTAAATGAAGATTGGCTAAGGACGAGGTGACGATGCGCGTGGGAAATGGTTCCAACGTCGATGTGATCGTCGTCGGCACGCTACCTCTACATCTACCTTCAGGATTAGTTTTAGACCTGAATAATTGTTATTTGGTGCCAGCGTTAAGCATGAACATTATATCTGGATCTTGTTTATTGTGAGACGGTTATTCATTAAAATCTGAGAATAATGGTTGTTCTATTTATATGAGCAATATCTTTTATGGTCATGCATCCTTGAAGAGTGGTCTATTCTTGTTGGATCTCGATCGTAGTGATAAACATATTCATAATATTGAAGCCAAAAGATGCAAGGTTAGTAATGATAGTGCAACTTATTTGTGGCACTGCCGTTTAGGTCATATTGGTGTAAAGTGCATGAAGAAACTCCATAGTGATGGACTTTTGGAATCACTTGATTATGAATCACTTGGTGCTTGCGAACCATGCCACATGGGCAAGATGACTAATACTCCGTTCTCCGGAACAATGGAGCGAGCAACAGATATGTTGGAAATCATACATACTGGTGTATGTGGACCAATGAGTGTTGAAGCTCGCGGCAGGTATCGTTATTTTCTGACCTTTACTGATGACTTGAGCAGATATGGGTATATCTACTTGATGAAGCACAAGTCTGAAACATTTGAAAAGTTCAAAGAATTTCAGAGTGAAGTAGAGAATCATCGTAACAAGAAAATAAAGTTTCTATGATCTAATCGTGGAGGTGAATATTTGAGTCACGATTTTGGTCTTCATTTGAAAAAATGTGGAATAGCTTCACAACTCATGCCACCTAGAACACCACAGCGTAATGGTGTGTCCGAACGTCGTAACCGTACTTTATTAGATATGGTGCGGTCTATGATGTCTCTTACCGATTTACCACTATCGTTTTGGGGTTATGCTTTAGAGACAGCTGCATTCACGTTAAATAGGGCACCATCTAAATCCGTTGAGATGACACCTTATGAACTGTGGTTCGGAAAGAAACCAAAGTTGTCGTTTCTTAAAGTTTGGGGCTGCGATGCTTATGTGAAAAAGCATCAACCTGATAAGCTCAAACCCAAGTCGGAGAAATGTGTCTTCATAGGATACCCAAAGGAGACTGTTGGGTACACCTTCTATCACAGATCCGAAGGCAAGATATTCGTTGCTAAGAATGGATCCTTTCTAGAGAAGGAGTTTCTCTCGAAAGAAGTGAGTGGGAGAAAAGTAGAACTTGATGAGGTAATTGTACCTTCTCCCGAATTGGAAAGTAGTACATCACAGAAATTGGTTCTAGTGATTCCTACACTAATTAGTGAGGAAGCTAATGATGATGATCATGAAAATTCAGATCAAGTTTCTGCTGAACTTCGTAGATCAACCAGAGTGCGTTCCGCGCCAGAGTGGTACGGCAACCCAGTTCTGGAAGTCATGTTACTAGACCATGATGAACCTACGAACTATGAGGAAGCGATGATGAGGCCAGATTCCGGAAAATGGCTTGAGGCCATGAAATCTGAGATGGGATCCATGTATGAGAACAAAGTGTGGACTTTGGTTGACTAGCCCGATGATCGGCAAGCCATCGAAAATAAATGGATCTTCAAGAGGAAGACCGACACTGACGGTAATGTTACTGTTTACAAAGCTCGACTTGTTGCGAAAGGTTTTCGACAAGTTCAAGGAGTTGACTACGATGAGACTTTCTCACCCGTAGCGATGCTTAAGTCTGTCCGAATAATGTTAGCAATTGCCGCATTTTATGATTATGAAATCTGGCAAATGGATGTCAAAACTGCATACCTGAATGGATATCTCAAAGAAGAGTTGTATATGATACAACCAGAAAGTTTTGTCGATCCTAAAGGTGCTAACAAAGCATGCAAGCTCCAGCGATCCATCTATGGACTGGTGCAAGCATCTCGGAGTTGGAATATACGCTTTGATGAGGTGATCAAAGCATATGGTTTTATACAGACTTTTGGAGAAGCCTGTATTTACAAGAAAGTGAGTGGGAGCTCTGTAGCATTTCTGATGTTATATGTAGATGACATATTGTTGATTGGAAATGATATAGAATTTCTGGATAACATAAAAGGATACTTGAATAAGAATTTTTCAATGAAAGACCTCGGTGAAGCTGCTTACATATTAGGCATCAAGATCTATAGAGATTGATCAAGACGCTTAATTGGACTTTCACAAAGAACATACCTTGATAAAGTTTTGAAGAAGTTCAAAATGGATTAGTCAAAGAAAGTGTTCTTGCTTGCGTTACAAGGTGTGAAGTTGAGTAAGACTCAATGCCCGACCACTGCAGAAGATAGAGAGAAAATGAAAGTAATTCCCTATGCCTCAGCCATACGATCTATCATGTATGCAATGCTGTGTACCAGACCTGATGTGTGCCTTGCTATAAGTTTAGCAGGGAGGTACCAAAGTAATCCATGAGTGGATAACTGGACAGCGGTCAAGAATATCCTGAAGTACCTGAAAAGGACAAAGGATATGTTTCTTGTTTATGGAGGTGACAAAGAGCTCGTCGTAAACGGTTACGTCGATTCAAGCTTTGACACTGATCCGGATGACTCTAAGTCACAAACCGGATATGTATTTTTATTGAACGGTGGAGCTGTCAGTTGGTGCAGTTCCAAGCAGAGCGCCGTGGCGGGATCTATGTGTGAAGCGGAATATATAGCTACTTCGGAAGCAGCAAATGAAGGAGTCTGGATGAAGGAGTTCATATCCGATCTAGGTGTAATACCTAGTGCATCGGGTCCAATGAAAATCTTTTGTGACAACACTGGAGCAATAGCCTTGGCGAAGGAATCCAGGTTTCACAAGAGAACAAAGCACATCAAACGACGCTTCAATTCCATCCGCGATCAAGTCAAGGAGGGAGACATAGAAATTTGCAATATACATACGGAGCTGAATGTCGCAGACCCGTTGACAAAGCCTCTTCCAAATGCAAAACATGATCAGCACCAAGACTCCATGGGTGTTAGAATCATTACTTTCTAATATAGATTATTGACTCTAGTTCAAGTGGGAGACTGAAGTAAATATGCCCTAGAGGCAATAATAAAGTTGTTATTTGTATTTCCTTATATCATGATAAATGTATTTTATTCATGCTAGAAATTTATTAACCGGAAACTTAGTACATGTGTGAATACATAGACAAAACAGTATGTCCCTAGTATGCCTCTACTAGACTAGCTCATTGATCAAAAGATGGTTATGTTTCCTAGCCATAGACATGAGTTGTCATTTGATCAACACGATCACATCATTAGGAGAATGATGTGATGGACAAGACCCATCCGTTAGCTTAGCACTATGATCATTTAGTTTTACTGCTATCGCTTTCTTCATGATTTATACATGTTCCTATGACTATGAGATTATGTAACTCTCGAATACCGAAGGAACACCTTGTGTGCTATCAAACGTCACAACTTAACTGGGTGATTATAAAGATGCTCTACAGGTGTTTCCGAAGGTATTCGTGGTGTTGGCATAGACGAAGAATAGGATTTGTCACTCCGAGTGTTGGAGAGGTATCTCTCGGCCCTCTCGGTAATACACATCATAATAAAGCCTTGCAAGCAAATGACTAATGAGTTTAGTCACGAGATGATGTATTACGGAACGAGTAAAGAGACTGGCTAGTAACGATATTTACCTAGGTATTGAGATACCGACGATCGAATCTCGGGCAAGTAACATACCGATGACAAAGGGAACAATGTATGTTGTTATGCGGTTTGACCGATAAAGATCTTCGTAGAATATGTAGGAGCCAATATGAACATCCAGGTTCCGCTATTGGTTATTGACCGGAGATGAGTCTCGGTCATGTCTACATAGTTCTCGAACCCATAGGGTCCGCACGCTTAACGTTTGATGACGATCGGTATTATGAGTTTTGATGTACCGAAGGTAGTTCGCAGTCCCGGATGAGATCACGGATATGACGAGGAGTCTCGGAATGTCCGAGACATAAAGATTAATACATTGGACGACTATATTCGGACACCGGAAGTGTTCCGGGTGTTATAGGGTATAACAGAAGTGCGGGAGGGGGTTACCGGAACCCCCCGAGGGAGTATGGTCCATAGTGGGCCTATGAGGGAAAGAGAGGGGCAGCCCATAGGGCTGGCCGCACCCCCTAGGGTTCCTAGTTGGACTAGGAAAAGGGGGGGAGGCACCACCTTTCCTTTCCTTCTCCTCTCCTCCCCTTCCTTTCCTACTCTTAGTAGGAATAGGAAAGGAGGGGGGTTTCCTATTCCTACTAGGAGTAGGAATCCTACTCCCTTGGCGCGCCCTATGGCCTAGCCGCACCTCCCCCTTGCTCCTTTATATACGGGGGCAGGGGGGCACCCGAAGACACACAAGAAACATTGTTCTAGCCGTGTGCGGTGCCCCCCTCCACAGAAACACACCTCGGTCATACCGTTGCAGTGCTTAGGCGAAGCCCTGCGCCGGTAGCTTCATCATCTCCGTCACCACGCCGTCGTGATGACGAAACTCTCCTGTGAAGTTCTACTGGATCAAGAGCTCCTGGAACGTCATCAAGCTGAATGTGTGCTGAAAGCGAAGGTGCCGTACGTTTGGTGCTTGATCGGTTGGATCGCGAAGAAGTTTGACTACATCAACCGCGTCACTAGACGCTTCCGCTTTCGGTCTACGAGGGTACGTAGACACACTCTCCCCTCTCATTGCTATGCTTCTAGTAGATAGATCTTGCGTGATCGTAGGATTTTTTTTGAAATACTACGTTCCCCAACATTGCATCCCCATACCACCCACAGTCTAGTGGTCAAGTAGAACTAAGTAACAGAGAGCTGAAATTAATTTTGCAAAAGACTGTTAATAGATCTAGAAAGAATTGGTACAAGAAACTTGATGATGCATTATGGGCCTATAGAACTGCATACAAAAATCCTATGGGTATGTCTCCGTATAAAATGGTCTATGGAAAAGCATGTCACTCACCTCTCGAACTAGAACATAAGGCATATTGGGCTATTAAAGAGCTCAGTTATGATTTCAAACTTGCCGGTGAGAAGAGGTTATTTGACATTAGCTCACTTGACGAATGGAGAACCCAGGCCTATGAAAATGCCAAACTGTTTAAAGAAAAGGTTAAAAGATGGCTTGACAAGAGGATACAAAGGCGTGAGTTTAACGTAGGTGATTATGTTTTGTTATACAACTCTCGTTTAAGATTTTTTGCAGGAAAACTTCTCTCTAAATGGGAAGGTCCTTACGTTATCCACGAGGTCTATCGTTCCGGTGCCATAAAAATCAACAACTTCGAAGGCACAAATCCGAAGGTGGTGAACTGTCAAAGAATCAAACATCACATCTCAGGTAATCCTATAAATGTTGAAACCAATGTTATTGAAACCGTAACCCCGGAGGAATACATAAGGGACACCTTCCAGAACGATTCAGACTCCAAAAAGGAAGAGGTATGTGGTACGGTAAGTAAACCGACTCCAAAACAGTTCTAATGGCAATTTTTCTCCGTTTTGGAATATTTAGAAAAATAGAAAAATAAGAAGCAGTCGGGAAAGGACACGAGGCGTCCACGAGGGTGGAGGGCGCGCCCTACCCCGCTGGGCGCGCCCCCTACCTTGTGTGCGCCTCGTGTGCCTCCCGGACTCCGTTTTCTTCCATGTTTCTTCCTTTGGTCGGTAAAAATTCATTATATAATCTCCCGAAGGTTTTGACCACTGCACCACGCGAAAATCCTCTGCTTTTGTTTCGAGCTATTTTCTGCCAAAGTTGACAAGGTCAGGCATCATGTCGTCGTCCTCCTCCAACAATGAAGGCAACGATGCTTGGTTAATGAAGATAGAGCTGAAGAGAGAAGAACCTGGGGAGACCTGGGGAGATCAAGAAGGAGAATAGGATCAAGAAGGCTATGGAATATTAGGCTCCGGCAGCAGAAGAAGAAGACATCCTTCAACCCCTTCCAAACCTTTTTACTTCAACTGAGATTCAAGCTTGCAAGATGATTGAATTAGCTCAAATACAAAAAAAGTATCTCAAGTGAAAATATTTTGCTGAAGGAGCATATCGCCGCACTCAAGGGATTATCCGCAAGTTGGAGGATCTCTTACGCTCGATGTATGATACTCCGTTATCACTGCTACCAACTCCATCACCACCTTCGAAGACGAAGACATAATCACATGGGTATGGGCACTCCACTTGGCAACTGACAAGCTTGGGGGAGGTGCCCCGGTATCGTATCACCATCACACTCCTATCTTTACCATTTTTCTTAGGTCGATCCTTTTTGTTATATCTTGGTCTAGTAGAATAAAGTTTAGTATGATCTAGTTGTGAGCTTTGCTTTATGATCTTTATATTTGTAATCGAGTCCGTGAGCTATATAATAAAGATTAGTTTTGAGTCAAGGGCTTGATTATCTCACTATGATTCATGAGAGGATAAAATAAAATATAAAAAGAAGCAAAGAGATCATATTGATCTTATGGAAAGTAATGACTTCACATAGAAGGTATGATGGATAAAAATTGTTGGGAGTTGACAAACATAGTTTTGGTCATCGTTGCAATTAATAGGAAGTAATAAGGAAAGAGAGGTTTTCGCATACATATACACTATCTTGGACATCTTTTATAATTGTGAGTACTCATTAAAATATGACATGCTAAAGAGTTGATGTTGGACAAGGAAGACTACATAATGGGTTATGTCTTCTTATATCCAAAATAAAGTATATGGTCATGGATCATCCAACGTGTTGAGCTTGCCTTTCCCCCTCATGCTAGCCAAAACGCATTGCACCAAGTAGAGATACTACTTGTGCTTCCATACATCCTTAAACCCAGTTTTGCCATGAGAGTCCACAATACCTACCGATGGATTGAGTAAGATCCTTCGAGTAAGTTGTCATTGTTGCAACTCTCTAAAATATGTATGATCTATTAGTGTGGAGAAAATAAACTTTATACGATCTTGTGATATGGAAGAAATAAAAGCGACAGACTTCATAATAAAGATCCATATCACAAGTGGCAATATAAAGTGACGTTCTTTTGCGCTAAGATGTTGTACATCCAACCATAAAAGCACACGACAACCTCTGCTTCCCTCTGCGAAGGGCCTATATATTATTCTTACCTTATAAGATTCATGGTGATCTTCACCTTTCCTTTTTACATTTTATCCTTTGGCAAGCACCTTGTGTTGGAAAGATCCTGACATATATATGCTACTTCTCGAGTTTGCGTTGTATTCCCTTGAAGAGGAAAGGGAGATGCAGCACAGTAGCGTAAGTATTTCCCTCAGTTTTTGAGAACCAAGGTATCAATCCAGTAGGAGACCACGCGCGAGTCCCTCGCACCTGCACAAACAAATAAGAACTTCGCAACCAACGCGATAAGGGGTTGTCAATCCCTTTACGGTCACTTACGAAAGTGAGATCTGATAGAGATGATAGTTTATATTTTTGGTATTTTTGGTTTATAAGAACAACAAATAAAAGCGGTAAAAGTAAAGCAGATGTAGATTGATATGTTGAGAATAGACCCGGGGGCCATAGTGTTCTATAGTGGCTTCTCTCATGATAGCGATATTTTACGGCGGGTAAACAAATTACTGTCGAGCAATTGATAGAAAAGCGAATAATTATGGGACTATCTAGGCATGATCATGGTATATAGGCATCACGTCCAAGACAAGTAGACCGACTCCTGGCTGCATCTACTACTATTACTCCACACATCGACCGCTATCCAGCATGCATCTAGTGTATTGAGTTCATACGAACAGAGTAACACTTTAAGCAAGATGACATGATGTAGAGGGATAAACTCAAGCAATATGATGAAAACCCCATATTTTTATCCTCGATGGCAACAATACAATACGTGCCTTGCTGCCCCTACTATCACTGGAAAGGACACCGCAAGATTGAACCCAAAGCTAAGCACTTCTCCCATTGCAAGAACAATAGATCTAGTAGGCCAAACCAAACCAATAATTCGAAGAGACTTGCAAGGAGCACACATAAAAAGTTCAGAGAAGAACCAAATATATTTCATAGATAACCTTGATCATAAACTCACAATTCATCGGATCTCGACAAACATACCGCAAAAAGAGATTACATCGAATAGATCTCCTCGAAGACCGAGGAGAACTTTGTATTGATATCCGGAGAGAGAGAAGAAGCCATCTAGATACTAGCTATGGACTCGAAGGTCTGTGGTAAACTACTCACAACTCATGGCTGTAGCTGGAATTTTGGGCTGGAAAAAGAGCAAACATTGGAGACCTATTCTGCACAACTCAAAAAGCCGTGAAACTCCACGAAAGTCCGTTTCGGAAAATAAAAAATATCTAGCGAAAGAAGTACAGGAGGGGGGCCACCCACCGTCCACGAGGGTGGGGGCACGCCCCCTGCCTCGTGGGCCACCTGGCAGCCCCCGATGCCCATCTTCTGCTATATGAGGTGTTTTGACCTAAATAAATCATAAGGAGGTTTTCGGGACGAAGCGCCGCCGTCTCGAGGCGGAACCTTGGCGGAACCAATCTAGGGCTCCGACGGAGCTGTTCTGCTGGGGATACTTCCCTCCGGGAGGGGGAAATCGTCACCGCCGTCATCACCACCAACTCTCCCATATTGGGGAGGGTTGCCTTCATCAACATCTTCACCAGCACCATCTGCTCTCAAACCCTAGTTCATCTCTTGTATCCAATCTTTGTATCGAAAGCTCAGATTGGTACCTGTGGGTTGCTAGTAGTGTTGATTACTCTTTGTAGTTGATGCTAGTTGGTTTATCCGGTGGAAGATCATATGTTCAGATCCATTATGCATATTAATACTCCTCTGATTATGAACATGAATATGTCTTGTGAGTAGTTACGTTTGTTCCTGAGGACATGGGAGAAGTCTTGCTATAAGTAGTCATGTGAATTTGGTATTCGTTCGATATTTTGATGAGATGTATGTTGTCTTTCCTCTAGTGGTGTCATGTGAACGTCGACTACATGACACTTCACCATAGTTTGGGCCTAGAGGAAGGCATTGAGAAGTAATAAGTAGATGATTGGTTGCTAGAGTGACAGAAGCTTAAACCCTAGTTTATGCGTTGCTTCGTAAGGGGCTGATTTGGATCCATATGTTTCATGCTATGGTTAGGTTTACCTTAATACTTCTTTTGTAGTTGCGGATGCTTGCAGTAGAGGTTAATCATAAGTGGGATGCTTATCCAAGTAAGGGCAGCACCCAAGCACCGGTCCACCCACATACCAAATTATCAAAGTAACGAACGCGAATCATATGAACGTGATGAAAACTAGCTTGAAGATAATTCCCATGTGTCCTCGGGAGCGCTTTCCTTTATATAAGAGTTCGTCCAGGCTTGTCCTTTGCTACAAAAAGGATTGGGCCATCTTGCTGCACCTTATTTACTTTTACTATTTGTTGCTTGTTACCAATTACCTTATCACAAAACTATCTGTTATCGATAATTTCAGTGCTTGCGGAGAATACCTTACTGAAAATTGCCTATCATTTCCTTATGCTCCTCGTTGGGTTCGACACTCTTACTTATTGAAAGGACTACGATAGATCCCCTACACTTGTGGGTCATCAGACACCAAGGCGGTCATGCGCACCTCAGCTCATTGTTCCAGGCGGTTGTTTAGGGCCTGAAGCTCCTGCCTGCGCTTCTATGCTACCTCGCAGCAGTGGTCAGCCTCCCTAGCTTCCTCCGGGTCTCGGGCGCTGGCCTCACACGAGGCTGCAAAGGACGCCTCGGCCTCTGCATAGGCTTGCTCGTGCTGGAGACACCCGAGGTTAATGGCCACCTTCAGTCGATGCCATTCGTTCATCTGCTGGAGGCCCTCAGCCTCAAGATGGGGATCAACATCCAGGAGCTCTCTCCCGAGTCGATTCAATGCACTCATCGCCTCCTGAAGAAGCTCATGACTGGCGGCGCCCCGCATGCGCGCAAACTCGAACGCGTGACCGGGATCCTCCTCGGCACCGAAGGCCATTGAAGAGGCTTGTGGAGGCTCATCCCCTCCCGGTGGAGGGCCAAGGGTCTCCTCCATCCCAGTCGTCTTTCGGGCCTCGGCTGGGGCCCGGAGGGGCCGGGGGTCGCTGCTCGAAGAAGACACCAAGGCAGAAGTAACCCAACTGTAGTCGACGATCATGGGGGGAGCCCTCGGCACGCCTCCTGCACCCCAGGCGGGACCACGAAGGAGGAACGGCAAGAACGCAGGGTCAAGGTGCAGGCCAGTGTATCCGCCCTCTTGGACGGCCTCGCGCCAGAGGCGGCACATCGGCTGAGGGCACCCAAGATTGGCGAAGAACTCGAGGCAGCAGGGGGCTGCTTCCTAGGAGATTTCGTCGTCTTGGTAGGAGGGGCCCTGAGGAATCACAATCAGGAGGGAAGGCAGCACTCAAGTAATTACAAAGATAAGTTACTCACTCGTCTATGGCAATGTACTTCCTCTGCTTCAATGGCCAGACGGCATCACCACTGCATCTTGGAGAACCCTTCCTTTTCCAGAGAGCTTCGAAGTTCAGCTGAATCTGACCGAAGCCCTGGATGCGGTCAGCAACGCCAGGTGCGACCGAGGCGGCTCCAGGGTAGGCGCCCCTAGAAGTGCTAGGTCGTGCGAGGCCCCCTGCCCCCGCCTCAGAGCAACGCGAGGGAGCCTCGTGGGCATTGGCCTCAGGAGCACCAGGCAGCACCTTCCCCTCAGCCGTCCCCTTTGGGTGGCTGTCCCGAGCCCCAGGGGACGGCGCTTTAGGAGCCCCTAGAGACGCCGACGCCGAAGCAGCCGTGCCACCAGCACTCAGCGGCGATCGGCCCCCACGCCCTCTTCTGGGACGATCGCAGCGATAGCGGCAGACAAGGGAGCCGCACAGACGGGGTTCTCACGAGACCCGACAAGGCCGGATGGACGAAGCCCCCATTCGTCGAAGGAGGGCGTCTGCTTCATGAACTACACCTTGTTTGAGCAGCAGTACAGAAGACAACCTTCGTCCGGCAAGCGGGCTGTCATTGGGTCGCCCGTCAGGAGCTCAAGCACCGTGCACTGTACCTCGCGAAGAAGAGCAGGCACTTGGAGCCTCATGCGGTCCCCGTAGCCGGAGAAGGTCCACATCGGCCAAGAGTGGCGATGGAGTGGAGCGATGCGACCACCATGGGCGCCGTCACCCCAAGCTTCTGCGGCCTGGCCAACCGGCGCCAAATAGGAGCTAGTTTCTGGTCGGTGAGCTTCTCATGCTTCCAGCCGGAGCTCGAGGCAGCCGGAATCCACGGAAGAAGCAGTAGGGGGCTGCGCACACTGACATCCACAAACACCCACCGCTTCCTAAAGCCACCGATGACCGGTGAAAGGTCGAAATCTATCCCCAAGCCAGCCATTGCCGCAATGTCCTAGAAGGATACACACCCAGAGCACTGGAGTGCGTCTGTCAGGTGCAGCGAGAAGAAGTGGAGGAGCAAGGCCATGGAGGGGGCAATGCCCACCATGGCTTCGCAGACGAAGGCAAAAACAACAAGGAGGACGATCGATTGAGGATCAAGGCGCAGCGCTCTGATCTGGTAATGCGAGAGCACCGCATTGAAGAAATCAGAGAAGGGAGGAATAAGGCCTGCCCAAAGGGCGTGAAGGTGGAGGGGGACCTCGGTGGCCGTCCTATCGATTTCGGCGAGGGAAGCGGGCCAAGCCACCGTCGCCCCCAGTCATTGGAATCGACGGCGAGCGCCGGGCGCACCTTGTACATCATCTCTTTGTTGATCACCACCGACCACTCGATGGCTGGCCCGAAGGCCAGCGGCGAGGGAGCCGAGGTACGAGACTCGTCCCCCACTTCCTTCTTTCGGCTGGAGACCATGGTGGTGGAAGGAGTTGGTGTCGAATCAAACCAGGGGAGGGATCGAGAAGACGAAGAAACTGCCGGGCGTGATACCGGCGAAGAAGGTGGAGTTGTGTAAGAAACAGTGGCCATCTAGCCGGGCGAAAATCAAGGCTGCATGGGGAAGTGGAGGCGCCCACGTCCCATCAATCGCCACGCGTCAATCAAGGCCGCAGGCTTTGGGGGCCCGTGGCGCTCCACACTTGACCCTTGGCTTCGCCATGAAGCGAAGTCCAAGCGCGCCTTGGGCCCGGGGGCTACTGTCGGCATCCTGGGAACGGGGGTGCCCTGACTGGCCTGCCTGCGGCCCAGAGCGTGGCTCATCCAGCGGCTTGGTACGGCCCAACCTCACTAGTAACCACTCAAGACCCTCGTGAGGGGCCAAGGCTTGCGAGGCGGACAACGCAAGACCTCCCCTGGGGCGGCCTCTCTAGGCTAGCTCCCGATGAGCGGAGATATCAAGGCAAGGGGCACCTCACGAGGTTCCCATGACGTGAGCCATGACGACCAAGGCCAGGCGGGCGCAAGCGGGAGCAGGATGCCAGTTTCTTCTTTGGTGCTAAAGGGGCAAGCGCAGGCGAGGAGTCCCGAGGCATCAGGCAAAAGTTTCCATATCAGTGCAACAAGACCAAGACCAGCAGGACAGCAGAGCGAAGGTCATTGCGGAGCCCACGAAGGCGTCACCACCAAAGCCTTTGGCAGGCGAAGACCACCATTTCTCAGGATAGCTTGTACTAGTTGCCCCCCTTCAAACTTGGCTGTTGTGGGATCCCTTCCCGCTCAATATTTGGGAAGAGGACCCGGGCCTCTATAAATAGGACTAGCCACCACCATAGGGAGGGGGAGGGGATCATCAAGGCCACACACACATCCACAAGCTCTCCGAGCACAAGAGCACTTCTCCTCAGGAGGCTGTTCTTCCCATGTACTAGTTCATCCTCAGCCTGCAAGGCAATCCACCACACTACAATGGATTAGGGTATTACACCACAACGGTGGCTCGAACCAGTATAAACCCTTGTGTCTCTTGTTCTTTCGAGTCGATGAGCTAGGACTAGGAATCGGTGCGAGAGCGAGCTGGAGCGGAAAGGAGAGATCTTCGTGCGCACCCCAGTGTTCGAACCTCAAGGGTTCTGCCGGAACCCAAGATCCGACAATCCCCCTCCGGAAGAATAATGGAAAAGGCCTCCAGATGGGATCTCACTGAAACAGAGACCTGCTACGGTGGAAGAGTATTTTCGTTTGTCGTTCTAGGGTTTATGGAATATCTCTGTATTTATAGGCCAAAGAAGGGGGCCAGTGGGTCTCTAAGGGGGCCACAACCCTAGGGGCGCCCCCTAGGGCACGCCTCCCCGGCTTGTGGTCGCCTCGAGGATTCTCTAACTTGTACTCCAAGTCCTATGTGTGTCGTTTGGTCCAAGAAAAATCATCGCGAAAGTTTTATTCCGTTTGGACTCCGTTTGATATTTTTTTCTCTGAAATTCAAAAACAAGAAAAAAAAGAAATTGACACTGGGCTCTAGATTAATAAGTTAGTCCCAAAAATAATATAAAATAGCATATTAATGCATATAAAACATCCAAAACAGAATATATAATAGCATGGAACAGTAAAAAAATATAGATACGTTGGAGACGTATCAAGCATCCCCAAGCTTATTTCCTGCTCGACCTCGAGTAGGTAAATGATAAATACATATTTTTATGTGGAATGGTACCTAACATATTTATCCATGTATGTTTCTTCATTGTGGCATGAATGTTTACATCCATATGATTCAAAACAAAAGTTTGATACTGACATAAAAACAATAATACTTCAAGCGTACTAATAAAATAATTGTGTCTTCTCAAAATAACATGGCCAAAGAAAGTTATCCCTACAAAATCATATAGTCTGGCTATGCTCCATCTTCATCACACAAGTTTTAAATCATGCACAACTCTGGTATTAGTCAAGCAATTGTTCCACACTTTAGTATTCTCAAACTTTTCTAACTTTTATGCAATATACGAGCGTGAGCCATGGACATAACACTATAGGTGGAATAGAATATGGTGGTGGCGGAGAATACAAAATGAAGGAGATAGTCTCACATCAAGTAGGCATATTAACGGGCTATGGAGATGCCCATCAATAAATATCAATGCGAGTGAGTAGGGATTGCCATGCAACGAATGCACTAGAGCTATAAGTTTATGGAAGCTCAAAAAGAAACTAAGTGGGTGTGCATCCAACTTGCTTGCTCACGAAGACCTATGGCAATTTGAGGAATCCCATCATTGGAATATACAAGCCAAGTTCTATAATGAAAAATTCCCACTAGTATATGAAAGTGATAACATATGAGACTTTCTATCATGAAATCATGGTGCTACTTGGAAGCACAAGTGTGGAAAAAGGATAGTAGCATTGCCCCTTCTCTCTTTTCTCTCATTTTTTTTATTTTTTTGTGTGTGGGCTTCTATGGCCTCTTTTTTTTATTTGGGCTTATTTTGACTCTTTTATTATTTAGTAAAGTCCGGAGACTCATCCCAACTTGTGAGGGAATCATAGCTTCTATCATCCTTTCCTCACATGGGACAATGCTCTAATAATGATGATCATCACACTTTTATTTACTTACAACTCAACAATTACAACTCGATACTAGACCATATGACGGAATGGTGGAAGTTACATGGCAATATATCTCGGAATGGCTATGGAAATGTCATAATAGGTAGGTATGGTGGCTATTTTGAGGAAGGGTAAATGGTGGGTTTAATGTACCAGCGAGAGTTGTGCGGTACTAGAGTGGCTAGCAATGGTGGAAAAGTGAGAGTGTGTATAATCTATGGACTCAACATTAGTCATAAAGAACTCACATAATTATTCCAAAAATTTATTAGCTATCAAAACAAAGTATTGGATGCATGCTCCTAGGGGAGAGGTTGGTTGGAGTTAACCATCTCGCGCTCCCGACCTCCACACAAAGGATGACAATCAATAAACACATCATGCTCCGACTTCATCACATAACGGTTCACCATACGTGCATGCCACGGGAATCACAAACTTTAACACAAGTATTTCTACCAATCCACAATTACTCACTAGAATGACTCTAATATCGTCATCTTTATATCTCAAAACAATCATAAGGAATCAAACTTCTCATAGTATTCAATCCTCTTTATATGAAAGTTTTTATTGTATTCCTATTGGATGCCCATCATATTAGGACTAAAGTCTTAACCCAAGCAAATTACCATGCTGTTTAGAGACTCTCAAAATAATATAAGTGAAGCATTAGAGTTCATCAATTTCTTCAAAATAAACATCACCACCGTGCTCAAAAAGATATACGTGAAGCACTATAGCAAGTACCTATCTCAAAAGATATAAGTGAAGCACAAAGAGTATTCTAACAAATTCATGATTAATGTGTGTCCCTCTCAAAAGATGTGTGTGTAATGCCCAGGATGCGACTATGTCTCCCACGTGTCGGGGCACGACTTAGAGACATAAGTGCATTCTGGAATGATCGCAAGCGTGGTATCTTTGCACAACTCATGTAAAAGTTTAGGGATGAAAGTGTAAAAGATAGTTGGCTTACACTTGCCACGTCACACAATGAATACAATAACATACATTCATCCAAATAACACACGGTCCGACTACGGACGAAATCCGAACGAGAAAGATACCACAAACACAAGCCCGGATCACTCCTAGTAGGAACCACTACTGCTCGTTGGGATACGATATGTAGTAACGACCACACTCTTCGTTGAACTCCCAGTAAAGTTCTGATCCATCTCCTGCATTGTTCTCAGCGGTACCTCCATCTGGTGTGTGTTGTAATCTGTGAGCCACAAGGACTCAGCAATCCCATTCCCGGGTATCGAAACTACCAAAGCCTTGGGTGTGGAACAAGTATTAAAGTGTTTGCGGCAAGCACTAAGCAACTAGCTTATGAGTTTAGAGCGAGATGAGAACAAGTGCCAACGGTCGCCAAGTTGCTCAAGAAGTGATCCTAGCTACTCACGGTCAAACATAACCCCACCGTGTTCACTTCCCAAAGCCCTACGGAAAGTGACCATCACGGCTACTCACACATGTATTGTATTCTTAAGGGTATTGTGTCAAGTTATCTACAACCGGATATTAACAAATTCCCATCTCCCACATAATCGCGGGCACGGCTTTCGAAAGATCAAAACCCTGCCGGGCTGTCCCAACTTAGCCCATCACAAGCTCACGATCCGCGGAGTCGCAACTCCAAAGTGGGAAGATCCAAGTATCCTCAGAATCCCGTGCTCAAGATATTTTGACAAAGGTAAAACTAATCCAGCAAAACCTCCGGCGTGCCGACACCCTGATAGTAGCAGCACGTATCTTGTCTCGGGCCACGACCGGATGGGTGATCATACATGTAATACCAGATACCTCGGGTTTCCCCAAGGCGGCCCTGCATAACCCCCGGTTTGGACCAACACTCATGAGGAGCACTGGCCCAGGTTGTTAATTAAGAACTCGGGTTTGCAACGCCCTATGCAAGTTTTAGTTGTTAGGCAAAAGTAAAGCCAATGTTTGGCCTTGCTGGAAAAGCTTTAAGCAGTGCAAATTATACAGGGGGGCCCATAAACCCCAACCGTGTTAGGAACGCAAAATCAAGGAACATAACACCAGTTTATCGGGTCCTAAGGTGGCATGAGTGGAACAAAACACCAAGCAGAAGGCCAAGCCTTCCGACCATTACCAATATATAGGTGCATTAACTTACTTAAGAGATATATTGTGTTATCCCAATAAACAAGTCTGAACGTGGAGAAATCTTCAAACTTCACCTGCAACTAACAATGCTATAAGAGGGGCTGAGCAAAAGCGTACTTAGCCAATCAACGGTTTGCTAGGAAGGCAGTTAGAGTGTTTCATGGCAACAATAGGAGGCTGCCAAACAAGAATAGGCATCGAGGCATATCTAAAGAGCGAGGCAACTAGCATAGGCAAAGATAGAGGTGATATCGGGGAATGGTCATCTTGCATGTTAAGTCCACGGAGGGATCGTAACCTTGCTCCTCAAACTCAGTCTCGATAGGAACCCCGAACTCCGAATCGTCACCGGGCTCTAACCAACACAAAAATACAAACACCGGAACAACAATCAATCATCATGCAATGCTCAAACACATGATGCAAGATATGATGCATATGAGCATGGGCAGGATATGATGCCTCTACATGGAACATGATGAGTGGACATGTGACATGACAAAAGCAAGAACACAAAACATGTAGGGGCACATCATGCAAAAGATAACAAGAACAAACATAGTCACAAGTGGCTAAGTAGTTGAATTATCCAAACACCCAACAAGTTATAAGAGCTGTTTAACATGGCAAGGGGTGCAACTAGGAACAACAACATCATGCAAGCATTTTAAATGGACCGGAACGAACAAACAACAATTCCGGAAACTCCCATGTGCATAAAAACAATTATTGGACAGATCCGTAGCAACCAAGTTTTTGAGTTGTTAAACATGCAAAGTAACAACACCATCTTAATCTACACATTTTTCCACCCCAAATACATATAAAGTTTGTCAAATTTGGAGCTATGGTTATTTAGTTATGAATTTAACAAGTTTGAGCAAATTTTAAACACAAATAAATTCAAACATCATTTTAAATGTTGCTAACATGGCAA
The DNA here is from genome assembly GCA_902687465.1 of Secale cereale. Taxonomy (NCBI): domain Eukaryota; kingdom Viridiplantae; phylum Streptophyta; class Magnoliopsida; order Poales; family Poaceae; genus Secale; species Secale cereale. The sequence continues at coordinate 426,944,240 of LR738714.1, forward strand.
CAAACTCACATAAATAATCTACACTAAAAACTAAGCAGTTTTCATATATAAAGTATTTTGAACAGATGCATATATCAAAAAATATGCAAAAGAAAAACAAAAACTGAATTTAAAACAAAAACGGAAAAGAAAAGAAACTATGCAGACCCAGCTTGGACTAGCCATAGCCACTGACTAGTGGGTCCAGGGGGGCTGAGGTGGCAGAGTGGGTGCGGGAGTGGGTGCGAGTGCACTGTGAGGCTGCCAGGTGGGGCCAGGCTGTCAGTGGGTCATAGAAAGCAAAAGGGGGCTTATTCCACTGCTCGGCGGGGATTCGAACCCGTGTCTGCGAGTAACAAGCGAGACTGACAGAGAAGGGAAGCTGCACCGTATGACTTAACTGACAAAGCAGAAACAAAGGGAGAAACAGGGGCGGTCGGAGAAGCTCGTCGGGGCTGCTCCAGCGACCAAAACGGGCAGTGGAGGTGCGCGATGCGTTCCTAGAGGAATACCGCACCCTCGACATGCGCTAGCTGCACCTATCGAGCACTACAGCGACGTCGGCGAGCAGCAAACAGAACAGTGGCGATGAGCTGCGGCGAGGCCTAAGAGAGCCTAACGGAACGGCGGAGGCGTCTAGCAGGACCTACGCGGCGAGGCAAAGATGATGGGCGCAATCCACGGTGCTAAGGAGGTCGGAGCACTCGTTGGCGACGAGGTCCGACGATGATGGGGTCGGGCGCACGGGGAACTACCATCTAGAGTGCGCAAGAGAAGGGGAAAACGAGACGGGGAGAAGTAGAGGCTCACCACGAACACGGTGGTGTGTTCGGCTGGCCGAGAGGAGGACAGAGTCGACTGTGACGTCGATCGAACACCCGCGGCGGCTGGAGTCGAAGAAGAAGAAGAAGAAGAAGAAGAAGAAGAAGAAGAAGAAGAAGAAGATGAAGTCGTGGCCTTCAGCTCCGTGTAGTGGATGTCGTGGATGTAGTCAACGTCGAGGATGAAGAGGGACACCGTTGGCGAGGCAGAGGAGGTCGAGGAGCACGCCGGCGACGAGCTCGTGCGCTCAGATGCGCTCAAGACGGTGGTGGAATGATGGATCTGGTGGCTCTCAGCTCACCTGGCGGCGGGAGGAGGAAGAGAGGAACCCTAGAAGGTTGGTGGACACGGTGGTTGACTTAAGAGGGGGTCCGAGGCAACGGAACGGATGGCGACGCGCTCGTGCTCGCGGTCCCCATGGCGCGAACGGGAGGAGGAAGAAAGGTGGGTGCGGGGCTGTGCACGGTCGCTGACCTGCGGGCCTGTCTCATCCATGTGGAAACGCCGCAGAGGGGGCGAGTGTGTGCGTGGGTGCAAAAGGGCGCGAGGGATGTCGCGGGCTCGCTGGCGCGGGCTGGCTGGCGCGGGCTAGCTGGGCCGAGGGGGGAAGGCCAAGGCCCAGGCGGCTGCTGCTGCGCTGCTGGCTGCTGGGCCGCACTGCTGCTGCTGGTTTTTCTCTTTTCTATTTTCTTTAGGCAGAAAACAAAAAGGAAAAACCCAGGTCTAAAGAAAAGGAGTTATGAGGAAAATAAAATATTCCCTAGCTCCTGGAATTATGCCCTATTTTATAAAAATGAGTTGGACATTTTTAGAGGTAGAAAAATAAAACAAGTTTGAATATGGTTCAAACTTCTGTCATTTTTGAACCTGACCATACATTTCAAAATAAGCTGAGGTTATGCACAATGGCTTAGGACAAGGTACCAAAGAAGTTGTGAGGAGATGGACATTTAAAAGAAGAGGTAAAAGCCACTTGCAAAATTTAAAGAAAGGGAAAGAAAGGAGGGGAAGTGGTGCAACTTGAAAGGGGGTTTAAGATTGGGCATGAACTTGCATCCACCACCACAACTAGATCAAGAGGAACTCATCTGACATCAAGGAAGAGTAATGCACAATGATGCAATGATGACCATGATGCAATGATGATGATGAAGTAATGCATGAATGCATAAAGAAAACAAAAAATATGACAATGCAAAGACAAGGCATAACTGAAAAGAACCCCCCAAGGAAGGACAAGGATCAAATGGTCAATGCTTATATTGCCATATAAGGAAGTATTACATATGGGGTGTTACAAACTCTCCTCCACTACTAAAAGATCTCGTCCCGAGATGTAGGACTGAAAGAAAGCGGGATACTCGGAACGGAGATGATCTTCTCGTTCCCATGTAGCTTCTCGGTCGGTATGGTGTGACCACTTCACTTTCAAGAATTTGATGGACTTGTTGCGGGTCTTGCACTTAGTTTCTTCAAGAATAGCAACGGGGTGCTCACGATAAGACAAGTCTTGCTGAAGATCAATCGCTTCGAAAGGTATAGTGCGTTCAGGCGTCTTGAAGCACTTGCAGAGTTGTGACATGTGACACACATCGTGTACATTTGCAAAGTTGGAGGGAAGCTTGATTTGGTAGGCTAGATCGCCCCTCTTACCAAGAATCTTGAAAGGGCCCACATATCTTGGGGCAAGCTTGCCCTTGATACCAAACCTCTGAGTGCCCTTCATGGGAGAAACACGGAGATATACATGATCTCCAATGTCGAAAGCCAAGTCATGATGCTTGCCATCATAGTAGATCTTTTGACGCGATTGCGCGGCCTTGAGATTCTCACATATGACTTTGCACATTTCTCCGGCCTCTGAGATCAAATCATTTCTAAGGAGTTGACGTTCACCAGTCTCGGACCAGTTGAGAGGGTACGACACTTTCTGCCATAGAGAATTTCAAACAGTGCTTTGCCTGCACTTGCTTGGAAGCTGTTGTTGTAGGAGAATTCGGCAAATGGAAGGCAATCTTCCCATTTCATACCGAAGGAGATGACACAAGCTCTGAGCATATCTTCAAGAATTTGGTTCACTCTTTCGACTTGACCACTAGTCCGAGGGTGAAAAGCTGTGCTGAAGCGAATCTTGGTACCCATAACTGACCGAAAGGAATCCCAGAACTTGGAAGTGAACAAGCTTCCATGATCTGAGGAGATTACTTGAGGGATGCCATGCAAAGAGACAATTCTAGAGGTGTACAGCTCTACCAGTTGAGCTGCGTTGATGGATTCTTTGTGTGGAAGAAAATGAGCCACTTTAGTTAGCTTGTCAATCACCACAAAGATAGCATCATTTCCTCTCTCGGACTTGGGAAAACCGGTGATGAAATCCATCTCAATGTGATCAAATTTCCACTCGGGAATAGGTAGGGGTTGAAGGAGTCTGGCTGGACGTTGATGCTCTGCCTTCACTCATCTGCAGACATCACACTCATTCACGAATTGGGCAATCTCCCTTTTCATGCAAGTCCACCAATAGGATTGCTTGAGGTCATGGTACATCTTGGAGCTTCCTGGATGTATCGAGAGGAGTGAGTCATGTGCTTTGTTCATTATGAGCTTCCTGAGATCACCTTTGGGAACCACAATTCTGTCCTCAAAGAACAAAGTGTCTCTATCATCAATGCGATAACACTTGTACTTAGGAGTACCCTTTGCAATACCATGTTTCACTTTCTGCACCATAGCATCGCTGAGTTGGGCCTCACGGATTTGATCTTCCAAGGTGGGAGCAACTTGAAGGTTGGCAAGAAATCCTTGTGGAACAACTTGGAGGTTGAGCTTCCTGAATGATTCACAAAGTTCAGGTTGGAACGGTTTGAGAAGGAGATTGTTGCAATAAGCATTTCTACTCAAGGCATCTCCAATGACATTGGCCTTGCCAGGAGTATACTCAATGCTTGGATCGTACTCTTGAATCATCTCAACCCAATGGGTCTGGCGAAGGTTAAGGTTTGTCTGAGTGAAGATGTACTTCAAGCTCTTGTGATCGGTGAAGATGTCCACTTTTCTGCCCAAGAGAAGGTGTCTCCACGTAATCAAGGCATGAACAACTGCTGCTAGCTCAAGATCATGTGTGGGGTAACTCTTCTCATTTGGTTTAAGCTGATGTGAAGTGTATGCAACGATCTTCTTGTCTTGCATGAGAACACCACCAAGACCTTGCAATGAAGCACCGCAAAAGACTTCATAAGGCTTGGACTCATCGGGAGGAGTAAGAACCAGAGCAGAAATGAGCTTATGTTTGAGTGTCTTGAATGCCACATCACAATCAGGAGTCCACGAGTACTTGACATTCTTCTGCAGCAAGTTGGAAAGAGGCTTGGCAATCTTGGACAAGTTCTCAACGAACCTTCTGCAATAGCTTGCGAGACCGAGGAAACTTCGGAGTTGTTTGACATTATGAGGAGGTTCCCAGTTGACAATAGCTTCAACCTTCTCGGGGTTAACAGAAATGCCCTCGGCAGAGATAATATGGCCAAGATAGAGGACTTTATCAAGCCAGAATTCACATTTGGAGAACTTCGCATAGAACCGGTGCTCACGGAGCCTGTCAAGGACCAAACGGAGGTGCTTGGCATGGTCTTCTTTATTCTTGGATAATACCAAGATATCATCGAGGTAGACGAGCACAGATTCATTGGTGTAGGGGTTGAATATGAAGTGCATCATCCGAGAGAAAGTGGGTGGAGCATTAGCAAGGCCGAAAGACATGACTGTGTATTCGTAGGAGCCATAACTCGTTATGAATGCGGTCTTGGGAATATCCTCTTCACATATACGAATCTGATGGTAGCCCATTGTCACACCCTGCATTTTGTAACATGTCATTTGCATCAATGAAGCATGAAAATTTGGACCAGCAATTTTTTTTTGGCATCATTTGGCTTTTATTTGGAATTGAGTTTTTCTTCCTGTGTTTTTCATGTGCTCATTAAAGTCAACTACTACCTCTTGTAGAATTCATTTCCTGACCCAAAACTTCTGCCCAATGATCATGCCAAGTGTTTATAGCAGTATAGTATTTTCTTATAAAAATTAATTTGGCCAAAATGTATTTTCAAAAATTAGTATTCCAAAAACCCCTGAATTGAGGTTTGCACTGCAAGTGCTTGATTCAGGGTGAGAATATTATTTCAAAAAGTATATTTGAAACCTAGTAGATATAGGACTCCCAGAAACCACAAAAGTATAATTTTAAAAGTTATTTTCCTCTTTTATTTAAAAGCTTTTTCTTAAGGCCAGAAATGGTCTTTAATAGGGAAAAATTATTTAATTATTTCGAAAATATTTTCCAAAATTCAAGGAGACTCATAGGACATATATTGTCCATATATAAGAGTTTCAACACTTGGTCATGTTCAAAATAATGGGCTAATCCCTCATAAACCCTTTTTGGATATTTCAAGCTTTTGAAATATTTACAAAGGAAATATTCTCTAAAAATTCCAAGGAAATTCTATCATGACATATATCACATATTTGATGATCTTGCCAAGCCCCATGCCTTGGGAAGCAAGAAAACATCATCAAAACCCTTCAAAACCATTTTGTCCATAACTAAAGTTTGAGCAACTTTACATTGCCAAACTTGTCCAGATGCTCTCAAACTTGGTGCACATGCTAGAATGGTCTAATAAGACATCTAGACCAAATGGCACAAACTTTGGAGAAGGGTAACTTGATCAGAGTACCCCAAAACCATTTCTGTTCAAATTCAAATTTGAACAACTTTACATTACCAACTTTTTACCTAGGGCTTCAAACTTGGTGGTCATGATCATAACCCCAAATGATGACACTACACCAAGTGGTGCATCAAGGGGAGATGATTAGCTTGACTTAAACATGGTGAAACCATTTCTGTTGATTTCTAGGGTTCACCAAAGTTACATTGGCAAGTTTCTTCAAATGAGCCCAAACTTGGTGAAACACCCTATTTCCATATGCCATTTAATCCTGTTAAGTGTCATGGCCAGTGGAGATCATTTGCTTGCCCAAAATTTAATCAAACACCTTCTGCCATTTTACCAAAACTACTGTTTTGGCCTCTTTTACTATTTACTTTTGCTTCAACTTTCTACCACAGCCTCACCTAGTCACCTTCTACCCCCAGTAACTTCCCCAGGACCAAAACTCAATGATTGAAGGGTGAAAACCCCAATTTACCTTGCTGGACAGCCCCGTTCTTACCATCTACCAGCTTCCCTCCTCTCTCACTGGACATCCAAGGCATCCAAGGCCACAGCCAGATTGTTTACTCTATGCTGGACCCCCCAGACACGGCGGACGCGCCCAGCTAGCCAACGGCATGCCGTGGCATGCAGAAGGCACGCTCCAGAGTGTGCTACAGTGCGCACCCGCACTGTAGCCTCGCCCAATCCGTCGCCCCCGACCACCTCGTGCTTCCCCCTCGCGCCGTTCGATGCGCCTCGGCGTCCGCAACTCCCCCCGGCGCTGTCCCCCTCCTCCTTCTCCCTCCAGTGGACGTCCTCGCACGCGCGCCGACCGCCCGCGAGCTCCAGTCGTCGGCTTCACACGCGCGCAGCACTAGAACCTTCTCCCGCTCCCTCTCTTCCTCTCCTCTGCCCTGGACCTCGTCCAGCAACCCCGCAGACTCTCCCCCAGCGCCTCCCGTGCCCTGTGGCAACGAGCAGAGGCTCGCCGGCGCACAGGTCCACGGCACCTCGCCGTCCGCCTATAAATAGGCCCCCCGAGCCCCTCCTCTCCTCACCAGTCGCACTGTCCCTCTCTCAATCTCCTCCCGGAGCCACTCACTCCATTCCAGACCAGCCCGAGCTCGAGATCGAGCTCGAGCTCCGCCGCGGCGGCTCACCGTCGCCTGCCCGGTACAGGCCGCCCCAGCCTCTTCTAGCACTCGATCTAGCACCAATGCATCGCCCTGACTCGATTCCCCCTCTTTCCCCTCTCTGCAGCTGCCGGAATCGACCGGAGCAGCATCCACCCGAAGCTCCTCCGCCGCGTGACCTCGCCGCCGGCGAACCAGGCCCCTCCGGCGACCCGCACCACCACCACCAGAACGGCGACATCTTGCTGAGTCCATCCCTGCCCTTGGCTCGCCCCGCCGTGCCCGGAAACGTCGCCGGTGAGCTCGCCGGCTCTCTGCCGGAGGGTTAGGGATGACAGGCGGGCCCCGCCTGTCAGTCTCCCCCTCGCCCTCGCTCCTCTCTCCTCTCACTAACGCCGGGCCCCACCCGTCAGGTTTGAAAAACCCTGGCGCGCGCTGGCGCCGTGCGGTGGGCTGTTTTTGCCCTGGGCCGTTGCACTATGGCCGTTCTGGCCCAGTGGCACAGAGCCCTTTTTCATTTTTCTTTTCTGTGGATTTTCAAATAATTCCACAGAATTAAATATATATCCAAATGAATTAATTCCAGTTCCTAAAAACTTGTAAAAATCCAACCTATTTAATGGTGTCACTTTCACACATATCCATGGACCTTTTCTGTTCTGTTCAAATTTAAATTCATATTTGAACATTAAAACTTCTGTTCAAATATTCATGTACCCCATTCTGCCACTCCAAAACTCAAACTAAGAATTTTTGCCATCTTAGTTTTCCCTCTAGGATTTAAGAAAAATAAGTTGACATTTTTCTGAGCACTTTGATTTTTCTGTTTTTATTGTGGTCTTATTTTCCCGTTGTTATTTTGCGATGATTAGATACCGTATTTGACGAGGTTGCTGAAGAAGAAGGAGGGGAAGGATTTGAAGACTGTGAACACCAAGCCAATCCAGGCAAGCAGCCCTTTGACCATGATACCCTTGTGTTCTTCGGAACCCATTTATTTCCGAATGCATGGTGATAAGAGTGACAGTGGTGACCTAGTTGAGAACCACCACATGATGCATGCTTTACTCATGATCTTGCTATGTGCTAGATGCAAGGCAAATGATTGGTAGTGAAGCTTAGTGATGCATGCGTGCCATGAAACCTTCGCGGTTACATTCTTAAAAAAAAACCATTGGGTACCCCTAATGCCCGAGGGTGATGTTGAGATAGGTCATCACTTGAGGAAGAAGTGATGTGCTAATAAAGATCTTGTGCATGGGTGAAATGATGGATTAGATTTATGTGTGACTACCGTCCCAACCAAAAATGTGCAACCACTCTACCCCTTATGGGACGGGGCATTATTGATTACTTAGGCCGATACTAGCATGGTGCCCACATTACGAGTGACGGGAAAGATTTGAGGTCTTTCCCGGGACGGGGTCGTGCTCGGATAGGCGACCATGACTGTTTTCACAGGGCACCAGACACACCGTTGGTCCCTTCGTGTACGCGTGACATTGAAAATAGGGCAAGTCCCATGATCCATTGTTTGTACTCGAGGGCTGTGCACCAACGAGTGGACCCTATGTTAGTGTCGTCTAGGGAAATATAATGACCGGGTGCTTCCCCCGAGTACTTGAGGTACTGCGGGATCGTGGGTGACACGAAAGCTTCCCGGATCTTGTGGGTAAAGTGCGCAACCTCTGTAGAGTGTAAAACTATTCGAATAGCCGTGTCCACGGTCATGGACAGTTGGGTGGTGCTACTTAAACTATGTCCAGAATTTTACTATATCAGTGAAAGTATGTGTGTGTGATGGGTCAAGGTGGTGACTTGACTCGTTGAATTGAATCCTACTCATGTTGATATCGGTAACCTGTCTTTGAGGTTATCTGAATTTATTGATGCATATAATTGATGGTAGAATATTTATTCTAGCTTGTGGCCAGATTGCTCATTGTTGTATAATTGCATTGTTACCTTGAACCAAATCATGGGTTGCTTGCGAGTACATTCAAAGTACTCATTGGCTTGCCACTGGTTATTTAATTGGCCAGGCATGGAGGAGCAGGAATATGAAGAAGAATTCTATGGAGACGAACATGCGAACTAGGACGCTATCCCAGTCAGAATGCCTGTAGGGTTAAGGCAGATGGCATGGGTTCTACTTATCTTCGAAGACTTTCGCTATTCGAGTTATTTGCTATTCAGCTCATGAGGCTTTATCTATGTAAGACTTGGCCACAATGGCCACAATTTGTGTAAGACGGTATGTATGGATGTAAGACTCTTGTTATTCAGCTTCTGTGTGTTCAGTGAGCATTGATCTCTGGGATCACTGTACACGTGCATTCGGCGATCTCGACTCTTAAGTCGGGGTCCCCACAGAGCTGGTATCAGAGCCATCCTGACTGTAGGAAGCCTTAGTTAGCATGGGCGTTAGTTAGATGAGACCCCTTTTTCAAAAACCTTCTAAACATCTCTACGTTTCTAAACCTTACCAACTTGAGATATCATCAGCTTATTAACCTCTCCTATTCAACCTTTGTAGATGGCCACTATACCTGAAGAGCACCTGACCACTGGGTTTCCCTTGCTTCTTGAGGATAGCCTCCAGGAGTGCCAGTTCCACCGAGCGCCCATCCTCACCTACCTTGAGCATTGGGTTAGCGACACTGAGGTGGAGTACCATGTGGAAGTGATCATGAAGGCAAATGATCCTCCCACAAGTTGGTTCTTCGAGGGACCCCAGATGGCAACACTACCTCTCGCTGTCGAGGCTGCTGCACTCAAGGCACTAACCCGTCTCCGCGAGCTTCTTTCGGAGATGGCAGCCAAGATGACAACCCGCTTCTTGCCTTACCGGAAGGAAGGTGAAGACGAAAGCAGCGCACTAGCCCCTCCGCTGAAGGAAGGACCCCCACTTCGATTCCAGACCTACTTTAGTCTATGTGCCGACAGCTTGGCACAAGATTTGGCCGCGGAATCAATGAAGCTCCGGGAAGAACTTCACAAGACCAAGGCACTTCTTCGTCGAGCACAAGAGAAGACAGATAGGATCAGGAAGGAAGGTGCGCCTCCCGGACAATCGGCTATCGCGTACCGAGGCGGAAGTCCCTCAGGAGATGTATCTTCCAAGGATGAAGAACCACCTCGGCGACGCTGTATGACGGCAAGGGAATATCTCAAGCTTTTCCCTGCACCACCGACAAAACACCGTCGTATCCAACTCCTCCACTCCCCCACACCCTCAAGTGACAAGGGGGCCCAGACAGATGAAGACAAGGAGGACGACCCAGAAGAGCCAGAATACGCGACCGAGCATTCTGCCGCTTAGGCATTATTCGCAACTCGGATATGCCAGTTCGTGACCTCTACGGTAGGATAGGTCGTGTAACCCCTATGCGCAGTCGAGTCCTTGTATGGTTCATATGAAACCATCTAGTGTTGCTTTTGTTGTGTTTGGATGTATGTCGTATTCTTCCTTCGGGAATATGTAAACGACTACATCACCCACTTGAATTTTAATGAATGTGTTTGGCCCTTTCGGCCCTTGCATGATTTGATTAGTGTCACACCCACCCCCTTACTAGGCACCCATCTTTATTGCTTTCCCTCTTCCAATCATGAGACCTTTTACCGCTCCAACAGGATGCCTGTTGTAACTCGTACTGGTACCTCTACCCAGCAGCCTGAAGCCGGAGCATCCGGCCACGACCAAACCAACGACCAAGCTCCACCACCACCACCTCCTCCGAACATGGACATGGCTCAACTTCTCCAAGCTTTCCGAGAGGAACGCCAAGCCAACACCACATCCCTTCAGTTGATTGCTCAAGCTGTCACCAACAACCGCCAGCCGGCGGGGAATGGCAATGGACATTCCACGTTGGCAGAGTTCAAGAAGCATGCACCGCCAACTTTCATCGAGACTGCTGAACCCCTGGATGCAGATGACTGGGTCCGCACCATTGAGGACTTGCTGGAGCTAGTCGGATGCACCGAAGACCGCGAGAAGGTGGCTTATGCAGCCCACTGCCTCGGGGGGACTGCTAGAGCTTGGTGGGATGGGTTCAAGGTCATGCATGCTGGGCAAGACATCACTTGGGACAACTTCAAGGCAGAGTTCCGCAAAGCCCACATTCCTTCCGGAATCGTGGCTATCAAAAAGCGTGAATTCCGAGCCCTGAAGCAAGGAAGTGGCACTGTCAAGGAGTACATGTAGAAGTTTAGTGTTATGTCAAGGTATGCCCCTGAAGATGTCAGGACTGATGCTGCAAAAAGGGAGCGCTTCATGGAAGGCCTCAATCAGACTCTGCAGTACTCACTTGTCATGTGCGACTGCCCAACCTTCCCTGACCTGGTGAACAAAGCACTCATGCTTGAAGACAAGCGGCGTGCTCTGGAAGACACTCGCAAGTGCAAGATGGTCAGCAAGGGAAGTTCCAGCAACCAGAAGCCTCGCCCGTGGCAGTCAGCCCCGGTCAAGCCAACCTATCAGCAACCAAGAGCTCCTGCACCTCGCACCAACTATCAGCCTCAGCAGTATGCCAACCCAAGGCCAGCTTTCAACCCCAATAACAGTGGTGGCAACAAGATCAATAATCCAAACCAAGTCACTTGCTTTGGATGTGGTCAGTCAGGACACATCTCAAGGGTGTGACCCAACAAGAAGCCTGATGCCCCGCGCCCTAATGCGAAGAACCCAGGACAAGGCCGCGGGATGCCACCAAGGAACCCAGCTCCTCGCAACCCGCCTAACCATGGGAAGGGGCGTGTGAATCACGTCACTGCTGAAGAAGCCTAGGAAGACCCGGACGTCGTGCTGGGTACGTTCCTTGTCAACTCAGCACCTACAACTGTCTTGTTTGATTCTGGAGCCACGCATTCATTTGTCACTCAAAGATTTGCATTAAAAAGTGGCATGACCCCTACACCCCTGAATAACCCCATGGTGGTACAAACCCCCGGAGCAGAGATGAGAGCCAAAATAGGCTGTAAGGGAGTCAGTATTACCATTAACGGGGTAGATTTCCTAGCAGACCTTATCGTCCTGAGATCACAAGGCTTGGATGTGATCTTAGGGATGGATTGGCTCAGTAAGCACCAAGGCTTATTAGACTGTGCCAATCGGACTAACTGTGACCAATGACCAAGGAGTTGAAGTCAAGTTTGCTTCCAACTCCTCTTTCACTCAAGCCGCTCAAGTCAACTGTCTATCTGAAGTTGGGCTGGAGCAAGTACCGGTAGTATGCGAGTATCCTGATGTCTTTCCGGATGAGCTACCGGGAATGCCCCCTGACCTTGACATTGAGTTCATCATCGAGCTCGTGCCCGGGGCAGGACCCATCTATAAGAAGCCTTATAGAATGGGGACGGAAGAATTAGCCGAGTTGAAGAAGCAACTGGAAGAGCAGCTGAGGAAGGGATTTATCCGCCCAAGTGCCTCCCCTTGGGGATCACCTGTTCTGTTTGTGGCAAAAAGGGACGGTACCATCCGCTTATGCATTGACTACCGTTCCCTCAATGAAGTTACAATCAAGAACAAATATCCACTTCCCAAGATTGAAGATCTGTTTGATCAGCTCAGCGGAGCCAAGGTGTTCTCCAAGATCGACCTCAGATCTGGGTACTACCAACTGAAGATCAGACCCCAAGATATTCCGAAGATGGCATTCATAACCAGATATGTCATGTACGAGTGCACGGTCATGTCCTTTGGGTTAACCAATGCCCCAGCTTACTTCATGTATCTCATGAATAAAGTCTTCATGGAATATTTGGACAAGTTTGTTGTTGTCTTCATCGATGACATTCTTGTCTTCTCAAAGACGGAGGAAGAGCACGAGCAACATTTGAGGATGGTCCTAGACAAGCTTCGGGAGCACCAACTATACGCCAAATTCAGCAAGTGTGAGTTCTGGCTGCATAAAGTTGGATTCTTAGGTCATGTCTTGACCGAAGAAGGATTGTCAGTTGATCCCGCGAAGATCGAAGCTGTGACCCAATGGCAATCTCCAACGACCGTCAAGGAAGTCAGAAGCTTCCTCGGACTTGCGGGCTATTACCGCAAATTCGTGGAAGGATTCTCTAGCATTGCCCGGCCGATGACTCAGCTCCTCAAGAAGGACAAGAATGTCGAGTGGACGCCAAAATGCGAAAAGAGCTTCCAAGAGCTCAAGAAGAGGTTGACCACCGCCCCAGTTCTGGCAACCCCTGATATTCACAAGGAGTTCGTGATATATTGTGATGCCTGTCGAACCGGATTGGGAATCGTTCTGATGCAAGAAGGCCGAGTCATAGCTTACCTCTCCAGGCAGCTACGACCTCATGAAGAGAACTACGCTACTCACGATCTTGAGTTAGCAGCAGTGGTTCATGCCTTGAAGACATGGCGGCATTACCTCCTAGGGAAACGGTGTGAGATATACACAGACCACAAAAGTCTGAAGTACATTTTCACCCAAAAGGAATTGAACATGAGGCAACGAAGATGGTTGGAACTCATCAAGGACTATGACCTCAGTGTTCAATATCACCCCGGGAAGGATAACGTGGTGGCCGATGCCTTAAGCAGGAATGCTTGCTCCTTGAATGCCATAATTCAAAAGAGGCAGCCAGCCCTGTTTAAGGAGCTCGAACAATTCAGTTTGGAATTGGTCACCCCTGGATTTCTGGATCATTTGGAAGTCAAACCGACCCTGATGGATGAAGTCAAGAAGGCGCAAGGTGGGCACGCAAGCATTGAAGGCATCAAGAAGAAGATGAAGCTAGGCAAGGCCCCAGGATTCTCCGAGGACGAGGACGGGATTGTTTGGTACAAAGGTCGCATCAGCGTACCGAACAAGATGGAGCTGAAGAACCTAATCCTGCAAGAAGGCCACGACACTCCGTATTCCATCCACCCTGGAGGGACCAAGATGTATCAAGACTTGAAGGAAAGATTCTGGTGGCACGGGATGAAAAGAGAGATTGCAACCTATGTTGCAAAGTGTGATGTGTGCCAAAGGGTCAAGGCTGAATATCAGCGATCCGCTGGATTGCTCCAACCACTCAAGGTTCCTGAGTGGAAATGGGATAAAGTCGGAATGGACTTCATCACTGGATTACCGAGGTCGAATAGAGGACATGACTCCATCTGGGTCATAGTCAACCATCTGACCAAGGTGGCCCATTTCATTCCTGTCAAGACCACTTATGATGGCAACCGGCTAGCAGCTCTCTACATCGACAGAATCGTAAGCCTTCACGGCCTTCCCAAGGAGATTGTGTCAAATCGAGGAACCCAGTTCACCTCAAGGTTCTGGAAGAAGTTCCAAGAAGCCTTGGGAACCAAGTTGTCTTTCAGCACAGCTTTCCACCCACAGACCGGAGGTCACACAGAACGAGTAAATCAAATTCTCGAAGACATGCTCCGAGCCTGTGTCTTGGCATATGGAGCCAAGTGGGAAGATTGCCTCCCTTTTGCCGAGTTCTCCTATAACAACAGTTATCAGTCGAGCCTTCAGATGGCACCATTTGAGGTGTTGTACGGACGCAGATGTCGCACACCCCTCAACTGGTCAGAGACTGGAGAAGGGCTAGTCTTTGGACCGGATATTCTCCGCGAAGCAGAAGAACAAGTCCAACTAGCCAGAGAGCGTTTGAAGGCAGCCAAGTCAAGGCAGAAGAGCTATGCTGACACTCACCACCGGAATATGAGCTTACATGTCGGGGATCATGTGTACCTGCGGGTAACTCCTCTAAAAGGAACCAAGCGTTTCCACGTCAAGGGGAAGCTCGCACCAAGGTTCATTGGACCCTCTGAGATCACTACACGACGAGGAGCAGTGGCTTACCAGTTGGAACTACCACCTGAGCTATCCGATGTGCACAACGTATTCCACGTGTCACAACTCCTGAAATGTCTCCAAGTTCCGAACAAGCCTGATCTCTACAAGGATGTTGATCACCAAGCCATTGATCTCCAGCCTGATTTGACCTACCGTGAGAAGCCCATTCGCATTCTGGATGAGGCAGAACGACGGACGCGAAGCCGCACCATCAAGTACTTCAAGGTCCAGTGGAGCAACCACACGGAAGCAGAAGCAACCTGGGAACGTGAAGACTATCTTAGATCCGAGTATCCCGATCTCTTTTAAGACCTAGTTTAGGAATCTCGGGGACGAGATTCTTGTAAGGGGGGTAGGTCTGTCACACCCTGCATTTTGTAACATGTCATTTGCATCAATGAAGCATGAAAATTTGGACCAGCAAATTTTTTTGGCATCATTTGGCTTTTATTTGGAATTGAGTTTTTCTTCCTGTGTTTTTCATGTGCTCATTAAAGTCAACTACTACCTCTTGTAGAATTCATCTCCTGACCCAAAACTTCTGCCCAATGATCATTCCAAGTGTTTATAGCAGTATAGTATTTTCTTATAAAAATTAATTTGGCCAAAATGTATTTTCAAAAATTAGTATTCCAAAAACCCATGAATTGAGGTTTGCACTGCAAGTGCTTGATTCAGGGTGAGAAAATTATTTCAAAAAATATATTTGAAACCTAGTAGATATAGGACTACCAGAAACCACAAAAGTATAATTTTAAAAGTTATTTTCCTCTTTTATTTAAAAGCTTTTTCTTAAGGCCAGAAATGGTCTTTAATAGGGAAAAATTATTTAATTATTTCAAAAATATTTGCCAAAATTCAAGGAGACTCATAGGACACATATTGTCCATATATAAGAGTTTCAACACTTGGTCATGTTCAAAATAATGGGCTAATCCCTCAGAATCCCTTTTTGGATATTTCAAGCTTTTGAAACATTTGCAAAGGAAATATTCTCTAAAAATTCCAAGGAAATTCTATCATGACATATATGACATATTTGATGATCTTGCCAAGCCCCATGCCTTGGGAAGCAAGAAAACATCATCAAAACCCTTCGAAACCATTCTGTCCATAACTGAAGTTTGAGCAACTTTACATTGCCAAACTTGTCCAGATGCTCTCAAACTTGGTGCACATGCTAGAATGGTCTAATAAGACATCTAGACCAAATGGCACAAACTTTGGAGAAGAGTAACTTGATCAGAGTACCCCAAAACCATTTCTGTTCAAATTCAAATTTGAACAACTTTACATTACCAACTTTTTACCTCGGGCTTCATACTTTGTGGTCATGATCATAACCCCAAATGATGACACTACACCAAGTGGTGCATCAATGGGAGATGATTAGCTTGACTTAAACGTGGTGAAACCATTTCTGTTGATTTCTAGGGTTCACCAAAGTTACATTTGCAAGTTTATTCAAATGAGCCCAAACTTGGTGAAATACCCTATTTCCGTATGCCATTTAATCCTGTTAAGTGTCACGGCCAATGGAGATCATTTTCTTGCCCAAAATTTAATCAAACACCTTCTGCCATTTTACCAAAAATACTGTTTTGGCCTCTTTTACTATTTACTTTTGCTTCAACTTTCTACCATAGCCTCACCTAGTCACCTTCTACCCCCAGTAACTTCCCCAGGACCAAAACTCAATGATTGAAGGGTGAAAACCCCAATTTACCTTGCTGGACAGCCCAGTTCTTACCATCTACCAGCTTCCCTCCTCTCTCACTGGACATCCAAGGCATCCAAGGCCACAGCCAGATTGTTTACTCTATGCTTGACCCCCAGACACGGCGGACGTGCCCAGCTAGCCAACGGCATGCCGTGGCATGCAGAAGACACGCTCCAGAGCGCGCTACAGTGCGCACCCGCACTGTAGCCTCGCCCAATCCGTCGCCCCCGACAACCTCGTGCTTCCCCCTCGCGTCGTTCGATGCGCCTCGGCGTCCGCAACTCCCCTCGGCGCTGTCCCCCCTCCTCCTTCTCCCTCCAGTGGACGTCCTCA
Organism: Secale cereale; assembly: GCA_902687465.1. Lineage (NCBI taxonomy): Eukaryota > Viridiplantae > Streptophyta > Magnoliopsida > Poales > Poaceae > Secale > Secale cereale. The sequence continues at coordinate 426,960,765 of LR738714.1, forward strand.
CATGCGCGCCGGCCGTCCGCGAGCTCCAGTCGTCGGCTTCCCACGCGCGCAGCACCAGAACCTTCCCCCGCTCCCTCTCTTTCTCTCCTCTGCCCTGGACCTCGTCCAGCAACCCCGCAGACTCTCCCTCAGCGCCTCCCGTGCCCTGTGGCAACGAGCAGAGGCTCGCCGGCGCACAGGTCCATGTCACCTCGCCGTCCGCCTATAAATAGGCCCCCCGAGCCCCTCCTCTCCTCACCAGTCGCACTCTCCCTCTCTCAATCTCCTCCCGGAGCCACTCACTCCATTCCATACCGGCCCGAGCTCGAGATCGAGCTCGAGCTCCGCCGCGGCGGCTCACCATCGCCTGCTCGGTACAGGCCGCCCCAGCCTCTTCTAGCACTCGATCTAGCACCACTGCATCGCCCTGACTCGATTCCCCCTCTTTCCCCTCTCTGCAGCTGCCGGAATCGAACGGAGCAGCATCCACCCGAAGCTCCTCCACCGCGCGAACTCGCCGCTGGCGAACCAGGCCCCTCCGGCGACCCACACCACCACCACCAGAACGACGACATCTTGCTGAGTCCATCCCTGCCCTTGGCTCGCCCCGCCGTGCCCGGAAACGTCACCGGTGAGCTCGCCGGCTCTCTGCCGGAGGGTTAGGGATGACAGGCGGGCCCCGCCTGTCAGCCTCCCCCTCGCCCTCGCTCCTGTCTCCTCTCACTAACGCCGGGCCCCGCCCGTCAGGTTTGAAAAACCCTGGCGCGCGCTGGCGCCGTGCGGTGGGCTGTTTTCGCCCTGGGCCGTTGCACTGTGGCCGTTCTGGCCCAGTGGCACAGAGCCCTTTTTCATTTTTCTTTTCTGTGGATTTTCAAATAATTCCACAGAATTAAATATATATCCAAATGAATTAATTCCAGTTCCTAAAAACTTGTAAAAATCCAACCTATTTAATGGTGTCACTTTCACACATATCCATGGACCTTTTCTGTTTAGTTCAAATTTAAATTCATATTTGAACATTAAAACTTCTGTTCAAATATTCATGTACCCCATTCTGCCACTCCAAAACTCAAACAAAGAATTTTTGCCATCTTAGTTTTCCCTCTAGTATTTAAAAATAAGTTGACATTTTTCTGATCACTTTGATTTTTCTGTTTTTATTGTGGTCTTATTTTCCCGTTGTTATTTTGCGACGATTAGATACCGTATTTGACGAGGTTGCTGAAGAAGAAGGAGGGGAAGGATTTGAAGACTTTGAAGACCAAGCCAATCCAGGCAAGCAACCCTTTGACCATGATACCCTTGTGTTCTTCGGAACCCATTTATTTCCGAATGCATGGTGGTAAGAGTGACGGTGGTGACCTAGTTGAGAACCACCACATGATGCATGTTTCACTCATGATCTTGCTATGTGCTAGATGCAATGCAAATGATCGGTAGTGATGCTTAGTGATGCATGTGTGCCATGAAACCTTCGTGTTTACATTCTTTTCAAAAAAAAACCATCGGGTGCCCCTAATGCCCGAGGGTGATGTTGAGATAGGTCATCACTTGAGGAAGAAGTGATGTGCCAATAAAGATCTTGTGCATGGGTGAAATGATGGATTAGATTTATGTGTGACTACCGTCCCAACCAAACATGTGCAACCACTCTACCCCTTATGGGACGGGGCATTATTGATTACTTAGGCCGATACTAGCATGGTGCCCACATTACGAGTGACGGGGAAGATTTGAGGTCTTTCCCGGGACGGGGTCGTGCTCGGATAGGCGACCATGACTGTTTTCACAGGGCACCGGACACACCGTTGGTCCCTTCGTGTACGCGTGACATTGAAAATAGGGCAAGTCCCATGATCCATTGTTTGTACTCGAGGGCTGTGCACCAACGAGTGGAGCCTATGTTAGTGTCGTCTAGGGAAAGATAATGACCGGGTGCTTCCCCCGAGTACTTGAGGTACTGCGGGATCGTGGGTGACACGAAAGCCTCCCGGATCTTGCGGGTAAAGTGCGCAACCTCTGCAAAGTGTAAAACTATTCGAATAGTCGTGTCCACGGTCATGGACAGTTGGGCGGTGCTACTTAAACTATGTCCAGAATTTTACTATATCAGTGAAAGTATGTGTGTGTGATGGGTCAAGGTGGTGGCTTGACTCGTTGAATTGAATCCTACTCATGTTGATATCGGTAACCTGTCTTCGAGGTTATCTGAATTTATTGATGCATATAATTGATGGTAGAATATTTATTCTAGCTTGTGGCCAGATTGCTCATTATTGTATAATTGCATTGTTACCTTGAACCAAATCATGGGTTGCTTGCGAGTACATTCAAAGTACTCATTGGCTTTCCACTGGTTATTTAATTGGCCAGGCATGGAGGAGTAGGAATATGAAGAAGAATTCTATGGAGACGAACATGCGAACTAGGACGCTATCCCAGTCATAATGCATGTAGGGTTAAGGCAGATGGCATGGGTTCTACTTATCTTCGAAGACTTCCGCTATTCGAGTTATTTGCTATTCAGCCCGTGAGGCTTTATCTATGTAAGACTTGGCCATAATGGCCATAATTTGTGTAAGACGGTATGTATGGATGTAATACTCTTGTTATTCAGCTTCTGTGTGTTCAGTGAGCATTGATCTCTGGGATCACTGTACACATGCATTCGGCGATCTCGACTCTTAAGTTGGGGTCCCCACACCCATCCGGAGATCAAGTTTCGAGAAAACCTTGGCCCCTTTGAGCTACTCTAACAATTCATTGATGTTGGGGAGCGGGTACTTATTCTTTATTGTCTTCTTGTTCAATGACCGGTAATCAACGCACAATCGTTCCGTACCATCCTTCTTCTTGACAAATAGAACACCACAGCCCCAAGGAGAAGTACTTGGTCTGATTAGACCCATACGTTCTTCCTCATCGAGTTGTTTCTTCAGCTCCTTCAACTCTTTAGGAGAAAGCTTGTATGGACACAGACAGGCTGGCTCGGTACCGGGTTCAAGTTCAATGACGAATTCAACTGGACGGTTGGGAGGCATGCCTGGAAGCTCTTCAGGGAATACATCCTCATATTCACAAACTATCGGAATCTGGGAAATGGCATTAATCTCGCCCTTTTCATTAAGAGAGAATAGCCTGATTGTGTTATCTCGAGATGCGAAGATAATCACGTCTTTGGAAGGATGAGTTAGATTGACCTCCTTGTTTGCACAATCGATAAGAGCATCACGCTTAGAAATCCAATCATCCCAAGAATAAGATCAATGTCTGAGTTACCTAGAATAAACGGGGAAACCAGAAAACTGTAATCACCCATATGAATAGATATATCCGGAGCAAACACGCTATAATGCATTAGTTTTCCCGGAGAAACAATTGATAACTCCCTTGGTAAACTTTTGATGTCAAGATTGTGCTTCGATGCAAAAGGTTGAGATATGAAAGAGCATGATGCACCCAAATCAAACAAGACTTTAGCGGGAATTGAGTTAATTGGAAGATTACCAATTATCACATCAGAAGAATTCTCTGCTTGAGATGCATTCATAAGGTTCACTCTTGCTTACTTGGGGTTGTGCTTGACAATAGCATTGTTGACAGGCGGAAGGCGCCTTTGAGTACACTTGTTTGCATAGTGACCCTTCTGACCACACTTGTTGCAAGTAACTTCTGAAAGTGGCCGATGATATGGACCGCTTGGTCTTGGAGCTTGGAGCTGAGGCTTGGACTGGTTGCTTGGGTTGGGTGGGTGGGAGAATCCACGACCACCTGAGTGCTTGTTGTTGCTTGGAGGACGGAGCACTGTTGGAGGCGGTAGCCAGAACTTCTGCTACTTGGCAACCACTTGAGAGGAAGAGGAGGAGTGAACATCATCTCTTATCCTCTTTTTGGAAGCTTCACACTTGAGCTGAGCTGCCTCTTGCTTGAGAGCCATGTTGTAGAATTGGTCAAATTCATCCGGCTCGAACAAGGTGAGAGCAAGTTGGAGTTCAACTTTCAGACCACCTCGGAGCTGGTAGATTTTGCTCTTGGCATCAGGGATGTCTTGCTTCGCATAACGGGCAAGATTCTGGAACTTGACATTGTATTGATAGATGGACATGGTGCCTTGCTTCAGGTTGCGGAATTGCTCACGCATGGCTTCAATGACACTTGTTGGAATGTGATGAGAACGGAAATCGTGGCAGAAATCAGTCCATGAGATCTCACGACCACCTCTGGAGTCTTTGTACTGTTGCCACCAATCTGCAGCTTGGTCTTTGAGTTGGAAGGCGGCAAACTTGACATAATCTTCAGTTCTGACGTTACTGCATTCAAAGTGCTTTTTGATGTCGATGATCCAATCTTCAGCATCTAACGGGTCCACACAATAACTGAAAGACTTTGGCTGATTTGCCAGGAATTGGTTCAGAGTCGCAAAGTGAGGTTGATTGAACAGATTCCCTTGACCTTGGTTCCCTTGATTGCCCTGATTTGCTTGATTGGCTTGGAAATTCTGCATCATTTGCATGTGCATCTGGGTGTTCTGGTTGGTTGCCTGCATAATCGCTCTCCATGCCTCAGACGGTGGAGGAGGGGAAGGAGGACACTCTTCTTCACCCTCTTGGTTTGGGTTGGGAACTTTCTTTGGTGCCATCCTGAAGACGATGACAACTATTAGCCATTTGAAGCAATTAATAGACAAGCTGAATCAACGGCTAGATATATGCAACATATAGTTTTCACAATGAACATTCGAACAAAATTGAAAGAACGAGTTCCATAGCTTAATGGTACAACAACTTGTCGAGAAGCCACTTGGGAGAACAAAATGATAGAATAAAACAACAAGGTACAGATGGAACAAATACATAATAGAGTTTTCGTCCCACATGTTCGTGCTGAATGCCCCATGGCACATGTTACAAAGGGTCTTGCAATCCCCGGATCAGCATAGCCAAGGATCCTTTAAGATGCAACTCCCAATTGGAACAGCGCCCATGAAACCTCTTCACCAGATGTTGAACCCCAAACCTCATACCATGCACCCATTGGAAGATTACCTACGAGCTACTTGAAACCCACCTATTAATTCCCGAAGCTTTCCGGTTATGCAATCTGCTGTTGGGGATACAAGGGAAGCAGCGCGCACTCAACTCTAAACCTACATCCAGCTGTATCCATCCGTCAACACATAACCAGTCATCTTTGGAAATTGTTTACCTCGGACCTTCGAAATGCATCCGCTATACTAGCTGTGGCAATACTCCCGAACTATCTCCCCAGTACTGGGTGACGTCGGGGTTATCTCACCACCAGACATGCATAGAAGAGTTTTCGATGTCGGCCGCCTTTGGTATTCTAGAACCGCTACGATACATTTGTGACGACAACACCTCGGAGCTCAACTCCCTGGGACACTCCCACAACCCCTAAATGACAGGAGGCATCGAGAACAATGTTCTCGTCACAAAGATATCGGAACAATCCAAGTAATACCCGCATGATCCTAAAAAAATTGGTGAAATTTTGAGAGTAGAGGAGATAGAACAACGCCAGGAGTCCTCACTAGAGCGCTAAAGGGGATGAGGAGTAAAAAGAAATCCTACTCTCCCATAGATATATAGGACTCAAAGAATTTTTGTGTGTGCCTAGACTCAACCGTCAGCGGTTCGATCAATCAGGGGGCTCCTAAGTCGGAGAAGGCTCTGAATACCAACTTGTAAAGCCTAGGATGTGACTATGTCTCCCACGTGTCGGGGCATGACTTAGAGTCATACGCGCATTCTGGAATGATCGCAAGCGTGGTATCTTTGCACAACTCATGTAAAAGTTCAGGGATGAAAGTGTAAAAGATAGTTGGCTTACACTCGCCACGTCACACAATAAATACAATAACATACATTCATCCAAATAATACAGGGTCCAACTATGAACGAAATCCAAACAAGAAAGATACCACGAACACAAGCTCGGATCACTCCTAGTAGGAACCACTACTCCTCGTCAGGATACGATACATAGTAACGACCACGCTCTTCATCGAACTCCCAGTGAAGTTCTGATCCATCTCCTCCATTGTTCTCAGCGGTACCTGCATCTGGTGTGTGTTGTAATCTGTGAGTCACAAGAACTCAGCAATCCTGTTCCCAGGTATCAAAACTACCAAAGCCTTAGGTGTGGAACATGTATTAAAGTGTTTGCGGCAGGCACTAAGAAACTAGCTTACGAGTTTAGAGCGAGATGAGAACAAGTGCCAACGGTCGCCAAGTTGATCAAGACGTGATCCTAGCTACTCAAGGTCAAACATAACTCCACCGTGTTCACTTCCCGAAGCCCTTCAGAAAGAGACCATCACGGCTACTCACATAGGTAGTGTATTCTTAAGGGTATGGTGTCAAGTTATCTACAACCAGATATTAACAAATTCCCATGTGCCACATAACCGCGGCACGGCTTTCGAAAGATCAAAACCCTGCAGGGGTGTCCCAACTTAGCCCATCACAAGCTCACGATCCGTGGAGTCGCAACTCCAAAGTGGGAAGACCCGAGTATCCTCGGAATCCTGTGCTCAAGATATTTCGACAAAGGTAAAACTAGTCCAGCAAAACCTCCGGGCGTGCCGACACCCTGATAGTAGCAGCGCGTATGTTGTTTGGGGCCACGACCGGATGGGTGATCATACAGGTAATACCAGATACCTCGGGCTTCCCCAAGGCGGCCCCGCATAACCCCTAGTTTGGACCAACACTCATGAGGAGCACTGGCCCAGGTTTTTAATTAAGAAATCGGGTTTGCAACGCCCTAGGCAAGTTTTAGTTGTTAGGCAAAAGTAAAACCAATGTTGGGCCTTGATGGAAAAGCTTTAAGCAGTGCGAGTTATCAAGGGTGGCCCATAAACCCCAACCGTGTTAGGAACGCAAAATCAAGGAACATAACACCAGTTTATCGGGTCCTAAGGTGGCATGAGTGGAACAAAACACCAAGCAGAAGGCCAAGCCTTCCACCCATTACCAATATATAGGTGCATTAACTTACTTAAGAGATATATTGTGTTATCCCAATAAACAAGTCTGAACATGGAGAAATCTTCAAACTTTACCTGCAACTAACAATGCTATAAGAGGGGCTGAGCAAAAGCGTACTTAGCCAATCAACGGTTTGCTAGGAAGGCGGTTAGAGTGTTTCATGGCAACAATAGGAGGCTGACAAACAGGAATAGGCATCGAGGCATATCTAAAAAGCGAGGCAACTAGCATAGGCAAAGATAGAGGTGATATCAGGGAATGGTCATCTTGCCTGTTAAGTCCACGGAGGGATCGTAACCTTGCTCCTCAAACTCAGTCTCGATAGGAACCTCGAACTCCGAATCGTCATCGGGCTCTAACCAACACAACAATACAAACACCGGAACAACAATCAATCATCATGCAATGCTCAAACACATGATGCAAGATATGATGCATATGAGCATGGGCAGGATATGATGCCTCTACATGGAACATGATGAGTGGACATGTGACATGACAAAAGCAAGAACACAAAACATGTAGGGGCACATCATGCAAAAGATAACAAGAACAAACATAGTCACTAGTGGATATGTAGTTGAATTATCCAAACACCCAACAAGTTATAAGAGTTGTTTAACATGGCAAGGGATGCAACTAGGAACAACAACATCATGCAAGCATTTTAAATGGGCCGGAAAGAACAAACAACAATTTCGGAAACTCCCATGTGCACAAAAACAATTATTGGACAGATATGTAGCAACCATGTTTTAGAGTTGTTAAACATGCAAAGTAACAACACCATCTTAATCTACACTTTTTCCACCCCAAATAAATATAAAGTTTGTCAAATTTGGAGCTATGGTTATTTAGTTATGAATTTAACAAGTTTGAGCAAATTTTAAACACAAATAAATTCAAACAACATTTTAAATGTTGTTAACATGGCAACACACTGCATATAAATAATCTACGCTAAAAACTAAGCAGTTTTCACATATAAAGTATTTTGAACACTTGCATATATCAAAAGATATGAAAAATATGCAAAAGAAAAACAAAAACTGAATTTAAAACAAAAACAGAAAAGAAAAGAAACTATGCATACCCAGCCTGGACTAGCCATAGCCACTGACTAGTGGGTCCAGGGGGGCTGAGGTGGCAGAGTGGGTGCGGGAGTGGGTGCGAGCGCACCGTGAGGCTGCCAGGTGGGGCCAGGCTGTCAGTGGGTCATAGAAAGCAAAAAGGGGGCTTATTCCACTGCCTGACGGGGATTCAAACCTCCGTCTGTGAGTAACAAGCGAGAGGCTCAAGCCACTTGGCTACGGCGCGGCGACTGACAAAGAAGGGAAGCTGCACCGTATGACTTAAGTGACGAAGCAAAAACAAAGGGAGAAACAGGGGCGGTCGGAGAAGCTCGTCGGAGCTTCTCCGGCGACCAAAACGGGTGGCGGAGGTGCGTGATGCGTTCCTGGAGGAAAACCGCACCCTCGACATGCGCTAGCTGCACCTATCGAGCACTACAGCGACGCCGACGATTAGCAAACAGAACGCTGGCGGCGAGCTGCGGCGAGGCCTAAGCAGAGCCTAACGGAGCGGCGGAGGCGTCTAGCAGGACCTACGCGGCGAGGCAAAGACGATGGGCGCAATCCAGGGTGCTAAGGAGGTCCGAGCACTCGTCGGCGACGAGGTCCGACGGTGATGGGTTCGGGCGCACGGGGAACTACCATCTAGAGTGTGCAAGAGAAGGCGAAATTGGCACGGGGAGAAGCGCAGGCTCACCACAAACACGGTGGTGTGTTCGGCTGGCCGGGAGGAGGACGGAGTCAACGACGACGTCGATCGAACACCCGCGGCAGCCAGAGTCGAAGACGAGGAAGAAGAAGAAGAAGTCGTGGCCTTCAACTCCGTGTACTGGACGTCGTGGACGTAGTCAATGTCGAGGAAGAAGAGGGACACCGTTGGCGAGGCAGAGGAGGTCGAGGAGCACGCCGGCGACGAGCCTGTGCGCTCAGATGCGCTCGGGACGGTGGTGGAACGACAGATCTGGTGGCTCTCAGCTCACCTGGCAGTGGGAGGAGGAAGAGAGGCCCTAGAGGGTTGGTGGACACGGTGGTTGTCTTAAGAGGGTGGCCGAGGCGACGGAACGGACGGCGACGCGCTCGTGCTTGTGGTCCCCATGGCGCGAACGGGAGGAGGAAGAAAGGTGGGTGCGGGGCTGTGCACGGTCGCTGACCTGCGGGCCCGTCTTGTCCACGTGGAAACGCAGCAGAGGAGGCGAGTGCGTGCGTGGGTGCAAAAGGGCGCGAGGGACGTCGCGGGCTGGCTGGCGCGGGCTAGCTGGGCCGAGGGGGGAAGGCCAAGGCCCAGGTGGCTGCTGCTGCGCTGCTGGCTGCTGGGCTGCACTGCTGCTGCTGGTTTTTCTCTTTTCTATTTTCTTTAGGCAGAAAACAAAAAGGAAAAACCCCAGGTCTAAAGAAAAGGAGTTAGGAGGAAAATAAAATATTCCCTAGCTCCTGGAATTATGCCCTATTTTATAAAAATGAGTTGGACATTTTTAGAGGTAGAAAAATAAAACAAGTTTGAATATGTTTTAAACTTCTGTCATTTTTGAACCTGACCATACATTTCAAAATAAGGTGAGGTTTTGCACAATGGCTTAGGACAAGGTACCAAAGAAGTTGTGAGGAGATGGACATTTAAAAGAAGAGGTAAAAGCCACTTGCAAAATTTAAAGAAAGGGAAAGAAAGGAGGGGAAGTGGTGCAAGTTGAAAGGGGGTTTAAGATTGGGCATGAACTTGCATCCACCACCACAACAAGATCAAGAGGAACTCATCTGACATCAAGGAAGGGCAATGCAGAATGATGCATTGATGACCATGATGCAATGATGATGAAGTAATGCATAAATGCATAAATAAAACAAAAAAATGACAATGCAAAGACAAGGCATAATTGAAAAGACCCCCCCCCCCCAAGGAAGGACAAGGATCAAATGGTAAATGCTTATATTGCCATATAAGGAAGTATTACATATGGGGTGTTACAATGTGCAACAAGGATGATTGTCGTAAACTAATTAGAAAAGACTCAAATCATAAAATACGCTCGAAACAAAACACATATCATGTGGTGAATAAAAATATAGCCTCAAGTAAATTTACTGATGGATTGAAGACAAAAGAGGGGATGCCATCCGGGGCAACCCCAAGCTTAGATGCTTGGTTGTCCTTGAAAATTAACTTGGCATGACTTGGGCATCCCCAAGCTTAGGTTCTCGTCACTCCTTATTCCATAGTCCATCCAATATTTACCCAAAACCTGAAAACTTCACAACACAAAACTCAACAGAAAACTCGTGAGATCCGTTATTAAAACAAATTCAATCCTTACTTATAGGTACTGTTTTGAACTCATTATTATTTTATATTGGTGTAATATCTATTGTATTCCAACTTTTCCATGGTTCATACCCCCCGATACTAGCCATAGATGCATGAAAATAAGCAAACAACACAAAGAAAACATAATCTATCAAAAACAGAACAGTCTATAAAGATGCGGATTGATGTGAAACTTCTGCATCCGTAAAAATCCTAACAAATTAGGACAACGTGGGCAATTTGTAGATCAGAAACGTGTAACAAGTCAGAATTTTTTCACGTTCCAGCAAGCAGAAACAATTCTGATACTGGACGCAAAAGTTTGTGTTTTCCAGAAAAAACTACCTCGCACAAACACTAAATTAAAAAATGAAAACACATCTAACCAGAGGCTAGATAATAGATTTATTCAAGAACGGTAAGAAAAGGTAAAAACCAAAATAAAATTGGGTTGCCTCCCAACAAGCGCTAGTGTTTAACGCCCTTAGCTAGGAATAAAGCAACGATCTAGGTATTGACATCTTTGGTACTCAAATCATAAGTATCCATCATAATAGATTCATATGGTAACCTTGTTTCCTTTCTAGGAAAGTGCTCCATGCCTTTCCTTAATGGAAATTGAAATCTAATGTTTCCTTCTTTCATATTAATAATTGCACCAATCATTTTAAGCAAAGGTCTACCAAGGATAATAGGGCATGTTGGATTGCAATCTATCTCAAGAACAATAAAATCTACGGGCACATAATTCCTATTTGCAACAATAAGAACATCATTAATCCACCCCATAAGTTTCTTAATAGTGGAATCCGCTAGATGCAAATTTAAAGAACAATCATCAAGTTTATGGAATCCTAGCAAATCACATAGATTTTTCGGAATCGTGGAAACACTAGCACTCAAATCACACAAAGCATTACACTCATAATCTTTAATCTTGATTTTAATAGTGGGTTCCCAATCATCATAAAGTTTTCTAGGTATTGAAACTTCCGACTCAAGTTTTTCCTCAAAAGATTTCATCATAACATCAACAATATGTTTCGTAAAAGCCTTGTTTTGATTATAAGCATGAGGAGAATTTAGCATGGATTGCAACCAGGAAATACAATCTATCAAAGAGCAACTATCATTATTAATTCCTTGAAATCCAAAATAGTGGGTTAATTGCTGGCTAAAGTTTTGGCCTCTTCAATCCCACTTTTATCACTTTTTTCACTAAGATCATTATTCTCCAAATTATCTGGAAGCCTTTTATATAAAGTTGAATCATCTCCAGTCCCTTCTTTTTCAATATCTATATTAGCAAACAAAGATTCAATAGGAGTCAAACAAAGCATCTTATGATCTTCATTATTATTATTGCATAAACTAGAAGACCACGTCTTTTCTAGCAATTCTCGTTTAGCACGCAACTTAGCCGTTCTTTCCTTGCAGTCATTGATAGAAACTTGCATAAATTTTAAAGACTCAATAATATCATGCTTTGGTGGCATAGATATAATTTCCAAAGAATCAGTCTCATGAGAAATTATATCAATGTTCCTAGCCAAATCATCAATCTTAAGCAATTTTTCTTCCACCATAGCATTGAAAACCTTTTGGGAATTTATAAATTCCTTAATAGAACTCTCAAGATTAGAAGGTATCTTATTATAATTTCCATAAGAAATTTTGTAGGAATTACCATAATTATTAGAGGCATTACTAGGAAACGGACTAGGATTAAAATTACCTCTATACGCGTTATTACCAAAATTGTTCCTACCAACAAAATTCACATCCATAGATTCATGATTATTCTCAAGCAAAGTAGACAAAGGAAAATCATTAGGATCCATAGAATAACCCTTGCTAGCAATTAACTTCATAAGATCATCCATCTTTTCACTCAAAGTATTAATCTCTTCTATTGCATGCAGCTTTTTACTAGTAGATGATCTTTCGGTATGCCATTGAGAATAATTTACCATAATATTATCTAGGAGTTTAGTAGCTTCTCCTAATGCGATTTCCATAAAAGTACACCCCACGGCAGAATCTAAAAGATTCAAAATTCAATCTGGCATAAAAAATGTATGATCATCCATAGACTTAAACCATGAGTAGGGCAATTTCTTATCATTAATTTCATCCTTTCCCAAGATTGTGCAACATGCTCATGATCTAGTTGTTTAAAATTCATTATATCATTCCTAAGTGAGATGATCTTAGCGGGTGGAAAGTACTTGGAAATAAAGGCATCTTTGCACTTATTCCATGAATCAATACTATTTTTAGGCAAAGATGAAAACCAAGTTTTCGCACGATCGCGTAGAGAGAATGGAGATAGATTCAATTTAATAATATCATTATCCACATCTCTTTTATTTTGCATATCACATGACTCAACGGAACTATTTAGATGGGATGCAACATGTTCATTAGGACTACCGGAATTTTGTTCTTTCATAACAAGATTCAACAAAGCGACATTGATTTCATAAGATTCCACACTAGTGGCAGGAGTAATTGAAGTCCTAATAAAATCATATTATTAGTATTGGAAAAGTCACACAATTTTGTATTCTCTGGATTCATTGTGACAAAGCAAGCGATCTAGCACACAAGCAAACAGAAGCGAACGAGAAAGACGAACGGAAAAAGGGCGAATAAAAAGGCAAATATTTTTGTGTTTTTCTGAAAACGTTTTAAAAGTGGAAAAGATGAAAACGAGAGGCAAATGGCAAATATTGTAAGTGCAAGAGATGAGAGTTTATGACAAGTAGAGATAAGTATTTCCCTCAGTTTGAGAACCAAGATATCAATCCAGTAGGAGGTACAAGCAAGTCCCCAATATAAGCACCTGAACAAACTAACAAACACTTGCACACAGCGGGGAAAAGGGGTTGTCAATCCCTTCAACGTCATGAACAAGAGTGAGATCTGATAGAGATAGATTTAAAACTAAAGTAAAAAGGCAAAATAAAGTAAACACAAAATAATTGCAGCAAAGTATTTTTGGGTTTTTCGGTTTTATAGATCTGGAAATAATAGATGGAAAATAGACCCAGGGGCCATAGGTTTCACTAGAGGCTTCTTCTTGAATAAAGCATACGGTGGGTAAATAAATTACTGACGAGCAATTGATAGAAAAGCGCAAAGTTATGACGATATCTAAGGCAATGATCATGAGTATAGGCATCACGTCCGTGACAAGTAGACCGAAACGATTCTGCGTCTACTACTATTACTTCACAAATCGACCGCTATCCAGCATGCATCTAGAGTATTAAGTTCATAAGAATAGAGTAACACTTTAAGCAAGATGAGATGATGTAGAGAGATAAACTCGAGCAATATGATATAAACCCCATATTTTTATCCTTGATGGCAACAATACAAAACATATCTCACTACCACTTCTGTCACTGGGTGAGGACACCGCAAGATTGAACCCAAAACTAAGCACCTCTCCCATTGGAAGAACTACCAATCTAGTTGGCCAAACCAAACCAATAACTCGAAAAGAAATACAAAGATATCAAATCATACATATAAGAATTCAGAGAAGATTCAAATAATATTCATAGATAATCAGATCATAAATCCACAATTCATCGGATCTTGACAAACACACCGCAGAAGAAGATTACATCGAATAAATCTCCAAGAACATCGCTGAGAACATTGTATTGAAGATCAAAGAGAGAGAAGAAGCCATCGAGCTACTAGCTATGGACCCATAGGAATGTGGTAAACTACTCATGCATCATCGGAGGGGCCGCAAGGTTGATGTAGAAGCCCTCCATGATCAAGTCCCCCTCCGGTAGAGTACCGGAAAATGCCTCCAGATAGGATCTCACGGGAATAGAGACCCGTGGCGGTGGAAAAGTATTTTCGTCTGTTGTTCTAGGATTTCTGGAATATCTCTGTATTTATAGGCCAAAGAAGGGGGTCAGGGGGTCTTCGAGGGGGGCACAAGCCCTAGGGGCACGCCTCCCGGGCTTGTGGTCTCCCCGAGGACTCTCTGACTTGTACTCCAAGTCCTATGTGTGTTTTTGGTCCAAGAAAAATCATCGCAAAAGTTTCATTCCGTTTGGTATTCTGTTTCTATGGAACTCAAAACAAGGAAAAAATAGAAACTGGCACTGGGCTCTAGATTAATAAGCTAGTCCCTAAAATAATATAAAATAGCATATTAATGCATATAAAAAATCCAAAACAGAATTTATTATAGCATCGAACAATAAAAAACTATAGATATGTTGGAGAGGTATCAGCCGCCCATCGCGCCTTGATACGTCTCCAACGTATCTATAATTTTTGATTGTTTCATGTTATTATATTATCTATCTTGGATGTTTTATATGCATTTATATGCTATTTTATATGATTTTTGGGACTAACCTATTAACCCAGAGCCCAGTGCCAATTTTTGTTTTTTCCTTGTTTTTGAGTTTCGCACGAAAGGAATATCAAACGGAGTCCAAACGGAACGAAACTTTACTATGATTTTTCTTGGACCAAAAGACACCAAATGGACTTGGAGTACACGCCAGGGGATCTGCGAGGCGGCGACAAGGGTGGAGGGCTCGCCCTCCTACCTTGTGGGCCCCTCATGCCTCCCCTGGCCTACTTCTTCCGCCTATATATTCTCATATATTCCAGAAACCCTAGAACATCCACCGAAACCACTTTTCCGCCGTCGTAACCTTCTCTTCTCGCGAGATCCCATCTGGAGGCCTTTTCCGGTACTCTGCCGGAGGGGGAATCAACCACGGAGGGCATCTACATCAACCCTATTGCCCTTCCGATGAAGTGTGAGTAGTTTACCACAGACCTATGGGTCCATAGCTAGTAGCTAGATGGCTTCTTCTCTTTCTTTTATCTTCAATACCTTGTTCTCCTCGTTGTTCTTGTAGATCTATCCGATGTAATCTTCTTTTGTGGTGTGTTTGTCAAGATCCGATGAATTGTGGGTTTATGATCAGATTATCTATGAATAATATTTGAGTCTCTTCTGAATTCTTATATGCATGATTTAATATCTTACTAATTATCTTCGAACTACTGGTTTGGTTTGGCCAACTAGATTGGTTTTTCTTGCAATGGGAGAAGTGCTTTGCTTTGGGTTCAATATTGCGGTGCTCAATCCCAGTGATAGAAAGGGACATGACACATATTGTATTGTTGCCATAGAGGATAACAAGATGGGGTTTTCATCATTTTGCTTGAGTTAGTTCCGATACATCATGTCATCTTGCTTAAGGCGTTACTCTGTTCTTATGGACTTAATACTCTAGATGCAGAATCATTTCGGTGGATGTGTGGAGTAATAGTAGTAGATGCATGCAGGAGTCAGTTTACTAGTCACGGACGTGATGCCTATATTCATGATCATTTCCATGGATATCGCTATAATTATTCGCTCTTATATCAATTGCTTGACAGTAATTTGTTCACCCACCGTAATACTTGCTATCATGAGAGAAGCCTCTAATGAAATCTATGGCCCCCGGGTCTACTTTACATCTTATAAGTTTCAGATCTATTATTTTGGAATCTTTTACTTCTCAATCTATAAACCAAAAACCCAAAAATATTTACTTTACTAGTTCATCTTTCTCTATTATATCTCACTTTTGCAAATAACTGTGAATGGATTGACAACCCCTTTATAGCGTTGGGTGCAAGTTGTTTGTTTGTTTGTGCAGGTATTTGGCGACTTGTGTGTAATCTCCTACTGGACTGATACCTTGGTTCTCAAACTGAGGGAAATACTTACTCTACCTTGTTGCATCACCCTTTCCTCTTTAGGGGAAAACCAACACAAGCTCAAGAGGTAGCAGGAAGAATTTCTGGCGCCGTTGCTGGGAAGATCTACGCCAAGTCAAGTCAAGATTTGTCTTCTTTCAACTCGCCAAGTTGTGCTGCTGTTGAGATCTACACCAAGTCAAGACCTACCAAGTACCCTTCATTAAACTCTCATCTCTTGCATTTACATTATTTGCCATTCGTCTCTCGTTTTCCTCTTCCCCACTTCTAAAATGATCTTCGAAAAGATTTGCCTGTTCTTCGCCCTTCTTTCGTTCGTCTTCTTCGTTTGTTGGTTGCCATCATGTCTGAAGTTGGGGAGGTTATAGTTGAAAATCCCGAGGAAGAACTTGAATCTTGTCCTTTAGAGCGTAGAGAAACTCCCCCTAACTACAAAACAAAATGTTTTCTCATAGGGGATGGAAATATTATTGGGAAAAGCATTATCCAAGAACTCTTTGTTTGTACCGGACCCTTGCCTATTAATAAAAGATCCATTCTTCTTGAGACAAACTATTATGCAGATGCTATTGTTATGCTCGTTGAGAAATTAGAAAGAAAATTTGTGCATCTTCATCCTGCTTTGCAATCGGTATTTTATGAGCTTCCAAATATTAATCATCCAATAGCTAAAAAATGCCACTATCATCCTTATGCGAGAATTTGATTTTATAATAGAAGAAGCTAGGGATATTTTTGCTTTCTATAAGAAGGATGCCAAACACCCTCCAATTATAGATATCATTCATGATAAAGAAACTATGCGTAGTTTGGAATGTAGAGATTATCTGTCGTATAGTGAAAATCTTAGGAGAAAAGTACCCCATGCAGAAATACCCCAATCTTTGTATCTTGAAGCCTTTGAAGAATTTGATTGGATAACTAGGGGAATTTATCTAGGATTCGATAGTAATTGTGTCGGTGTACTAAGGTAGGGGTGCCTCAGTACCCCAACTTGTGCACGGGCAGTTGCAGCTTCCCGCGGCAAGGTCTACTGCGGGCTCGCCGGAGACCTTCCTGCTCCTTATTAAACCATTCAAAAACAAAGTATACAAGACATGAGATCGAGACCCCGGCAAGAGGAGCTTGCCGGGAAGGCCGTACCAGGCTCAAGACTGTTCCACTGACACAAGGCCCTGGCAAGAGGAGCTCGCCAGGAAGACTAGAATACAACGCCTCGGCGCTATACGCGCCCCGGCAAGGGGCCCGGGGAGCGGCAAGCTCCCGGGCCCGGCAAGATCGAGGTCCCCGGCAAGGTGCTTGCCGGGGAGGTTGCGCTGTGTGCCCGCGCTCCAGCTCATCGGCCCACGCGTCGCCCTGGGGCTTATCCAGGGACGCGTGGCGGATGGCTGTGCAGCCTGGGGTACACGGTGGCACTCCACGGTGATGGATCCGTCGCCGTGGCGGACGGAGACGCTAAGGCGGGAGCTTTTGGGGTCGACGGCGACGGGCATTAAATGCCCTTGTCCCCCACTGTTAAAGTAGGTATAGACCACTGTTCTGTACTGTAGCTCCACTGTTCCCGCACTGTTACAACTACCACCTCTTTTACACTTTTACCCCTTTCTCCTACGTTGACACCTGTCGGTGACCCCTTTACACTATAAAAGGAGGCCCATGCACAACGTGGAGGGGGTTCGGAACTTTGATCACTCTCACGCACGGTGTAGCTGCTTCTTCAAGCTCCCGAGCACTCAACTCAATACACAACCAAGCAGGAGTAGGGTTTTACGCATCCGTGCGGCCCGAACCTGGGTAAAACTGCCCGCGTGTTTGCTTCGATCTGCTCTTTGTGCTCCCTCCGCCCTCGTACCGCACAGACAAGGGGCTCCGGTCCCATAGGTGTTCGTGGCGGACAGTTTTCCCCGACGCACAAAGAGCAGATCGAAGCAAACACGCGGGCAGTTTTACCCGACAAATTGGCTAAATAAAATGATGAAGGAACCTCTTAGGAACGAGCTACGTATTTTATATGATGACACACGTGGTGATGATCTTGACTATGGTTTTATGAATATTAAATTACCAATCAAAGTCCTTTTCATGATCTAAGTTCTTCTACGAGGAGAGAAAAAAGGAAATGATATAATTATTAAGACGAGTTTTGGAAGACTTGATGATAAAAGAATTACATACCGCAGATGATAATACCTAGATATGTTTGCGTTTTATGCCTAGCTAAGGGCGTTAAACAATAGCGCTTGTTGGGAGGCAACCCAATTTTATTTTTGCTTTTTACCTTTTGGTTCTTTTTTTCAAGTTTTACACATTGTTACTTCTATAGTAATTGTGTTTTTGTGTTTTAATTAGTGTTTGAGCCAAGTAAGACCTTTGGGATGGCTTATGGTGATCGTTGACTTGATTTTGCTGAAAACAGAAACTTTTGAGCCCAGTGCAGAAAATTCAATAATTCACTAGACCGTCGAAACCTTCTGAAATGTTTACACAAAATTTATATACAAATTACCCATGTCATCCTGATTTTTCATGTAACATCCCAAATATTCAATTTGGAATGTTATACATAGATCATATTTGCATTTCATGTTTTTGCATTTTGTTCGTGGAGTTCCTCGAAATTCTAAGCAACTCAAGGACCTACGGAGAGAGTTGGGGATTTTACCGTTTTCGTATTTGATTTCGCTCGAATACCGGTACGAGGACAGTGTGATTCTAATTATTTTACCCTCCTAAAAATATTTCTAAATAAAATATATGAGCGGAGATAATATGACTTCTCCAAAATAATAGAAATATTGGAGGAAAAATATTAAAATCACTTTTGGAAATTTCTGAATTTATTTTTGGATTTATTTGCATAGGAAAAATACGCGTTTTTCAAAATTGCATTTAGGTCCCCAAAAAATGTTCACTTTGTCGTAAATATTATTAGAGGACGGTGAAAATTTATTTCGAGATTTTTGGAGTCCGTTTGATATTTCTTTCGTTAGTTTTTCTGCGCCGGGACTCTATTTAAAAAAAAAACGGAAACCGACCTAGTCTCGTATCGGACCGGGAGACTGGGCTTTATAAGCTGCAGCCGCCGGCCCGTTCGCCCCCAGCCCGCGCCGCGCCAAACCCTAACCCTAGCGCCGCCAGCCCCGCCGCCGCCGCCGCCGCCCGCGCCGCCAGTCACCGCCGCTCGCGCCGCCAGCAGCCGTCGCCCGCGCCGCCGGACCCCGCCGCCGACCTCGCCGGAGCCGCCGCCCCGCCGGAGCCGCTGTTCTTGCCGGAGCCGAGGTATACGCTGCCATCGGTTTTTTTTAGAAAGATCCGATCGGTTTTTTTCAGGAAGAACCGTAGATCTGTTTTTTTTCGGTTTAGATCGGTTTTCATCGGTTTAGTTATTTAGCGGACGTTCGTCCGTACGTTCGTTTTAACGAACGGTTTTCGTTAGTTAATCGCAGACAGCGAACGTTCGTTCGTTAGCCTGTTCGTCGTTTTCTTTTTCGGGGTATTTATCCGCGATTATTTCCGATCGCGATTTCTGCCCTGATCTTGTTTCGCGTTTTTCTTTTCGCTCGAGAGTCGGAATCAGGTGATTCAAAATCCCAGATCTTCGTCTCGAAGCCCTCTTTACGTTTAACCAACTTGAACAAAGTTTTGGCTACTGTAAATTTGACTTTAGGCCAACTAGTAATTCAGAGCTCGTTTCTTTTGCAGTTTGAGTTTCGTTGCTTCTTTCGAGTTGATTCTTTTTGCAAACCGGAGTTCTTAAGTTGAACTTTCTGGTTAGATCTCTTATTTGAGTTTTACCCGTGTATTAGTTAAGTACTTATTGTATGCTTGTTTGTTTGATTGCGATAGAGTACCCGGAGGGCGCCGCTTGCTACTTTGAGTCTCTAGGTTTTGCGGATCATCAGCAAGGCAAGTACCACTTTGATCATACTTTCCAATTACCCAGTTTACATTGCATTAGTCAAAACCTCACACATTGCATGAGTAGGATCAATTAACTTGTGGGACTGGGAAGTAGATTGAGGTAGTACCTATTACCTGCATTACATTCAAACCTTTGGGAGTTACTTCTATGTTTGTTGTTAGGACATGCTATGCTCGTAGACGTGGATTGGGTGAGTGAAATCCATGACAGATGTGAGTTTGTTAATTAATGGTTCAACTTAAGGTGGCAACATTAATACACATCTGGGTGGATTGAGGCATCTGGGTATTCCAGGATTGCATGTTTTTCTTTTGGACCGCCACCCAGGCTCAAAGGGATCATGAGATTATTCATACTAGAAACTTCCATGTGCAACCACAATGCTATTATGGGCTCTAGCATAGTATGAGTAAGTTGTGCGAACTCTTACAGTGGTGGACTAGCAGATGTAGGGGATGTAGGTTGGTACGGTCTGCCCGATCGTAAGGTGCTAGCACTTCTGAAAGACTATGTCTCGGTCATCCGTTTCTCAAACACCATGCAGTGCGAGAAACCAAACAGAGGCGATCGAGTCTTGTGGGAAAAGTGCACAAACCTCTGCAGAGTATACAAACTGATCATGATTAGCCGTGTCCCCGGTTATGGACGTCTTGAGTATCTGGTACTTGGATTTTCATGTGCATCTCATCATGTTACTTTAATTTAATTTTGTTGGGTTTAATGATAAACTTTAATTGGGGTTGAGAGGATGTCTATCTTCTCAACGATGTTTCAAATACCATGATAGTTAATTAAAATGCATTCCTTTGAAGTAGGGAAAAATTGACTTTACGCAAAAACTTAACCGTAGAGCTTTCCACCAGCCATATTGCATATAGTATAGCTTTATTTTCATTGCATCTCTTGTGTTACCTTGCCAGCATATTCCATGTGCTGACCCGTTTTTCGGGCTGCAACATTTCATGTTGCAGACTTTTCAGACGACGAGTAAGATGCCCTATTAGGTCGTGGTTCTATACTCAGTGATGCCGCTGGAGTTGATGGACTCACTTATCTTCCAAGCCTTCCGTTGTTATCGTGTTAGATGGCCTTCAGCCATATTATTTGTAATAAATTCATCGTTGGACTATCGATGTAATAAGTGTGTGATTGCTACTCTGTTATAAATCCTTCAAGTACCATGTGTGTCAGCATTACTGATCCAGGGATGACTCTGATGCATGGAGATCAGACTGTTTGAGGTCTGGTCGCTACAAGATGGTATCAGAGCACACGCTGACTATAGGACACGACCACTAAGACAAGCCCTAGAACACAATTCACTCTTTTCTCTTCTGACTCCTCATCTTTTCTACTCTTTAGGATGGTGGAAGCAAAGCACAAGTTCATGCAACCGGATGATGACACGCCATTTGGACGGCACCTGAAGGAAGTCACAAGATATCTCAACACTGGATTACCAAGTTTCACTAGAACCTACAATGCCACTCTACGTGAGGAGGAGCGTTGGTTGATTCAAGCTCAAGTTCCAGGAAGGACGTTTGCACCCGTCACCTCACTCATAGCATTTTCCTTTAATGCACCCACATGGAGCCTAGGAAGGAGTATGGCAGCCCACATTGCTATGGGAAGGATTGGAGAAGTCTACAAGCAGAAGCTAAAGGACACCATCTACCATATTTGTGGACGCCGAGATGAGAATTGGGATATGATCAGCACTAAGAAGGGTACATCCATTGCAGCATTCATCCAGGAGTTGAACCACCACATTTGTCCCCAGAAGCACCAGATGTGTGCAGGGATGATAGATTTGAAGAAGGCCCTAAATAGGAATTTGGAGCTAGAGGAAGAACTCAAGTCTACACGCGACGGATATGAGGAGGAGATGAAGATACTTGTGGAGAAGAATGATGATTTAACCCAGAAGTTAGGGATACTCATGGGAGAAGAAGACGAGGAAGAAGAACCCAAGGAGATTCCACTGGAAGACTATATCATCATAGATGACACGGATTCGGAAGCTGAGGATAGCAAGGACGAAGATTATGAAGATGAAGCTAGAGCAGATATTATGGAATCCTCTGCCGATCAATATTTTTAGATGACCACCCTGTGACTAGTAGTTTACCACCAAGTATTAGATTTATAGCACTTTTGTAACGATCGTTAGATTTGTAAGACCTTGTTTGAAATTGATTGGTGTGATATGATTGTGTGTTTGTCTCATGTGCATATGGGTAGTGATTTTCCCTTAGACCTCTTTTCTATTCTAATCTCTTCCCTCTACACCCATCAGATGCCTCCAAGACGTGAATTCGAGTTTCCCCCTGAGCTCACCCAGTTGATCCAGCAGCAGAACACCCTGATGCAACTTCTTGTCCAGAACACTCAGAACAACCAGAACAACAACAACAACAACCCTCCACCACCACCACCTGTGGACAACCTGACACGTTTCTTAAGGTTGCAACCACATGTGTTTGCTAGCAGCATCGAACCAATTGTGGCTGATGACTGGCTACGCAAGATTGGAAGGGATTTGACCACCGCCAATTGCTCGGAGGCTGAGAAGGTGCGATTTTCCGCACATCAGTTGTCTGGACCAGCCGCCGCATGGTGGGAGAATTACACAGCCACTTACCCCGTAGCCAATGTGACTTGGGATCAGTTTCAGCAAGCTTTTCGTACTGCCCATGTCTTGACTGGAGCCATGAGTATGAAGAAGCAGGAGTTTCGCAACTTGCGCCAAGGGAATCGTAATGTGGCTCAGTACGTGGATGAGTTTAGTACCCTATCTCGTTATGCCCCAGATGATGTGGCCACAGATGCCAAGAAGCAGGAGCGATTCATGGAAGGGCCGAATGATGAGATGAGTGTACAGTTGATGGTGGCAACTTTCAATAACTATCAGGAGTTGGTTGACCATGCCCTGATGATTGAAAGGAAGCATCAACAGATTGAGAGTCGCAAGAGGAAGTATGGGCAAGGAAAGTATAATTCTGGAGCTCAGCAGAAGCCTCGCTTTACCCCTAAAGCGGTAGGACAGTTTCAGCATACCCATGGAGGAAGTAGCTCACACAACCACAATGGCACAAAGAATGGAAATGGGAATGGAAACGGGAATGGAGCTAATGGAAACCAGAACCGCCCTACACCGTCCACACCCACCAAGAGGGATTTTAGCCATGTCACTTGTTACAAGTGCGGGAAGACTGGACATTATGCTAATGAATGCCCAGAAGTTAAGAATGGGAACGGCAATGGAAGCGCCGGGAAGAAGCCCAACCCATTCAACAAAGGACAAGTGAACCACGTGACCGTGGAGGAAGTAGAGGAGCAACCAGATGCAGTTATAGGTAAGTTCTTAGTTAAGTCCTTTACTGCACTCGTTCTTTTCGATACTGGAGCATCGCCTTCATATATTTCAAAGGGATTCATGGATAAGTATAAACTACCGACCCAAGCCCTTAGATCGCCCATGTTAGTAACCTCACCAGGAGCAGAGTATATGGCTAAGTCATGGTGTGATCAGTTGCCCTTAAGGATTGGTAATTACATATTCCCCTCAGACCTAATAGTATTGGAATCTCAAGGACTGGATGTGATATTAGGCATGGATTGGTTATCTAAGTATGAAGGGAATATTGAATGTGCCAGTAAGACCATTTTGCTTACTATGCCGGAAGGAAGAAGGATCAAGTATGTATCCCGGCATGAGTCAAAGAGGAGTAGATTAAATTCCCTGTCACGGGTTGTTCAGGAGGAAGTGCCAGTAGTGAAGGATTATCCGGATGTGTTTCCAGAAGAGTTACCTGGCATGCCACCGGATAGAGATATAGAGTTTTTGATTGAACTTTTGCCAGGCACCGGGCCAATTTCTAAGAGACCCTATAGGATGCCCGCAAAGGATTTGGAGGAAATTAAGAAGCAGATTAAGGAGTTACTGGATAAAGGATTCATACGCCCAAGTTCTTCGCCTTGGGGTTCGCCAGTACTTCTAGTGGAGAAGAAGGATGGATCGTTAAGAATGGTTGTGGATTACCGAGGAGTGAATGAGGTAACGATCAAGAACAAGTACCCACTGCCAATGATCAACGATCTGTTCGATAGATTGCAAGGAGATAAGGTATTTTCTAAGATCGATCTGCGGTCAGGGTACCATCAATTGAAGATTCGAGAGCAAGATATCCCTAAGACGGCCTTTACCACTAGGTATGGGTTGTATGAGTATACCGTTATGTCGTTTGGTCTGACAAACGCACCGGCATACTTTATGAACCTGATGAACAAAGTGTTTATGGAGTATTTGGATAAGTTCTTCGTGGTGTTCATAGATGATATATTGATCTTCTCGAAGGATGAAGAGGAGCATGAAGAGCATTTGCGTTTGGTATTGGAGAAGCTCAGAGAACATCAGTTATATGCCAAGTTTAGCAAATGCAAGTTTTGGTTGAAGGAAGTCGGATTCCTCGGACATGTTATATCCGGAGAAGGAATAGCAGTAGATCCCGCCAAGGTGGAGACTGTGACCAATTGGGAAGCACCGACAACAGTTGGAGAGATCCGAAGTTTTCTTGGACTCGCAGGATACTACCGGAGATTTATCGAGAATTTCTCGAAGATTGCAAAGCCAATGACGGAGTTGTTGAAGAAGGACACCAAGTTCAGTGGGACCGAAAAATGTGAGACTAGTTTCCAGGAGTTGAAGAAAAGGTTGGTATCATCCACTCTGTTGATTCTGCCATATCAACATAAGTATTATGAGGTGTACTGCGACGCTTCACGTCGAGGACTTGGAGCCATTCTTATGCAGGAAGGAAGAGTTGTTTCATATGCTTCACGACAACTGAAACCTCATGAGATGAACTATGCCACCCACGATTTGGAGTTAGCAGCCGTAGTGCATGCATTGAAGACGTGGAGACATTTTCTCATAGGAAACCATTGTGAAGTATATACGGATCATAAGATCTTGAAGTACATATTCACTCAGAAGGAGCTGAATCTTAGGCAAAGGAGGGTTGGAACTCATTAAGGATTTTGACATGAGATTGCATTATCATCCCGGAAAGGCTAACGTAGTAGCTGATGCGCTAAGCCGTAAGAGCCATGTCAACACCCTAATGATGGAGGAGTTTCCAAAGGAGTTAGCCGAGGACCTACGAGAACTACGTTTGGAGATAGTTCCGAGGGGCTATGTAGCAACACTAGAAATCCAGTCTACCCTGATGGATAAAATCAGAGAAGCTCAGAAAGCCGACAAGGAGGTTGTCGCTATAAAGGAGAGGATGAGCGAAGGAAAGGCTAAAGGTTTTCGTGAGGATGAGCACGACACCTTATGGTTTGATGATCGAATCTATGTGCCCAATGACCCGGAGATTAGGAAGTTGATTTTACATGAGGCCCATGATTCACCATACTCGATTCACCCAGGAAATACTAAGATGTATTTGGATTTGAAGGATATTTTCTGGTGGACCGGTATGAAGAAGGATATCACGGAGTATGTAGCAGTTTGTGATGTATGCCAGAGAGTAAAGGCAGAACATCAGAAGCCAGCAGGATTGTTACAACCTATGCCAATACCCGAATGGAAGTGGGAGAAGCTTGGCATGGATTTTATCACCGGATTGTCCAGGACCAAAGCAGGATATGATTCAATCTGGGTAGTAGTTGACCGATTGACGAGGGTAGCCCACTTGATTCCTGTGAAAACCACGTATACCAGTGCCAAGTTGGCAAAGATATACATGACCAGAATTGTATGTCTGCATGGAGTTCCGAGGAGCATCGTATCAGATAGAGGAACCCAGTTTACCTCAAAGTTCTGGAATCAGTTACATGAAACTTTGGGTACCAGGCTAGAGTTTAACACATCGTTTCATCCGCAAACAGATGGACAGACGGAGAGAGTCAACCAGATTCTGGAGGATATGTTGAGATCCTGTGCATTAGATTATGGATCTAGTTGGGATGACAACTTGCCCTACGCGGAGTTCTCATACAACAATAGTTACCAAGCCAGTTTGAAGATGGCACCGTTCGAGGCATTGTATGGAAGGAGATGCCGAACACCGTTGTCGTGGGATGAGGTTGGAGACCTACAGCTGTTTGGACCAGACTTAATCAAAGAGTCTGAGGAGAAGGTGAAGACGATTCGAGATAGAATGAAGGTAGCTCAGTCCAGGCAGAAGAGTTATGCCGACTCGAAGCATAAGGAGATAACCTACGAGATCGGAGACAGAGCATACTTGAGAGTATCGCCTCTGCGAGGAGTTAAACATTTCGGAGTTAAAGGGAAGTTAGCCCCGAGATTTGTGGGACCTTACCGTGTTTTGGAACGCATGGGAGAGGTTGCCTATAAGCTGAAATTGCCGGAAGGATTGTCAGGAGTGCACGACGTGTTTCACGTTTCGTAGCTTAAGAAGTATCATACAGAGATGGCCGACATACCGCTTAGAGACACAGTGCCCCTGGAAGCAATTCAGTTGGACAGTGATCTGACCTACGAGGAGAAGCCTGTTAAGATTCTCGAGTTTTCAAGTAGAGTTACTCGCAGCAAAGTGATCAAGTTTTGCAAAGTTCAGTGGAGTCACCACACCGAGGAAGAAGCCACCTGGGAACGAGAAGATGATCTACGCAAGGACCACCCACACCTGTTCTCTAGCCAAGACGAATCTCGAGGGCGAGATTCATTCTAAGGGGGGTAGGTTCGTAACATCCCAAATTTTAAATTTGGAATGTTATACATAGATCATATTTGCATTTCATGTTTTTGCATTTTGTTCGTGGAGTTCCTCGAAATTCTAAGCAACTCAAGGACCTACGGAGAGAGTTGGGGATTTTACCGTTTTCGTATTTGAGTTCGCTCGAATACCGGTACGAGGACAGTGTGATTCTAATTATTTTTCCCTCCAAAAAATATTTCTAAATAAAATATATGAGCGGAGATAATACGACTTCTCCAAAATAACATAAATATTGGAGGAAAAAAAATATTAAAATCACTTTTGGATTTTTTTCTGGATTTATTTTCGGATTTATTTGCATAGGAAAAATACGCGTTTTTCAATATTGCATTTAGGTCCCGGAAAAATGTTCACTTTGTCCTAAATATTATTAGAGGACGGGGAAAATTTATTTCGGGATTTTTGGAGTCCGTTTGAAATTTCTTTCGTTAGTTTTTCTACGCCGGGACTCTATTTAAAAAAAAAACGGAAACCGACCTAGTCTCGTATCGGACCAGGAGACTGGGCTTTATAAGCCGCAGCCGCCGGACCGTTCGCCCCCAGCCCCCGCCGCGCCAAACCCTAACCCTAGCGCCGCCAGCCCCCCCGCCGCCGCCGCCGCCCGCGCCGCCCGCCACCGCCGCTCGCGCCGCCAGCAGCCGTCGCCCGCGCCGCCGGACCCCGCCGCCCGCGCCGCCGGACTCCGTCGCCCCACCGCCGACCTCGCCGGAGCCGCCGCCCCGCCGGAGCCGCTGTTCTCGCCGGAGCCGAGGTATACGCCGCCATCGGGTTTTTTTAGAAAGATCCGATCCTTTTTATTTCAGGTGGAACCCTAGATCTGTTTTTTTTTCGGTTTAGATCGGTTTTCGTCGGTTTACTTATTTAGCGGACGTTCGTCCGTACATTCGTTTTAACGAACAGTTTTCGTTAGTTAATCGCAGACAGCGAACGTTCGTTCGTTAGCCTGTTTGTCGTTTTCTTTTTCGGGGTATTTATCCGCGATTATTTCCGATCGCGATTTCTGCCCTAATCTTGTTTCGTGTTTTTCTTTTCGCTCGAGAGTCGGAATCAGGTGATTCAAAATCCCAGATCTTCGTCTCTAAGCCCTCTTTACGTTTAACAAACTTGAACAAAGTTTTGGCTACTATAAAATTTGACTTTAGGCCAACTAGTAATTCGGAGCTCGTTTCTTTTGTAGTTTGAGTTTCGTTGCTTCCTTCGAGTTGATTCTTTTTGCAAACCGGAGTTCTTAAGTTGAACTTTCCGGTTAGATCTCTTATTTGAGTTTTACCCGTGCATTAGATAAGTACTTATTGTATGCTTGTTTGTTTGATTGCGATAGAATACCCGGTGTACGCCGCTTGCTACTTTGAGTCTCTAGGTTTTGCGGATCATCAGCAAGGCAAGTAACACTTTGATCATACTTTCCAATTACCCAGTTTTCATTGCATTAGTCAAACCCTCACACATTGCATGAGTAGGATCAATTAACTTGTGGGACTGGGAAGTAGCTGGAGGTAGTACCTATTACCTGCATTACATTCAAACCTTTGGGAGTTACTTCTATGTTTGCTGTCAGGACATGCTATGCTCGTAGACGTGGATTGGGTGAGTGAAATCCATGACAGATGTGAGGTTGTTAATTAATGGTTCAACTTAAGGTGGCAACATTAATACACATATGGGTGGATTGAGGCATCTGGGTATTCCAGGATTGCCTGTTTTTCTTTTGGACCGCCACCCAGGCTCAAAGGGATCATGAGATTATTCATACTAGAAACTTCCGTGTGCAACCACAATGCTATTATGGGCTCTAGCATAGTATGAGTAAGTTGTGCGAACTCTTATAGTGGTGGACTAGCAGATGTAGGGGATGTAGGTTGGTACGGTCCGCCCGATCGTAAGGTGCTAGCACTTCGGAAAGACTATGTCTCGGTCATCCGTTTCTCAAACACCATGCAGTGCAAGAAACCAAACGGAGGCGATCGAGTCTTGTGGGAAAAGTGCACAAACCTCTGCGGAGTGTACAAACTGATCATGATTAGCCGTGTCCCCGGTTATGGACGTCTTGAGTATCTGGTACTTGGATTTTCATGTGCATCTCATCATGTTACTTTAATTTAATTTTTTTGGGTTTAATGATAAACTTTAATTGGGGTCGAGAGGATGTCTATCTTCTCAACGATGTTTCAAATACCATGATAGTTAATTAAAATGCATTCCTTTGAAGTAGGGAAAAATTGACTTTACGCAAAAACTTAACCATAGAGCTATCCACCAGCCATATTGCATATAGTATAGCTTTATTTTCATTGCATCTCTTGTGTTACCTTGCCAGCATATTCCATGTGCTGACCCGTTTTTCGGGCTGCAACGTTTCATGTTGCAGACTTTTCAGACGACGAGTAAGATGCCCTGTTAGGTCGTGGTTCTATACTCAGTGATGCCGCTGGAGTTGATGGACTCACTTATCTTCCAAGCATTCCGCTGTTATCGTGTTAGATGGCCTTCAGCCATATTATTTGTAATAAATTCATCGTTGGACTATCGATGTAATAAGTGTGTGATTGCTACTCTGTTATAAATCCTTCAAGTACCATGCGTGTCAGCATTACTGATCCAGGGATGACACTAATGCATGGAGATCAGACTGTTTGAGGTCTGGTCGCTACATTTCATAATTGTTGGAATTACAAAAGTATACAAAGTTTCCAGATTGCTAGAGACTATTCTGTTTTTGACAGATTATGTTTTCTATGTGTTGTTTGCTTATTTTGATGCATCTATGGCTAGAATCGGGGGGTATGAACCCTAGAAAAGTTGGAATATAGTAGATATTACACCAATATGAAATTAGAATAAGATCACAATAGTACCTTGAGTGGTTATTTGCTTTGTTTTACTAACGGAGCTCACAAGATTTATGTTGAGTTTTGTGTTGTGAAGTTTTCAAGCTTTGGGTAAGGATTTGATGGACTATGGAATAAAGAGTGGAAAAAGCCTAAGCTTGGGGATTCCCAAGGCACCCCAAGGTAAAATTCAAGGATGGCAAAGATCCTAAACTTGGGGATGCCCCGGGAAGGCATCCCCTCTTTCGTCTTCATCTATCGGTAACTTTACTTGAGGCTATATTTTTATTCACTACATGATATGTGTTTTGCTTGGAGCGTCTTGTATGATATGACTCTTTGCTTTTTATTTTGTCACAATCATCCTTGTTGTACACACCTTTTGAGAGGGACACACTTCAATCGTGATTTATTATAATACTCCATGTGCTTCACTTATATCTTTTGAGCTAGACAATTTTTCTCTAGTGCTTCACTTATATCTTTTTAGAGAACGGCGGTGGTTTTATTTTATAGAATTGTTGAACTCTCTTGCTTCACTTATATTATTTTGAGAGTTTAAAGAACAACATGGTAATTTTCTTGGGTTATGAATTTAGTCCTAATATGATAGACATCGGAAGGAGATATAATAAAAACTTTCGTATATAGAGAATTTAATACTATGTGAAGTTTGACTCGTTGTAATTGTTTTGAGGTGTTAAGATGGTAATATTAGAGTCATGCTAGTGGTAGCTTGTGAGGTTAAAGAAATAATTGTGTTAAGGTTTGTGATTCCCTTAGCATGCACGTATGGTCTCCTAACTATGTAACCGAATTGCAACACTTTGTACTTGGAGAGTTTGTCTTTGCGTGAAGGCCGAGGACGCGCGATGGTTAACTCCTACCAACCTCCCCCTAGGGGCGCATGCGTCGTAGTACTTTTCTTTGAGAGCTAATAATTTTTTTCGTAATAAGTATGTGAGTTCTTTATGACTAATGTTGAGTCCATGGATTATACACACTCTCACCCTTCAACCTTGCTAGCCACTCTAGTACCGCGCAATTTTTGCCGGTGCATAAAACCCTCCTTATACCTTCCTCAAAACAGCCACCATACCTACCTATTATGGCATTTCCATAGCCATTCCGAGATATATTGCCATGTAACTCCACGGTTTCGTTTATTATGACACGCTTTATCATTGTCACATTGCTTTGCATGATCATGTAGTTGACATAGTATTCGTGGCAAAGCCACCGTTCATATTTTTCATACATGTCACTCTTGGTCAGTGCACATCCCGATACACCGCCGGAGGCATTCATATAGAGTCATATCATTGTTCTAGTATTGAGTTGTAATATCGAGTTGTAAGTAAATAAAAGTGTGATGATCATCATTATTAGAACATTGTCCCATGTGAGGTTATAAATAAAGAGGCCAAATGAGTGTCGAAAAAAAGAGAAAAGGAGAGAAGGGACAATGTTACTATCCTTTTCTACACTTGTGCTTCAAAAGTAGCACCATGTTCTTCATGATAGAGAGTTTCCTATGTTGTCACTTTCATATATCACTAGTAGGAAATTTTCATTACATAACTTGGCTTGTATATTCCAGCGACGGGCTTCCTCAAATGCCCTAGATCTTCATGAGCAAGCAAGTTGATGCACACCCACTAGTTGTCTTTTTGAGCTTTCATACTCTTATAGCTCTAGTGCATCCGTTATATGGCAATCCCTACTCACTCACATTGATATCGATTGATGGACATCTCCATAGTCCATTGATTTGCCTAGTCCATGTGAGACTTTCTCCCTCCTTTTGTCTATTACCACCTTGTATTCCACCCATAGTGCTATATCCATGGCTCATGCTCATGTATTGCATGAAGAGTTGGAAAGGTTTAAAAATGTTAAAGTATGAAACAATTTCTTGATTGACACGATGATAGGCATGATTTATACTTTGTGTTAAGAAGAGGGAGCATAAAAGACTATATGATTTTGTAGGGATAACTTTCTTTAGCCATGTGGTTTTGAAGCTTCGTGGATTACTTTTTAGAATGCTTGAAGTATTATTGTTTTGATATTGATAAACTTTTATTTTGAGTCTTATGGATCTGAACATTCATGCCACAATAAAGAATATTACATTGATAAATATGTTGGGTAGCATTCCACATCAATAATTCTATTTTTATGATTTACCTCCTCAAGGACGAGTAGTAATTAAGCTTGGGGATGCTTGATGCGACTCCAATGTATCTATAATTTTTTATTGTTCCATGCTATTATATTATCTATCTTGGATGTTTTATATGCACTTATATGCTATTTTATATGATTTTTGGGACTAACCTATTAACCGAGAGCCCAGTGTCAGTTTCTCTTTTTTCCTTGTTTTTGCGTTTCGCAGAAAAGGAATATCAAATGGAGTCCAAACGAAATGAAACTTTACGGGGATTTTTCTTGGACCAGAAGACACCAGATGGACTTGGAGTATACGCCAGGGGATCTGTGAGGCGGCCACAAGGGTGGAGAGCGTGCCAAGGGGGGTAGGGTGCGCCCTCTACCTTGTGGGCCCCTCGTGCCTCCCCTGACCTACTTCTTCGACCTATATATTCTCATATATTCCAGAAACCCGAGAACATCCATCAAAACCACTTTTCTGCCGCCGTAACCTTCTGTTCTCGTGAGATCCCATCTGGAGGCCTTTTCCGGTACTCTACCGAAGGGGGAATCAACTACGGAGGGCATCTACATCAACCCTATTTCCCTTCCGATGAAGTGTGAGTAGTTTACCACAGACCTACGGGTCCATAGCTAGTAGCTAGATGGGTTCTTCTCTCTCTTTGATCTTCAATACCTTGTTCTCCTCGTTGTTTTTGGAGATCTATCCGATGTAATCTTCTTTTGCGGTGTGTTTGTCAAGATCCAATGAATTGTGAGTTTATGATCATATTACCTATGAATAATATTTGAGTCTCTTCTGAATTCTTATATAAATGATTTAATAGCTTAGTAATTCTCTTTGAACTATCGGTTTGGTTTGGCCAACTAGATTGGTTTTTCTTGCAATGGGAGAAGTTCTTCGCTTTGGGTTCAATCTTGAGGTGCTCAATCCCAGTGACAGAAAGGAACATGACACGTATTGTATTGTCGCCATCGAGGATAACAAGATGGTGTTTTTATCATATTGCTTGAGTTAATTCCGCTACATCATGTTATCTTGCTTAAGGCGTTACTCTGTTCTAATGAACTTAATACTCTAGATGCAAAATCGATTCAGTCGATGTGTGGAGTAATAGTAGTAGATGCAGGCAGGAGTCCATCTACTTGTCACATACGTGATGCCTATATTCATGATCATTGCCATAGATGTCGCTATAAGTATTCGCTCTTCTATCAATTGCTTGATAGTAATTTGTTCACCCATCGTCATACCTGCTATCATGAGAGAAGCCTCTAGTGAAACCTATGGCCCCCGGGTCTACTTTACATCTTATAAGTTTCAAATATAGTATTTTTATTATTTTACTTTTCAATCTATAAACCAAAAACCCAAAAATATTTACTTTACTAGTTCATCTATCTCTATCATATCTCACTTTTGCAAATAACCGTGAAGGGATTGACAACCCCTTTATAGCGTTGGGTGCAAGTTGTTTGTTTGTTTGTGTAGTTAGTTGGCGACTTGTGTGTAATCTCCTACTGGATTGATACCTTGGTTCTCAAACTAACGGAAACACTTAATCTACTTTACTGCATCACCCTTCCCTCTTTAGGGGAAAAACAAATGCAAGCTCAAGAGGTAGCACGCCTTCCGTCGTAGGTCGCCGCGGGAGCCGCCACGCCCTTCGCCGCGGGAGACCCCTTCGGAGCCGCCGCGTGAGCCGCCCAAGCCACTCAGCTTGGAGTCCTCAACCACCTCCGCGCACGCAGGTGAGAGCAGCGTGACCCTAGATGTTCCTATTGGGTTGGGTACCGTACTGATGGCTAATGCATGCGGTGGGTTGGGGATTGGGCTACTGGTGGTGCGACACAGGGGGGTACAATGAGGTTCTGGGGCAACTCTCCTCTCTCAGGCAGAAGGTACAGGCACACACCGGCAATCCGGGCAACCAGTGGGACCTCATGGACCGCTACCTCCAGGTTCGTCCCCTCCTCATGCGCCCAGGGGCGGACCCAGGATTGGGCCAAGCCCAGGGCCCATGCTGCTACATTACGTCTACAGTACGTCTAGAGTACACAAATAAGCTACATGCAACCAAGTAAATCAATCTCAAGCTCCAGGCCCAGGCCCCCCCGGCCTGGGTCCTGGATCCGTCACTGCATGCGCCGCCTGAATCGCGATGAGGGAATGTGTTGTCTGATGTGGGTGGATTCGGTTAGATTCTCGAACCAGAGGAGGCCATCGCGTGGGTGAAGGTCATCCATGTCACCAGAACCAAAGGGAAGGTCAGATGTTGTGACCCCTTTCATTTCTACTATATTCTTCGTCAGTAATGGGGCATTCTAATTTGGTTCTGACATCTAAGCAACTATTGTGCAACAATGAAGTTTTTACCAAATAAATAGTTTAGTGCTATTTGGCACTGACATGCAGTGCAACCAGTTACAGAGTTCCCCAATCTCTGCTTTGATTGCTTTGCCACTATGCAGTTGGTGCCAAGGATTCGAGAATGTGAACAAATACCAAGAACCATGTCGCTGGATGATTTTGGAAGAGATGGTCCTCATAGTCGAGGTAGTCGAGACTTCCATGTTAACTGTGCTTGGTTATTACATAACCTCCACCATATGCAATTGATTATTACATAACCATCACTTTTTTGTTAACTATGCTTGGTTCAAACATTCAGATTTTAGTTAAGTATTTTATCTCTAGAAAGCATGCAAAATAAATATATCAATTTTGTTTTATGGACCTTTAATGGCCTTCCTTTATATCCATGCATTTTCTCTTCCGTTTAGTTATAATTATTTTACCACTTTCTTCTTGAAACGGATAAACGGTGCATTGGGTGAACTTGTTACTACAGAGATTTCCACATTCATTCTATCCCATTACTCATTTGCTTCATAAGTTCCTACCATATGGTTTATGTTGATTTATTCTACTCATAATCATAATTCACTCGCCGTTGTCGCCGCCACTTTGAGGCCTTAGCCACCAAGCGACATCCTTTCCCGTGAGGCTTAGTTCGGTACATGCCTGAATTTCTAGGAGATTAATTCAGTAAATGTTTCTCTGAATGTTATCCTGCCAATCGTTAGTTGTTTAATGATAGGCTTGTTGATTTCTAGTTATATTATATTAGTCAAGTTTGAAGGTTCTCAAGTATGAACTTTGAGCTACTATGTGTGTCCACTCCATAAAGAAGAAATGGTACTCTTTATTTTTTATAAATAAATGAAAATTATATTTCCAAATGTTTACATCATTGTTGTAGGGCTTGACATCTCTGATCCCCATATTTCAGGCTCACTACGGTTGGTGATAAACGATTTTAGGAGCATCAAAGTTTGTCCTACAATATCTCTATATGGTATTCAACTTAGCAAATTTTCATATTTTAGATAAAATGGAATTGACCTTCAATCAGTGCTTATAGAATTCACTAAAAATAGTGATGGGATTTTTAATCGACTTAAATGAGATTTTCCGTTTTACGCTCTTCAATTCATATTTCATATATATGGAACTGCTCGCCGTGGGAGCCATTGAAGCCGCGTGTCGCCGCTGGAGCCGGAGCCGCCTGCCCTGCAACACCGCCACATGGTTGAGATCGTATGGTGTTGTACTGATGGCCCTCGAGACATGCAGGATCGATGAGGTAACATGTCGTTCAAGTTTCAGTACGACAATTTGATTGATCAAGGCTATGATTGTGTTCAAAGATCGTGAATCTGGTGATGTCATATGCACGCATGTGTGTTAACTATGTGTGTTGGGTATCATCAGAGATGCTCAGAAAATACATACATGTGTATGATGACTATGCTGCAGAGGACGATGAGCTTGAGGAGAAGCTGAAGAAGGAAATGTTTGTGTTGTTTTTCTTAGCTACATGCATGAGCTCTCACCTTTTCGATTCGTAGAATACTGAATTGACCATGATGTGCTCACGTTGCTTTGATTTGTAGATTGTCGACTTCCCCACATATTATGGTTTATAGGTTGCTGAATGACCCTTTTTGTTGCTTGCGCCTTAATTCGGTAATCCATCTACTAGCCTTTTGTTGAACAACACAAGTGAAATGTATGCAAGTACACAATTTATTTTAGATTCGAAAGGCACTTAAGAGTTAAGACACTAGCTATAAGCCTACCAACAAGAGGAATGTCTATGTGTCTGTGTGGAGTGTCCTTCTAATCGGTGGAGGTTATAAAGTGTGGTTGTGGGCACTTAATTAAGCATAATCCTGTTGTGGCAGAGGAGGAACCGGGTTTACTGATAACCCACAAGTATAGGGGATCAATTGTAGCCTCTTTCGATAAGTAAGAGTGTCGAACCCAGCGAGGAGCTAAAGATAGAACAAATATTCCCTCAAGTTCTATCGACGACCCGTACAACTCTACGCACGCTTGACGTTCGCTTTACCTAGAACAAGTATGAAACTAGAAGTACTTTGTAGGTGTTACAGGATAAGTTTGCAAGATAATAAAAAGCACATAAATAAAAGCTAGGGTCTATGTAGATAAAGACACAACTAAGTTAGTTTTAGTAGAGAGCTTTTTGTCAGAAGAAAGTTATTTGTCCCTAGGCAATTGATAACTAGACCGGTCATCATCATTGCAATTTTATATGAGGGAGAGGCATAAGCTAACATACTTTCTCTACTAGGATCATATGCACTTACGACTGGAACTCTAGCAAACATCTGTAAATACTAAAGATCATTAAGGTAAATCCCAACCATAGCATTAAAGTAGCAAGTCCTCTTTATTCACATACGTCATAACCTACTTATCCGTGCTTGTGTTTCTATCACTCACGCAACGCAGACAATAAGCAAACCATGACCATATTGCAACACCCTACAATAGGGATCCCTCACACTTGCACGACACGACGAGCACCATAGGCAGCACCAATAATAAAACAAGCAACTCAAACCAATCACGATCATCAATCAACCCATAGGACAAAACGGATCTACTCAAACATCATAGGATAGCCATATATCATTGGGAAATAATATATAGCGGTGAGCACCATGTTTAAGTAGAGATTAAAGCCGGGAGAAGAGGTATTGAACCGCTGCATAGAGGGGGGGGGGCAGAGTTGGTGATGACGGCGGTGAAGTTGTTGGTGTAGACCGCCGTCACGATGATGGCCCCGGCGGCGTTCCGTCGCCACCGGGAGAGAGGGGGAGAGAGCCCCCCTCCTTCTTCTTTCTCATTGACCTCCCCCCTAGATAGGAGAAGGGTTTCCCCTATGGTCCATGGCCTCCATGCTGGCGGAGGGGCGGGAGCCCCTCTGAGATTGCATCTCTCTCTCTCTCTCTCTCTCTCTGTTTCCTTCTGTTTCTGCACTCCCATATTTTGGCCTTTCACCGTTTCCTATATTCCCGGAGATCCGTAACTCCGATTGGGCTAAAGTTTTAACATGTTTTTTATTCGGATATCAGATTTCTTGCGGCCGAAGAAGGGCACCAGCCGCCTTACGGGGAGACCACAAGGGTCCAGGGCACGCCCTACCCCCTAGGGCGCGCCCCCCGCCTTGTGTCCCCCTCGGGCATTGTCTCGCGTTGATTCCTTTTTCCCAAAAATCACATATATTACCAAAAAATTCTCCGTAAGTTTTTATCGCGTTTGGACTCAATTTGATATGGATATTCTGCGAAACAAAAAACATGCAACAAACAAGAACTAACACTGGGTGCTGGATCAATATGTTAGTCCCAAAAATAGTATAAAAAGTTGCCAAAAGTATATGAAAGTTGTAGAATATTGGCATGAAACAATCAACAATTATAGATACGACGGAGACGTTTCAACATCCCCAAGCTTAATTCTTGCTCGTCCTCGAGTAGGTATATGATAAAAAAGATAATTTTGATGTGGAATGCTACCTAGCATAATCTTGATCATATAATCTAAGCATGGCATGAGTATTAAGACACGAGTGATTCAAAGCAATAGTCTATCATTCGACATAAAAGAATTTAATACTCGGGCATCCCAACAAAAAATCAAGTCTTTCAAAATATCAATGCTAAAGAACGTTATCCCTACAAAATCAGATAGCCTTATCATGCTCCATCTTCTTAACAAAAAATATAAATCATGTACTAACCCGGTGTGATACGTCTCCAACGTATCTATAATTTTTGATTGTTCCATTGTAGCGACCCGACCCGAATGGATCAAGTCTCTGTGCTTCAGTGTCATCCCTGGATCGGTAATGCTAACACACACAGTATTTGAAGAATTTATAACAAAGTAGCAATCACACACTTATTACATCGAATATCTCAAAAGAGAACTTATTACAAAAGATATGGCATAAGGCCATCTAAATACGATAACAGCGGAAGGCTTGGAAGATAAAGTGAGTCCATCAACTCCAACGGCATAGCTGAGTGCATGACAAACGACCTAGCGCACCTTACTCTTCGTCTGAAAAGTCTGCAACATGATATGTTGCAGCCCGAAACGGGCTAGCACATGGAATATGCTGGCAAGATAACACAATAGAGCAAGGAACATATAAATGCTATCACTACATGCATATATGGCTGGTGGAGGCTCTAAGGTTAAAATGTTTTTTGCATAAAGCCAATTTTTTCCTACAACAAAGGAATAAATTTTATTTAACTATCATGGTAGTTGAAACATCATTGAGAAGGTTCCTCCAACTCAATCCCCAATTAAAGTAATCCTTATAAACCCAACACATTATTTTAGAGTGATGAGATCAAATAAATAATCCAAGTATGAGGTACTCAAGATGTCCATAACCAGGGACACGACTAATCATGATTAGTTTGTACACTCTGCAGAGGTTTGCACACTTTTCCCCACAAGACCCGATCTCCTTCGTTTGATTTCTCGCACTACATGGTGTTTAAGAAATAGATGACCGAGACACAGTCTTTCAGAAACATTCACTCTTTACTCTGGGTAGACCATTACACCTACTTTCCCCTACATCTGCTAGTCTACCACTGAAAGAGGTCATGCAACATACTCAACTATGCTAGAGCCCATAATATCTTGTGGCTGCACATGGAAGTTTCTAGCATGAATAATATTATGATCCCTTTGAGCCTGTGTGGCATTCCATAGGATAATCACATGGGTCCTCTGGGATTTCCTAGGACAACACTGGATTCTCCACGTGCCCTGCAACCAATCCACCCAGATGTGTATTAAAGTTGCCACCTTAAGTTGAACCATTAATTAGCAATCTCACATCTATCATGGATACTCTCAAATCCAATCCACGTTTACGAGCATAGCATGGCAATATAATCATAACATAGAAGTAACTCCCAAGGGTTTGGTAATAAAACAGGTAATAGGTTCTACCTCATGAACTACTACCCAGACCCACATGTTAAGAGATCCTACTCATGCAATCTGTGAGGGTTGAATCTAATGCAAAAAAACTGGGTAATAAAGGGGTATGGTCAATGTGTTACTTGCCTTGCTGACGATTCGCAAAACCTAGTGACTCGTAGTAGCACGCTTCGCACTCCGGGAATTCTGTCGCAAACAAACAATAACATACATAAGCACTCAAGCAAAGATGCACAGGTAAAACTCAAATAACAAGATCTAACCAGAAAGTTCAACTTAAGAACTCCGCTTTGCAAAAAGAATCAAATCCAACGGAGCAACGAAACACAAACTACGAAAGAAACAAGATCCGTTTACTAAACTGAACTAAAGTCAAACTTTAAAGTACCAAAATCTTGTTCAAGTTGGTCAAACAGAAAGAGGGCTTCGAGACGAAGATCTAGGCGCTTGTTTCACGTGACTCGGATAAATGAGCGAAAAGATAAACTAAAACGAAGGTCAGGGCAGAAATCGCGATCGAAAAATAATCGTGGAAAAACCCTGAAAAAGAAAACGAGACGAACAGGCTAACGAACGAACGTTCACTGTCTGCGGCTAACTGACAAAAAGCGTTCGTTTAAACGAACGAACAGACGAACGTCTGCTAAATAACTAACCGAGAAACCGAACCGATCTAACTAAAAAAACCGAACTAGGTTTTTTAGCTAAAATGAAAAAAAAAATCGGCAGCTCGATCCGGCGAACGGCGGCTCGATCCGATGGGCGAGGCGGCTCCGGCGGGGCTGGCGCGGCGCGGGGCGGTGAGGCAGGCGGCGGTGGCGCAGCGTGGCGACGGGGAGAGCGGCGGCGGTGGAGCGGCGGGGCAGGCAACGGCAGGCGGCGGCGCGGGCGATGTCGGGCTCCTTGGGGGTCCCGGCTCGGCTTTTAAAGGGGAAAGGGGGGCGGTGTTTGCGGGAGGGGGCAGGGCGGCGGCGCGGCGTCGGACTCCAGGGGAGTCCGACTCGGGGACGACGAGGCACGCAGCGCGGCGACTGAGCCTGCTGGGCCTCGGCCCAGTTCGGCCCGGCGGAAGTGATTTTTTTAAATTGATTTTGCCGAAATAAATCCTAGAAAAATAAATAAAAATCTAAAAATGCCAAAACAAATTTTCACCATCTAAATAAAATATTTAGAACATGATGAACATTTTCTTGGCCCTAAAAAAATGCAATTTTAAATTATGCACATTTTTCTAATTCAAATAAAATTGCGGAAAAACCAAATAAAAACTATTTATTTATTTGATTTTAATATTTTTCTTCCAATGTTCCATTTATTTTGGAGAAGTCATATTATCTCCTCTCATATATTTCAATATAGAATATTTTCGGGGAGAAAAATAATTAAATCAAAATGATCCTCTTTCCAAGATTTGAGAAAATTCAAATATGAAAACAGTGAAAGCCCTAACTCTCTCCGTGGGTCCTTGAGTTGCTTAGAATTTCGAGGATCGCAAAACGAAATGCAAATAAAATATGATATGTATATGATGACATATGTATAACATTCCGAATTGAAAATTTGGGATGTTACAAACCTACCCCCCTTAAGATGAATCTCGCCCACGAGATTCGGGTTGGCTAGAAAATAGGTGTGGGTGGTCTTTGCGTAGATCATCTTCTCGGTCTGAGGTGGCTTCGTCCTCGGTATGGTGGCTCCACTGAACTTTGCAAAACTTTATAACCTTGTTGTGTGTGACTCGGTTGGCAACCTCGAGAATCTTGACTGGTTTCTCCTTGTAGGTTAGATACTTTCCAACTGAATTGCTTCGAGGGCACTGTATCTCTCAGAGGGATATCGGCCATCTCCGCATGGCACTTCTTCAGCTGGGAAACATGAAATACATCACGATCTCCTGACAGTCCTTCAGGTAACTCTAACTTGTAGGCAACCTCTCCCATGCGTTCCAAAACACGGTACGGTCCTACAAATCTCGGGGCTAACTTTCCCTTAACTCCAAAACGTTTAACACCTCGCAGAGGTGACACTCTCTGATATGCTCTGTCTCCGATTTCATAGACTACCTTTGCGATTTCATAGACTAACTTTCCCTTTGGGTTTTCCTTCACTCATCTTCTCCTTTATTTCGGCAATTTCTTTGTCATCCTTCTAAGCTTCTCGTATCTTTCCCAATAATGTTGACTGAACCTCCAATGCTGCAACAAAGCCTCTAGGAACTATCTCCAAACGAAGCTCCCTGAGATCGTCTGCTACCTCCTTTGGCAATCCTCTGTTTACTAGGGCATTGACATAACTCTTCCGGCTCAAAGCGTTTGCTACGACATTGGCCTTGCTGGGATGATAGTGCAACTTCATATCATAATACTTTATGAGATCCAACCATCTCCTCTGCCTGAGGTTCAGCTCCTTCTCAATGAAGATGTACTACAAACTCTTGTGATCCGTGTACACATCACAACGGTTTCCAATAAGAAAGTGTCTCCAGGTCTTGAGCGCATGCACTACATCTGCTAACTCCAAATCATGCGTGGCATAATTCAACTCGTGCGGTCGAAGTTGACGTGAGGCATAAGAGACAACTCTTCCGTCTTGCATAAGTACTCCTCGAAGTCCTAAGCGAGAGATGTCGCAATACACTTGGAAATCCTTGCGTATATCCGACAGAATCAGCACTGGGGCTGTAGTCAAACGTTTCTTCAACACCTAGAAACTTACTTCGCATTCCTCGGTACAATGGAACTTGGTGTCCTTCTTCAACAATGCCGTCATAGGCTTCACAATCTTGGAGAAATTCTGAATGAATCTCCGATAATATCCCGCGAGTCCAAGAAAACTGCGGATCTCTCCAACTGAGGTGGGTGCCAACCACTCAGTGACTACATGAACCTTGGTAGGATCCACTGCTATACCTTCACCCGATATAACGTGTCCTAGGAATCCAACTTCCTTCAACCAAAACTCACATTTGCTGAACTTGGCATATAACTGATGTTCTCTGAGCTTCTCAAGAACCAAACGCAAATGTTCCTTGTATTCCTCTTCATTCTTCGAGTACACCAAGATATCCTCAATGAATACCATAATGAACTTATCCAAGAATTCCATGAACACCTTATTCATCATACTCATGAAATATGCAGGGGTGTTAGTCAATCCAAATGACATAACCGTATACTCATATAGCCCATACCTTGTGGTGAAGGCTGTCTTAGGTATATCCTTTTCTCGGATCTTCAGCTGGTGGTACCCTGACAGCAGATCAATTTTAGAGAATACTTTAGCTCCTTGAAGTTGGTCAAACAAATCATTTATCATCGGCAGTGGGTACTTGTTCTTGATTGTCACTTCATTCAGTGCTTGATAATCAATGACCATTCTTATAGATCCATCCTTCTTCTCGACCAAGAGCACTGGGGCTCCCCATGGTGATGAACTTCATCGAATGAATCCCTTCTCCAATAATTCCTTAATCTGCTTCTTGATCTCCTCCAGATCATTCGCGGGCATCCGGTATGGTCTCTTCGATATTGGCCCGGTGTCTGGCAGTAGTTCTATCAAAAACTCAATGTCCCGATCTGGCGGCATGCCTGGTAGCTCCTCTGGAAATACATCCGGGTAATCCTTAACTACAGGCACTTCCTCCTAAACAACTCTCGAGAGAGAATTTACTTGTTTCCTCCTAGGCGCATGTCAGGATACATACTTGATGCTTTTTCCCTCTGGGGTGGTAAATAGAATCGACTTACTGGCGCAATCGATGTTTCCTCCATACATCGATAGCCAATCCTTGCCTAGTATCACATCCAATCCTTGTGACTCCAAAATTATCAGGCCTGAGGGGAAAACATGGCGT
The DNA here is from genome assembly GCA_902687465.1 of Secale cereale. Classification (NCBI taxonomy): domain Eukaryota; kingdom Viridiplantae; phylum Streptophyta; class Magnoliopsida; order Poales; family Poaceae; genus Secale; species Secale cereale. The sequence goes on from LR738714.1 coordinate 427,003,746, forward strand.
CCAATGGTCAATGGCATCTGAAAACATCCTTGACTTGCCATATACTCCGTTCCTGGTGAGCTTACTAACATAGGTGTCCTAAGTACTTTGGTGGGCAACTAATATTTACCTATGAATCCCCTTGAAATGTATGAATGCGATGCACCAGTATCAAAAAGAACAACTGTAGTAAATGACTTAACCAAAAACTTACCATCAACTGCATCAGGCTGCTCTTCAACCTCCTCCACGTTCACGTGGTTCACTTGTCCCCTGTTGAAAGGGTTGGGCTTCTTACCAGAGCTTCCATTGACATTCCCATTATTCGCTTCAGGGCACCCAGTGGCATAGTGTCCAGTCTTCCCGCACTTGAAACAGGTAATGTGACCTAGATCCTTCTTGGTGGGTGTGGCCGGATTGGAGTGGTTCTGATTACTGCTTGCTCCATTCCCATTCCCATTTTTGGGGCCATTGTGGTTATGAGAACTCCCTCCATTATGGTTATGGCCTCCATGGTTATGGGTATATCCTCCCGACTTCGGGGTGAAATGGGGCTTCTGCTGGGCTCCAGAATTGTTCTTTCCTTGTCCATACTTCCTCTTGCGGCTTTCAATCTTCTGTTGCTTCCCTTCAATCATAAGAGCTTTGTCCACCAGTTCCTGGTAGTTGTTAAATGTTGCCACCATCAACTGTATGCTCATCTCATCATTCAACCCTTCCATAAACTTATCCTGCTTTGCGGCACCTGTGGCCACATCATCAGGGGCATAGCGGGATAGTGTACTAAACTCATCTACGTACTGAGCCACAGTACGATTTCCCTGGTGCAAGTTGCGAAACTCACGCTTCTTCATGATCATAGCTCCAGTTGAGACATGGGCGGTGCGAAAAGCTTGTTGAAACTGATCCCAAGTGGCATTGGCTATAGGGAAAGTGGTTGTGTAATTCTCCCACCATGAGGCTGCTGGTCCATCCAATTGATGTGTGGCAAAACGCACCTTCCCAACATATGTGCAACCTGCGATGGTCAATTCCCTTCCAATCTTGCGTAGCCAGTCATCAGCAACTATTTGCTCGGTGCTACTGGAAAACACCGGCGGCTGCAACCTCAGAAAATGGGCTAGGTTGTCAACTGGTGGTGGTGGTGGAGGGTTAGTGTTGTCGTTGTAGTTGTTCTGATTCTGGACAAGAAGTTCATCAAAGTGTTCTGCTGCCGGATCAACTGGGTGAGCTCAGGGGGAAACTCAAATCCGGGCTCACGTCTCGGAGGCATCTGATGGGTTTAGAGGGGAGAGATTAGCATAGAATGATGTCTAGGGGAAAATCACTACCCATATGCACATGAGACAAACACAATCATATGACACCAAATCAATTCAAGCAAGGGCATAAAATCAGTCTACATCTATCGTTACAAAAGTGCTCATACTTCTACTATATGGGGAAAAACTACTATTCATAGGGTGCTCATCTAGAAATTTTGATCGATGGAAGACTCCATGATATCCGCTCCAGCTTCGTCTTCATAGTCACCATCACTATCATCAGGGTCGGAGTCCGTGTCGTCGATGATGATGTAGTCTTCAGAACGAATCTCCTTGGGTTCGTCGTCTTCTCCTCCTGGCGCGAGGTCTCTCATAAATACTCCCAGCTTCCTTGTCAAGTCGTCATTCTTCTCCACAAGTATTGCGATTTCTTCCTCATATCCGTCACATGAAATCTATCATGCCTGCGCACATCTGGGTCTCCTGTCGACGAATGTGCTGGTTTAACTCCTAGATGAAAGCTGCAATGGACCTGTCCCTCCTGGTACTGATCATCTCCCATTGCTCATCTCGGTGCCCACATATCTGGTAGATAGTGTCCTTCAGCTCCCGTGTCGGTGTATTTGGATCAACACCTATGGGATCACAAGAATCCCTACTATGGTTGCGGGGCGCGAGGTTGAGAGAAGAGTGGATCTAACAGTCAGGACACGGTTCCTTTACCCAGGTTCGGGCCGCAAAGATGCGTAAAACCCTACTCCTGCTTTGGTGAATTATATGTTTGTGTTCTTCAGCTAGTCAGGAGCTCCCAAAGAGTCGTGAGGAGTTCTAAAAAGCCGAATCCTCCTCCTGGTCGCCTCGGGCCTCCTTTTATAGGAAAAAGGGGTCGCCACAGTGGCACACAAGAGGTGGAAAGGGTACAGTGATGCGAGGTTATCCCTCGCATTACAGGACAAGGCGCATTTAATGCGCTTAGCTTAGGTGTCCTTGCTTTATCAGGGACGAGAGGAGACGTCCGTCTTGTCCGTCGCCGCTCCTCCTCGTGTTGACACGCGCCCTGGCCAGCGGTTCCTGAGGTGCCATGTAGGCAGACAGGCAGCTGAGGTGGCGCAACGGCGGGTCTCCACGAAGATCTGTGGGTTGCCACGCAGGAGCCTGTCCAGCTGGTCGGGTCGGCAGCTGCGTGGGTCGGTGGAAACCCAGTTGGTGCGGGCCTGACGGTGGCCCTGTGGGTGTCCTCGGCAAGGGCCTTGCCGGGGCTCCGGCAAGGGTCCTTCCGTGGCGCCTGCTGCCATCCCCGGCAAGGTGCTTGCCGGGGGCCTTGTAGTTCTCCTTGGTTGGGATCCCGCCAAGGGTCGTTGTCTTCTTAACTTGTATCTGATCTTGGATGTCTTCACAAAGATCTGCATGCCACCACGGGGATATCTCCCGAATCCTGGCCCCATAACTCATGGGTGATCCGCTCCGTAGGCACGGGGCGAGCTGCCGCGGCAAGGGTCTTGCCGGGGCTGCCAGAGTCGGCCCCGGCAAGAGTCTTGCTAGAGCTGCTAAAACTGGCTCCCGGCAAGGACCTTGCCGGAGAAAACCGCTTCGCCCCTTTGCTCCTTGTGGTCTTGTTCTTGGCGTTGTTCCAATCTCCATCAAGCTTCGGTCTTACCCCAGCTCACCTCCCTTGCCATGCTTGGTGTGGTGGTGCCCATGGCTCAGACTGCCCGCGCACAGTCATAGGGGTACAAAAAGTGTACCCCTCTTTTTGTACAACGACAGGAGCCCCCGGGCCTGGGCCACACATAAGCGCGACACGTTGTTGGGCCAGGCACAGAACGGTGCGCGGGCATGCGGGGCGGTTTTCACCGTGGTAAAACTTTCCGCGCACTGCGCCTCCCACGACGCACGCGCGCGGCGCGGGGTGGAGGGGCGTGCATGACGTGGGCGGCATGCGTGGGGCGGTTTCCGCAAGCATGCATCACGTCGCAGTAAATGCGAAAGGAGGCGGCCCGCATCTTCCCCCATAAAAAGGAATAACCGCGAGCGCGCTGCTCACTTCCTCCATTTCCCTCGCGCCTCTTCCAATCTCAGAGTCGTTGTTCCCTCTCTTCCTTCCTTCCGAAGCCTCCGCCGTCGTCTGCCGCCGCTACTTCGCCATCTCCTTCCCTTAGCCCTCTCACTCAGCCGCTATGGCTTCCAAACCCGCCAAGGGCAAAGGGGTGGCCAAGGGCGCCGGGCCTGTGGCGCCGCCGGAGGGCGCGTTTACGGGGGATCGGACGAAGGCCGCTTTCTTCATCCCGTTGTCGGTCGATGTCCACGAGCTCCGGGCCGCCTTCAAACCCCTTTGGGGGGCGGAGACGGGGGGAAGGACTTGGGCCATCCGGCGACGCGCGTCGTTTCGGCCGCTTGCGCTCCGCCTGGCTCAAATCGGTACCCTTTCTTTGTTGATTACTTCTCTTGCGGGTTGTGTCCCCCCTTCTCCAATTTCTTCTGTGACGTCATGCACACCTTTGGCTTCCGCTTTTTGGATTTTACCCCAAATGCGGTGGCGTGCCTGGCTTTCTTCGCGCACCTCTGCGAGGGCTTCGTCGGAGTGCAGCCCAACACGGCGCTCTTCCGCCACTATTTCACCCCTCGGATCCAGCCGGGAGGCGCGGTCTCTGGATGCATCACCTGGATTCCGAGACCCAAGGTAGTGTACCCGAAGGGCGCCGTGAAGGAGAGGTGGGACGAATGGCACGACCGGTGGTGCTGGATTGAGGAAAAGGAGCCGCCAACATTCTGCAGGGTCCGCCGGGCGCCGCCGGTCCGTGGCATCGACTGGAGCGACGTCGACGCCGCCGACGGGAGGCTCACTGTTGCCTTCACCAGGATCAACCGGCTCGTCCAGGCCGGTCTCTCCCTCGAGATGATCGGGGCGGATTTCATTCGCCGCCGGATCGCCCCGCTGCCCAACAAGGGGAGGCCAGCCTGGCTCTTCAGGAGCCCGGTTGACGTCATGCGGCTCCGCCCTGGCCTCGACCACAACCTCACAGTGATGGGACACGCCCATTTCTGTCAGCGGCTCTTCTAGCTGGATGTGGGTCACGATGGCGAGGTCGAGCGGACCGGCAAGGCTGCGAAGGCTGTCGCAAAGGCCGGCAAGGCCGTCAAGGGGCAGCTCTTCAAGCTGCCAGCGGGAGTGGTTCCGTTGTGCAACAATTCGCGCCAGTCCAAGATCGTTGCCATGATGCCGGAATGCAGCGCGCACGGCCCCGTCCCGAGCTGGCAGGATCCGGAGGACGAGGTCGTGCAGCAGTTCTTCGACACTCTAGTCGAGGTGTGCGTCGATCCCGACGCCGAGCGGTGGCTTGTCAGGGACACCACCCCGGAGGAGCTGGATTACATCGCTGCTAGGGTGAGGGATGCGTAGCTCATTAGGGAGGCCGGCAGCGCCGGAGGTATGGAGGACCAGGATGCCGCGACCGCGGAGGAGGAGGAGCTCGCCCAGTGGGCGGCGGCTGCCGGAGAGGCTAGCAGCGCCAGCACCGGAGCTCCGCTGGTTAAAGACGCGGCCGATGAGTCGTCGTCGTCGGAGAACGCGGCGGCTGTCCCGGCGCCAGCCAGGGGAAGAGGGCGAGTCTTGCGGCGGGCCTGTTCCGGCGAGCCGGTCCGGCCCGGCAAGACTACGCAGCCTCAATTGGCCCTGGAGGGATCCGGGCGCCACACGAGGGCTACGGCGGCGAGGAGGTCGATGAAGGTTGCCGAGAAGAAGAAGGCGGCAGCCCTCCCTTCATCGAGACGCGCACAAACTTCGCCCCCTCCTTCGCCTCCCCGGGCCGACGTCGATTCGGATGGTGACGCGGAGTTCCCCTTCGACCTCGGGCCCCTCAGTCCGAAGAGGAAGAGGAAAACGGCGGAGGAGGAGGAGACGGACGACGAGTAAGTATTCACTCCTACCGTCATTTCCATCTTCCTAGACCATGCCACTCATCTTGATTTGTTCTTGCTTCTTTAGGGGCGCAGAGACGTTGGCCCAGAGGGTGAAGAGGGCCAAAGCTTTGGCGAGCAGCCAGCCCCCGGCTGGGGCTTCAGGGACACCACTGGTGGTGTTGAGCAGCTCCGACGGCAGCCCCCGGCGCAGCCCCCATCGTAAGTCCGCCAACCTCTTCTCGCTCGACATGCAGTAGGCGTTGGATGCTAAAGGTGCTGACCCTGCCGGTTCTCTAGGACGGGAGCAGCAGCAGGAGGAGCCGCAGGGGGCTACTCCCAACACACCACCCCCATCGACCACGCCGCCACGAGGGGCGTCCCCGGCAAGGGCACCAAGCATGGAGCCCACACGCATGGAGGAAGAGGGGAACTTGGGCGCTGGTGGCCCGGCCCCGGCACCGGACGCCGGCGGGGAGGGGACTTCCGCTCCACAGCCCGGCACTGGTGAGTCGCCTGCCTCCTGTCTTTGCTTTTTCCCTTATCTCTTTTTCTTGACTTCATCATCCCCATCACGGTCCAGGCCCTCCTTCAACGGATGCGGAGGACGTGGACGCCGTCATCAAGGAGGTTGTCGAGGAGGCCGCAGCGGAGGCCGACAAGATCGCCGCCGAGGAGGCCGCCGAGAACGCCGACGGGGCCGCCACGAACAAGGCCACCGAGGACGCTGCCAGAGGCGCCGCGGAAGGTGCCCGCGGTGGGTCTGCCGGGGAGGCCGGCAAGGCCGCAGCCGAGGAAGAGGCGATTGATGATCAGCCTTCTTCCTCCGCGACCTCTGGCCCTGGCAGGTATTTGAAGGTGGGCGACAACCTCTTCGTCCATCTTGCCGGGGCGTCGAGCTCCCGGGCACCTGCCAGAGGGGAAGTCTTTGATGGCGAGGTGCTCGCTGCCACCGGGCTCGAGGTCGTTGATGAATCGGGCGCCGGCGACGACGGTTCTCCAGAAGGGCAGCTCTTCCGGGCCATGGGGGCCAACTTCCGGAAGCTCCAGGCGCTCTACCGTGCCCGTCTGGACAAAGTTAGGTCCAGAACGGCAGCGGTAGACGACGCAGAGGTGGACTTCCAGGCGCGCGTCGCTGAGGCGCAAACCTGGTTCCACCAGTCCCGCGGGGAGCAGAGGGCCTTCCAGGAAGAACTGGCCAAGCGTAATGCAGAGCTCATCATGAAGATGGCCGGCATCGAGAAGGCCCAGGAAGAGGCAGTGAACTTGGCTGCCGCGGCGGAGGCCGCCCGGAACCAGCATCAAGCCGCCCTCGATTCCCAGGAAGAAGACCTCTCCGCGCGTGAGGCGAAGCTTGCCGCAACACTCCGCGGCAAGGATGAGGAGCTCGAGGCTCTTGTCGAGCGGCGGATTCGTGAGCTGGGGCAGAGGCACAAAGAGGCGCTCGATGCCCAAGTCTGGCCCACGCCGGCAAGGTACAAGAGCTGGAGGTGGAACGGGACGGGCTGAAGGAGCAGGCCCTCAGGCTGTCCGACGAGAAGAACAGGCTCAACTGCGCCTTGACAGAGGCGCATGGAGCGATCATTAACAGGACTAGGGAGCTCTCCGAGGCGCAAAACTCCATCAGAGATCTCAGGCTGAGGCTGGAGAATCTCGAGAAGATGTTGGCGGAGAGCTCTGCTCGGGAGGAGGCCTTGGCCAAGAGACTGGAGGAGGAGAAGCAGCTACGGGCGGACGAGGGCGCCTCTCACCAAGAATACGCGGTGGAGGAGAACAGGTGGATCAGCCGGTTGGAGGACATCGCCGGCAGGGTTACCTCACAGTTGGCCCGCATGGGGATGCCAAACGTGAGGTATGCCCCTGAATGGAGCCGGTCCGTCAACGCCAAGCTGACCCTATTCTTCGAGGACGTCCTTAGTGCCTTGACTGATCTTCACTCCAATAGAACGGCCACGCTCGCCGGGGAGGCCCGGCGGCTCTGCCGGGGGGTTATGACCAAGGTCCTCACCAAGGTGGCGTTCTGGAACCCCGCCCTCAACTTCGAAGCCGCGATGGACAGCTTGCGGGAGGATGCCAACCTCACGGCGCTCAAGGAGGGCATCAAGCCCGTCATCAGACGCATCGACGAAATCAAGAGGGTGGAGGGCCAGCGCCGGGATTAGGCATCCCGTTCTTCCTTGCCGCTGCGGGTTCATGACCAAGACAAATTTAATCTTTAGTTAGAACCGCAGCGATGGCATGATGTAATATAACTTTGAAATATCTTCAGAATCATGCATGTTATTTTCCTATTTGCTGCCTCTTTGTGTGTCCACCCTACGTTAACTGGGTAGGCTTGCCGATGTGAAATATCCATGGCGGCATCTTGGGGACGGGTCCCCATTGGCTTGCCGGGCGAGCGTGCTGCCGGGTCGGCCACCTTGCCGCTCTTAACGCAGCCGCTCGAACTGTCGAGTTTGACTCGAGTCAGAGTCGAGAGCTTTTTCAATTGCCGAAGGCTACCCTACCGTTTCCAACGCAGCCGCCTGAACTATTGAGCGGACTTGAAACAGAACAAAGGTGTTGCCGATCGGGAAGGGCCCCATTTGCGTGCGGGTTTCTTTTTTCACAAAGAATGACAGCTCCGAGGATAATAACTTTAAATAATAGGGTAGAAATATCCAAGGTTCGATGTAACTTAGCTTTTATTTGTAGTCACTCGAGCGCAGGTCTTCCGGCCTCCTCAAAGGGCCACGAAGACGAGAGAGCGTCGGGCCAACCAGTAGAGCCAATTCCCACCACTGTGCCCCCTACCTGGCGCGCCAAACATGTCGGTGTATTTGGATCGACACCTATGGGATCACAAGAATCCCTACTACGGTTGTGGGTCGCGGGGTTGAGAGAAGAGCGGATCTAACAGTCAGGACACGGTTCCTTTACCTAGGTTCGGGCCGCAAAGATCCGTAAAACCCTACTCCTGCTTTGGTGGATTATATGTTTGTGTTCTTCAGCTAGTCAGGAGCTCCCAAAGAGTCGTGAGGAGTTCTAAAAAGCCGAATCCTCCTCCTGGTCGCCTCGGGCCTCCTTTTATAGGAAAAAGGGGTCGCCATAGTGGCACACGGGAGGTGGAAAGGGTACAGTGATGCGAGGTTATCCCTCGCATTACAGGACAAGGCGCATTTAATGCGCTTAGCTTAGGTGTCCTTGCTTTATCGGGGACGAGGGGAGACGTCCATCTTGTCCGTCGCCTCTCCTCCTCGTGTTGACACGCGCCCTGGCCAGCGGTGCCTGAGGTGCCATGTAGGCAGACAGGCAGCTGAGGTGGGGCAACGGCGGGTCTCCACGAAGATCTGTGGGTTGCCACGCAGGAGCTTGTCCAGCTGGTCGGGTCGGCAGCTGCGTGGGTCGGTGGAAACCCAGTTGGTGCGGGCCTGACGGTGACCCCGTGGGTGTCCTCGGCAAGGGCCTTGCCGGGGCTCCGGCAAGGGTCCTGCCGTGGCGCCTGCTGCAATCCCCGGCAAGGTGCTTGCCGGGGGCCTTGTAGTTCTCCTTGGCTGGGATCCCGCCAAGGGTCTTCGTCTTCTTAACTTGTATCTGATCTTGGATGTCTTCACAAAGATCTGCATGCCACCACGGGGATATCTCCCGAATCCTGGCCCCATGGGGGCGGTGGACTCAAGGGTGATCCGCTCCATAGGCGCGGGGCGAGCTGCTGTGGCAAGGGTCTTGCCGGGGCTGCCAGAGTCGGCCCCGGCAAGGGTCTTGCCAGAGCTGCTAAAACTGGCTCCCGACAAGGACCTTGCCGGAGAAAACCGCTTTGCCCCTTTGCTCCTTGTGGTCTTGTTCTTGGCGGTGTTCCAATCTCCATCAAGCTTCGGTCTTACCCCGGCTCACCTCCCTTGCCATGCTTGGTGTGGTGGTGCCCGTGGCTCAGACTGCCCGCGCACAATCATAGGGGTACAAAAAGTGTACCCCTCTTTTTGTACACCGACATCCTATTTGTAGACTTCCCCAATTCGTCCCATAGCAATGTGGGCTGCCATACTCTTGCCTAGACTCCAGGTTGGTGCATCTAAGGAAAACTCTATGGGCTCAGTGACTGGCGTGAACGTCCTCCCGGGAACTTGAACTCGAATAATCCATCGCTCTTCTTCTAGTAAGGTGGCGGTGAAGGTCCGGTGAAGTTTGGTATTCCGATGTTTAGGTATCTACTGATTTCCTTCAAGTGTCGTCCAAAAGGTGTGTCTTCATCCGGTTGGGTAAACTTGTTCCTTGAATCCGCCATCCTAAAGAGAAGAAAAGGGAGAAGAGTTAGAAATGAGTTGAGAAGAGTGACCTATGGCTCATCCTAGTGGTCGTGTCCTACATTCAGCGTGTGCTCTGATACCACTGATACGTCTCCAATGTATCTACTTTTCCAAACCCTTTTGCCCTTGTTTTGGACTCTAACTTGCATGATTTGAATGCAACTAACCCGGACTGACGCTGTTTTCAGCAGAACTGCCATGGTGTTGTTTTTGTGCAGAAATAAAAAGTTCTCGGAATCGCCTGAAAATCAACGGAGAATTATTTCGGAAAATATAAAAAATAGCTGCAAGAAGATCCACACCAGGGGGCCCACGGCCTATCCACAAGGGTGGGTGGCGCGCCCCCCTGCCCAGGGCACGCTCCTTGCCTCATGGGCCCCCTGGTGCCTTACCGACGTACCCCCAGTTCCTATATCTTTAGTTTCGGGGAGAAAAAAAATCAAGGAGAAGGAATTATCGCGTTTCACAAGACAGAGCCACCGCCAAGCCCTAATCTCTCTCGGGAGGGCTGATCTGGAGCCCGTTTGGGGCTCCGGAGAGTGGAGATCGTCGCCATCGTCATCATCAACCTTCCTCCATCACCAATTCCATGATGCTCACCGCCGTGCGTGAGTAATTCCATCGTAGGCTTGTTGGACGGTGATGGGTTGGATGGGATCTATCATGTAATCGAGTTACTTTTGTTAGGGTTTGATCCCTAGTATCCACTATGTTCTCAGATTGATGTTGCTATGACTTTGCTATGCTTAATGCTTGTCACTAGGGCCCGAGTGCAATGATTTCAGATCTGAACCTATTATGTTTTCATGAATATATGTGTGTTCTTGATCCTATCTTGCAAGTCTATAGTCACCTACTATGTTTTATGATCCGGAAACCCCGAAGTGACAATTCCTATGAGCTTTTCCTATCTTGCATGTCTATAGTCACCTATCTTGCAAGTTCTGTGTCACCGATCCAATGCCTACGAGCTTTTCCTATATTTCTTGTTGCTTATTTACTTTTCCGTTGCTACTATTACAGAAACTACAAAAACACTATCGTTACTTTTATCGTTGCTACCGCCACTATCATATTACTTTGATACTAAACTATCTTGCTGCAGATACTAAGTTTCCAGGTGTGGTTGAATTGACAACTCAGCTGCTAATACTTAAGAGTATTCTTTGGCTCCCCTTATGTCGAATCAACAAATTTTGGTTGAATACTTTATCCTCGAGAACTGTTGTGATCCCCTACACTTGTGGGTTATCAAGACTATTTTCTAGCGCCGTCGCCGAGGAGCATAGCTCTATTCTTTAAGTCACTTGGGATTTATATCTGTTGATCACTATGAAGAATTTGAAGGACTCAAAAACCAAGATCTTACCCTCAACTACGAGGGGAGGTAAGGAACTGCCATCTAGCTCCGCACTTGATTCTCCTTCTGTATGAGTAAACTTGTGACACCTACTCCTACTATTGAATCTGACATGTCATATGTTCTTGATGATGCTACTTCTGCTATGTATGATGAAACTACTTCTATTCCTGATACTGTGCCACTAGGTGAATTTCTAGATGAACAAATTGCTAAGGTTAGGGAGAATGCAAATGTTGAAATTGATGATATTTATGAAAGTGATGATGAAACTACTCCCAATAGATATGAATTGCCTATTGTGCCTGAGGGTTATGTTATGGATGAAGAAACTGCTAGAGACTTTCTTGCTTGCAATGATAGATATGATCTTAAGAAGTTATTAGCTAAGTTGAAAGAAAAGTCCTTGAATGCTAGAATGAAACATGACCCTGCTTTTGCTACTTCACCTGTCAGTGTTACTGATAAGGATTATGAGTTCTCTGTTGATCCTGAATTAATTACTTTGGTTGAATCTGATCCTTTCCATGGCTATGAGTCTAAAACTGTTGTGGCACATCTTACTAAGTTGAATGATATAGCCACCATGTTTACCAACGATGAAAAGATTCGTTACTACTGTATCCTTAAGCTATTTCCGTTCTCGTTAAAGGGTGATGCTAAGACTTGGTTTAATTCTCTTGATCCTGGTTGTGTGCTACTCCCCAGGATATGATGTATTACTTCTCTGCTAAATATTTCCCCGCTCATAAGAAACAAGCTGCCTTACTGGAAATATATAACTTAGTGTTATTCGAAAATTCTCCGGTTTCATGTTACTCGGAAAGAGTTTATTAACAAGACCTGATCAACCTTGTTAATGGATTCCTTTTGATGAGCATGGGATAGGCGAATCTAGATAGCACAACCTTCTGTACCCTCTTTTCACTTTCTGTTAATTAAGTTAAATAAAGCAAAAATAGTATTTTCTGTCTGTTTCTAGACTTATCCGTGCAATAAAAAATATCCCGAAAATAAAAGTTCTCCAAATGCCATGAAAATGAAATATGATTTTTTTCTAGAATATTTGAGGAAATATGGCACTGAACACACATCGAGGGTAGCCAGCACGTGGCCACGAGGGTCCAGGGCGCGCCCCCTGCCTCGTGGGCCCCACATGGCCCCCCTCCACTTATTCCATCACCCATGCTCCTCTTCTTCCTCCCAAATAAATCACCAACCAGCTCAAACCCGAGTTCTAGCTCATCTTGCTGCCATTTTCGATCTCTTTGCTCAAAGCACCATTCTCCAAACTGTTTGGGGAGATTGTTCCTTAGTATGTGACTCCTCCATTGGTCCAATTAGTTTTTGTTCTAGTGCTTTATTTGTTGCAAATTTATGCTGCTGTGGTGACCTTGTTCTTGAGCTTGCATGTCAAATTTTCTTGGTCCCAAGTAGTTTTAATGCATGATATAGTCTCTAGGCACTTATAGGAGTTGTTGCTATCAATCTTGTTGAGTTTTGTTAACTTTTATTGTGAGTTACTAAAAATTTGAGAAAATTGTCTAGGTGAAACTTCCAAGGTGGTTCTTCAAGGAAGCAAGAACCGAGGCTCGCGTTCCGAGAGCCGGACGATGAACTACCGAGGGATGCTGATGTACGGCCCTGTGAATGGCCATCAGATGAATTCATGGGTCAAGCTGGCATCAAGGACGAATTTTACGCATACGTGCGCAACGCTGACCTCGAGGGCTTCATACAAGATAAGTGCCCTCAATACCGTGGCTTAATTGATAGCTTTGTGAGAAGGTTTAAATTTTCATCTTCACGTAATTCTCACGCTATACTGTTTGACCTATATGATAAATCTTATACCATGGATTTATAGGATTTTAATTATGCTTGCAAGCTCCCACAGTGGGGCAGTATGAGTGATCCTCGCAAATCTGAATTTAGAGAATTCCTTGCTAGTATTACAGTGGGGGAATCCAGGGAAATCACATAGGCTACCATAGGGGCATTCATTTTCCTGCTATTCATTACTTTGCTCTCTTTATCGGTAGATGCAGAAACGGTAAGGATGAGGCTTGTCACATGTGTGTCCCTGATCTTTGTGTTCTCAGGAGTGTTGTACTAGGTGATAGGCAATATAACTTGGGAGCCATTGTTGCACGTAGACTACACCATAATGGGTTGCATGGAGATTTATTTGGTGGGATCTATGCTACCCGCATAGCCCGCTTTCTTGGTGTGTCTATGCACGTGAATGATGAACCTTTACCTCCTGCTTATTTAGACTGCCATGCTATGACTAGTCACCGGTTTATAGAGTAGGATGATCAAACCCTCAAATATCGACTAATCTTTAACAGGCAGCATGCCATCCCTATGGTTCTTCCTGCCCCTACTTTCTTTAACTTTCAGGAAAAAGGGAGATACACTATAACTATGGAGGAGGCAAATGCTTATTAAAAATGACGGAGGCAGCCCGCCTTCGAGATGCAGCTCAGCATGCAGTATCTGATGCATCCCAGTACAACCCCAACTACGACTTTGGATATCCGTCAGGCCAATACTGGCCATAGACCAACTTAGGCCAAAAGCCTAAGCTTGGGGGAGTACGTGTTTCTCACCGACTTACATTCATGTTCACACTTATCCTAGTTGTCGGTGCTCACACTTTTTCACTGTACCATCCATGCTTAGTTTCAATTTCTTTTTCTTAGTCTTTTTCTTGTGTGCTAGAAAAACCCAGAAAAACAAAAAAAAATTAGTTGTAGCTTCTAGCTAGTTTACTTTCTTTGCTTGTACTAGTAGTTAAATTGAAAACCCAAAAAGATTTCCCGTTCTTCTTTTGCTTGTTGGGAGCTTTCCCGTGTAAATAGTTTTTTTCTTTTCTTTAGGGGTTAAGAGTAGAAGACCATGATGAAAGTGCTTAGTGGCTCTCATACGCTTTGTTGTAGATTTAACCTTGAGCCATATTACCTTGTATTCTCTCTTGTATTAAATGTCTGCAGATTCCAGCTTACTCGAATGCACGTGCGCTATTATTATTATCCACACCGTTCGGTCATGCGAGTGAAAGGCAATAAGGATGATATATAATGAACTAATTGAGATGAGAAAAGCTGGTATGAACTCGACCTCTTTTGTTTTTTGTAAATATGATAGCTCATCGTTCTTGATTCAGCTTGTTATGAATGAAACATGTTTGCAATGACAATTAGAGATCATAGCTTCTTATGCCATGCTTAATTAGCTGAGAGTTTATAATGGTCTATCTTGCGTGCCAACATGATATTAAAATGGCTGTGATGTGGTATGATGGGTGGTATCCTCCTTTGAACGATTTATTAAGTGATCTAACTTGGCACATGTTCACACATGTAGTTGAAACAAATCAACATAGCCTCCACGATATTTATGTTCATGGTGATTTATATCCTACTCATGCTTGCATTAATTGTTGATTAATTTTAATGCATGTTCATGACCGTTGTTGCTCTCTAGTTGGTCGTTTCCCAGTCTCTTTCTAGCCTTCACCTGTACTAAGCGGGAATACTGCTTGTGCATCCACTTCCATAAACCCCAAAGTTATTCCATATGATTCCACCATACCTTCCTATATGCGGTATTTACCTGCCGTTCCAAGTAAATTTGTATATGCCAAACTCTAAACCTTCAAATGAAATTCTGTTTTGTATGCTCAAACAGCTCATATCAACTAGGGCTGTCTATATCTTCCATGCTAGGTGGGTTATTCTCACGATGAGTGGACTCCGCTCATCATTCATGAGAAAATGGCTGGTAATCGGGATGCCCAGTCCCATGCTCAAAATCATAATAATTAAACAAAACTCTCCCAGGGTTGTTGCTGGTTTGGACGGTGCCCGTTGTTTCGGGCTAGCCGTGGAGTGTGCTTGTTGGTGGTTGGGGAATTATAAACTTTACCATTTTGTTTGGGAACCGCCTATAATGTGCGTAGCATGGGAGATATCGAGATTCTTGGTTGTTATGTTGACAATGAAAGTATACCGCTCAAAATGTTATTCATCTCTATTTAAAAATCGAGCTCTGGCACCTCTACAAATCCCTGCTTCCCTCTGCGAAGGGCCTATCTATTTACTTTTATGCAGAGTCATCATCCTCTTATCAAAGAGCACCAGTAGGTGAACACCTCTGTCACTGCTTGCATTACTATTAATATGCATTGAGTATGATCATGACTGGATCTCTTTTACCATGAATTACAGTGTCTAGTCAGTCCTTGATCTTCAAAGGTACTCTACATTTATGTTTTGCGGTCTCAGAAAGGGCTAGCGAGATACCATCTTGTTATATCATATCATGATTGTTTTTAGAAAGTGTTGTCATCCGAGGTTTATTATTATTGCTCGCTAGTTGATTATGCCATTGATGTGAGTAGTCTTGAGACCTGAAAGTTATTGTGAATGTGGTTAGTTCATGATCTTGTTGAAAACCTGAATGCTAGCTTACATATTTACAACAACAAGATCGGACAGAGTTTGTCAAAGTTTTTCTTTATCACTTTCAGTTTATCAACTGAATTGCTTGAGGACAAGCAAAGGTTTAAGCTTGGGGTAGTTGATACGTCTCCAACGTATCTACTTTTCCAAACCCTTTTGCCCTTGTTTTGGACTCTAACTTGCATGATTTGAATGGAACTAACCCGGACTGACGCTGTTTTCAGCAAAACTGCCATGGTGTTGTTTTGTGCAGAAATAAAAAGTTCTCGGAACCGCCTGAAAATCAACGGAGAATTATTTCGGCAAATATAAAAAATATATGAAAGAAGATCCACACCAGGGGGCCCACGACCTATCCACGAGGGTGGGGGGCGCGCCTCCCTTCCCAGGGCGCGCCCCCTGCCTCATGGGCCCCCTAGTGCCTTACCGACGTACCCCCAGATCCTATATCTTCACTTTCGGGGAGAAAAAAATCAAGGAGAAGGAATTATCGCGTTTCACGAGATGGAGCCGCCGCCAAGCCCTAATCTCTCTCGGGAGGGCTGATCTGGAGTCCGTTTGGGGCTCCGGAGGGTGGAGATCATCGCCATCATCATCCAACCTTCCCCCATCACCAATTCCATGATGCTCACCGCCGTGCGTGAGTAATTCCATCGTAGGCTTGCTGGACGGTGATGGGTTGGATGGGATCTATCATGTAATCGAGTTACTTTTGTTAGGGTTTGATCCCTAGTATCCACTATGTTCTGAGATTGATGTTGCTATGACTTTGCTATGCTTAATGCTTGTCACTAGGGCCCGAGTGCGATGATTTCAGATCTGAACCTATTATGTTTTCATGAATATATGTGTGTTCTTGATCCTATCTTGCAAGTCTATAGTTACCTACTATGTGTTATGATCCGGCAACCCCGAAGTGACAATAATCGGGACCACTCCCGGTGATGATCATAGTTTGAGGAGTTCATGTATTCACTATGTGTTAATGCTTTGGTCCGGTACTCTATTAAAAGGAGGCCTTAATATCCCTTAGTTTCCATTAGGACCCCACTGCCACGGGATGGTAGGACAAAAGATGTCATGCAAGTTCTTTTCCATAAGCACGTATGACTATATTCGGAATACATGCCTACATTGCATTGATGGACTGGAGCTAGTTCTGTGTCACCCTAGGTTATAAATTCTACATGATGAATTGCATCCGACATAATTTCCCATCACCGATCCAATGCCTACAAGCTTTTCCTATAGTGCTTGTTGCTTATTTACTTTTCCCTTGCTACTATTACAAAAACTACAAAAACACTATCATTACTTTTATCGTTGCTACCGCCACTATCATATTACTTTGCTACTAAACTATCTTGCTGTAGATACTAAGTTTCCAGGTGTGGTTGAATTGACAACTTAGCTGCTAATACTTAAGAGTATTCTTTGGCTCCCCTTGTGTCAAATCAACAAATTTGGGTTGAATACTTTACCCTCGAAAACTGTTGCGATCCCCTACACTTGTGGGTTATCAACCATCTTGTAGCGAGCCGACCCGAATGGATCAAGTCTCTGTGCTTCAGTGTCATCCCTGGATCGGTAATGCTGACACACATAGTACTCGAAGGATTTATAAGAGAGTAGCAATCACACACTTATTACATCGAATGTCTCAAAAGAGAACTTATTACAAAAGATATGGCTTAAGACCATCTAAATTCGATAACAAAGGAAGGCTTGGAAGATAAAGTAAGTCCGTCAACTCCAACGGCATAGCTGAGTGCATGACAAACGACCTAGCGCACCTTACTCTTTGTCTGAAAAGTCTACAACATGATATGTTGCAGCCCGAAACGGGTAAGCACATGGAATATGCTGGCAAGATAAGACAATAGAGCAAGGAACAAATAATTGCTATCACTACATGCATATATGGCTGGTGGAGGCTCTAAGGTTAAAATGTTCTTGCATAAAGCCAATTTTCCCTACAACAAAGGAATACATTTTATTTAACTATCATGGTAGTTGAAACATCATTGAGAAGGTTCCTCCAACTCAATCCCCAATATAAAGTAACCCTTATCAACCCAACAAATTATTTTAGAGTGATGAGATCAAATCATTAATTCAAGTACCAGATACTCAAGATGTCCATAACCGGGTACACGACTAATTATGATTAGTTTGTACACTCTGCAGAGGTTTGCGCACTTGTCCCCACAAGACCCAATCTCCTCCGTTGGATTTCTCGCACTACATGGTGTTTGAGAAATGGATGACCGAGACACAGTCTTTCAGAAACATTCATTCTTTACTGTGGGTAGACCGTTACACCTACTTTCCCCTACATCTGCTAGTCTACCATTGAAAGAGGTCATGCAACATACTCAACTATGGTAGATCCCATAATAGCTTGTGGCTGCACACGGAAGTTTCTAGCATGAATAATCTTATGATCCCTTTGAGCCTGGGTGGCATTCCATAGGATAATCACACGGGTCCTCCAGGATTTCCTAGGACGACACTGGATTCTCTAGGTGCCCTGCAACCAATCCACCCAGATGTGTATTAAAGTTTCCACCTTAAGTTGAACCATTAATTAGCAATCTCACATCTTTCATGGATACTCTCAAACCCAATCCACGTTTACGAGCATAGCATGGCAACATAAGCATAACGTAGAAGTAACTCACAAGGGTTTGGTAATAAAACAGGTAATAGGTTCTACCTAATCAACTACTACCCAGACCCACATGTTATTAGATCCTACTCATGCAATGTGTGAGGGTTGAATCTAATGTATAAAAACTGGGTAATAAAGCGGTATGATCAATGTGTTACTTGCCTTGCTGATGGTTCGCAAAACCTAGTGACTCGCAGTGGCACGCTTCGCACTCCGGGAATTCTATCGCAAACAAAGAATAAAATACATAAGCACTCAAGCAAAGATGCACGGCTAAAAGTCAAATAAGAAGATATAACCAGAAAGTTCAACTGAAGAACTCCGGTTTGCAAAAAGAATCAAATCCAACGAAGCAACGAAACACAAACTACGAAAGAAACAAGATTTGTTTACTAAACCGAACTAAAGTCAAATTTTAAAGTACCAAAATCTTGTTCAAGTTGGTTAAACAGAAAGAGGTCTTCACGACGAAGATCTAGGCACTTGTTTCACCTGATTCAGATAAACGAGCGAAAAGATAAACTAAAACGAAGGTCGGGGCAGAAATCACGATCGAAAAATAATCATGGAAAATACCCTGAAAAAGAAAACGAGATGAACAGGCTAGCGAACGAACGTTCGCTGTATCTGGCTAACTGACAAAAAGCGTTTGTTTAAACGAACGAACGGACGGACGAATGTCCGCTAAATAACTAACCGAGAAACCGAACCGATCTAACTAAAAAAACAAACTAGGGTTTTTTAGAAAACCGGGGTTTTTACCTAAAACCGAAAAAACGGCGGCGAGACCTGGCGAACGGCGGCGAGATCCGACGGGCGAGGTGGCTCCGGCGGGGCTGGCGCGGCGCGGGGCGTCGGGGCAGGCGGCGGCGCGGGGCGGGCGGCGGTGGAGCGGCGGGGCACGCGACGACAGGCGGCGATGCGGGCGATGTCGGGCTCCAGGGGGGCCGACTTTACTTTTAAAGGGGGAAGGGGAGCGGTGGCTTGCGGGAGGGGGCCGGGTGGCGGCGCGGCGGCGGACTCCAGGGGGAGTCCAGCTCGGGGACGACGAGGCAGGCGGCGTGCCGGCTGGGCCAGCTGGGCCTCGGCCCAGTTCGGCCCGGCTCAAGAGATTGTTTTTTAACTGATTTCGCCGAAAAAATCCTAGAAAAATAAATAAAAAAACTAAAAATGCCAAAACAAATTTTCACCATCTAAATAAAATATTTAGAACATGATGAACATCCGTAGAGGGGCCGCAGCCACTCTCGAGGAGATGAACCACTAGTGGGGGAGCAAGGCTCTAGGTTTTTGAGCTATCACAATGTTAACCCTCGAAAAGAGGAGGTCAAAGGGTATATATAGTCTAGGGAGAGAGGGTACGTGGGATTCGGCCCTTTACTGCGCGCAGGCAGACGGGCCGGACATCCGCTGGGTCTCAGGACGTCCGGTGGCTTGGGAGCGGCCGGACGTCCGGTGCGCCTCGGATTTCCGGTAATATTCCCCTATTCTGATTTTGTGATGGATGTCACTGACGTCCGGTGGCTTCCGGTCGTCCGGTCATCTGGGAGTCGTCGGATGCTCGGTGTCGGTCGGTCGTCCGGAACCTGGAGGGGACCGGTCGTCTGGTATGGGCCGGACGTCCGGTGCCTGAAGCATCTTCAGCAACACTTCTTCTTGTTCCTTGCACTTGTCGATCCCTCCATCTTGTCCAATGTGCAGAGTTGTTCCGTGGCCTTCATCCAAGTACCTGAATATGCATAGAGTTTCCGATGAGGGTAGAAGCCATGTCTCATGTGAATCGAGAGGAAGTTGATAAAGGAGCGAATTCACCTCAGCTTCGAGAGCTCTTGCACGTGCGCGTGTTATTGGTCCTTTGGGCACTGTGTGAGGCGACGATAGGTCCATGGGGATGTCCTTGGGATGCTCCGCATCAAACCTCCCAGATTTGAGCAAAACGTGGCTAAAGGAGTTAAGACCAAAGATGATAATACCTAGATATATTTGCATTTTATGCCTAGCTAAGGGCGTTAAACAATAGCGCTTGTTGGGAGGCAACCCAATTTTCTTTTTTCTTTTTACTTGTTGGTTCTGTTTTGAAAGTTTTACCCATTGTTACTTCAGTAGTAATTGTGTTTTGGTGTTTTAATTAATGTTTGAACCAAGTAAGACCTTTGTGATGGCTTACGGGTATCGTTGATTTGATTTTGCTGAAAAACATAAACTTTTGCACCCGGAGCAGAAAATTCAATAAATCACTGGAACGTCAAAACTTTCTGATTTTTTTTTCAAAAATTTAATATACAAATTCTTCACGTCGTCCAATTGTTTCAGAATTTTTAGAGTTACAGAAGTATGCAAAGTTTACAGATTGCTACAGACTGTTCTGTTTTTGACTGATTCTGTTTTTTATGTGTTGTTTGCTTGTTTTGATGCATCTATGGCTAGTACCGGGGGGTATGAACCATGTAGAAGTTGGAATACAGTAGGTATTACACCAATATGAAATTAGAATAAGATCACAATAGTACCTTGGGTGGTTATTTTGCTTTGTTTTACTAACAGAGCTCATGAGATTTTCTGTTGAGTTTTGTGTTGTGAAGTTTTCAAGTTTTGGGTAAGGATTTGATGGACTATGGAATAAAGAGTGGCAAAAGCCTAAGCTTGGGGATGCCCAAGGCACCCCAAGGTAAAATTCAAGGACGGCTAAGAGCCTAAGCTTGGGTATGCCCTGAGAAGGCAACCCCTCTTTCGTCTTCATCCATCGGTAACTTTACTTGAGGCTATATTTGTATTCACTACATGATATATGTTTTGCTTGGAGAATCTTGTATGATATGAGTCTTTTCTTTTTAGTTTGTCACAATCATCCTTGATGTACACACCTTTTGAGAGGGACACGCTTCAATCGTGATTTATTAGAATACTCTATGTGCTTCACGTATATCTTTTGAGCTAGGCAATTTTGCTGTAGAGCTTCACTTATATATTTTAAGAGCACGGTGGTGGTTTTATTTTGTAGAAATTGTTGAACTCTCCGGCTTCACTTATATTATTTTGAGAGTTCTTAAGAACAACATGCTAATTTGCTTGGGTTATGAAATTAGTCCTAATATGATAGACATCCAAAGGAGATATAATAAAAACCTTCATATAGAGAGCATTGAATATTATGTGAAGTTTGACTCCTTGATATTGTTTTGAGATGTTAAGATGGTAATATTAGAGTCATGCTAGATGTAGTTTTTGAGGTTAAATAAATAATTGTGTTAAGGTTTGTGATTCCCGAAGCATGCACGTATGGCCTAGGCAACCAAATTGGTGTGCACTGTATTTTGATTGTTTCATCTTTGAGGGAAGGTCGGGGGCGCGCAATGGTTAACTCCTACCAGCCTCCCCCCTAGGGGCATGCTTCATAGTGTTTTGCTTTGAGGGCTAAGTAGATTTTTTGACAATAAGTATGTGAGTTCTTTATGACTAATGTGAGTCCATAGATTATACGCACTCTCACCCTTCCACCTTTCTAGCCACTCTAGTGCCGCGCAATTTTCGCAGGTGCATAAAACCCTCCTTAAACCTTCCTCAAAATAGCCATCATACCTACCTATTATGGCATTTCCATAGCCATTCCGAGATATATTGCCATGTAACTCCACCGTTCCATTTATTATGACACGCTTCATCATTGTCATATTGCTTTGCATGATCATGTAGTTGACATAGTATTTGTGGCAAGGCCACCTTTCATATTTTTCATACATGTCACTCTTGGTCATTGCACATCCCGGTACACCGCCAGAGGCATTCATATAGAGTCATATCTTTATTCTAGTATCGAGTTGTAATATCGAGTTGTAAGTAAATAAAAGTGTGATGATCATCATTATTAGAACATTGTCCCATGTGAGGTTATCAAAAAAAATAGGCCAATGAAGCCCAAATAAAAAAAGAGGCCAAAGAAGCCCACCAAAAAAGGTCAAAGAACCCAAAACAATGAGAGAAAAAGAGAGAAGTGACAATGTTACTATTCTTTTCGACCCTTGTGCTTCAGAGTAGCACCATGTTCTTCATGATAGAGAGTCTCCTATGTTGTCACTTTCATATATCACTAGTGGGAATTTTTTGTTATAAAACTTGGCTTGTATATTCCAACGATGGGTTTCCTCAAATGCCCTGGGTCTTCATGAGCAAGCAAGTTGATTCACACCCACTAGTTATCTTTTTGAGCTTTCATACACTCATAGCTCTAGTGCATCCGTTACATGGCAATCCCTACTCACTCACATTGATATCGATTGATGGACATCTCTATAGTCCATTGATTTGCCTAGTTGATGTGTGACATACTCCCACCTTTTGTCTATTACCACCTCCATTCCACCCATAGTGCTATATCCATGGCTCGCGCTCATATATTGCGTGAAGAGTTGAAAAGTTTGAAAGAGTAGAGTGATACGTCTCCAACGTATCTATAATTTTTCATTGTTCCATGCTATTATATTATCCATCTTGGATGTTTTATATGCATTTATATGCTATTTTATAAGATTTTTGGGACTAGCCTATTAACCTAGAGCCTAGTGTCAGTTTCTGTTTTTCCTTGTTTTTTTTCAGTTTTACAGAAAAGGAGTACCAAATGGAGTCCAATTGACGTGCCAATGTTTGATGATTTTTTATGGACCAAAAGAAGCCCCCGGAGTAAAAGAGTTGGGCCAGAAGAGTCTCGGGCCGTCCACGAGGGTGGAGGGTGCGCCCCCTAAATTCCTATAAATACATAAACCCAAGAAAATAAACCTAGATCGGGAGTTCCGCCACCGCAAGCCTCTGTAGCCACCAAAAACCAATCGGGACCCTGTTCCGGCACCCTGCCAGAGGGGGGGATCCATCACCGGTGGCCATCTTCATCATCCCGGTGCTCTACATGACGATGAGGGAGTAGTTCACCCTCGGGGCTGAGGGTATGTACCAGTAGATATGTGTTTGATCTCTCTCTCTCTCTCTCTCTCTCTCTCTCTCTCTCTCGTGTTCTTGATATGGCACGATCATGATGTACCGCGAGCTTTGCTGTTATAGTTGGATCTTATGATGTTTCTCTCCCTCTACTCCCTCGTGATGGATTGAGTTTTCCCTTCGAAGTTATCTTATCAAATTGACTCTTTAAGGATTTGAGAACACTTGATGTATGTCTTACATGTGCTTATCTGTGGTGACAATGGGATATTCACGTGATCTACTTGATGTATGTTTTGGTGATCAACTTGCAGGTTCAGTGACCTTGTGAACTTATGCATAGGGGTTGGCACACATTTTCGTCTTGACTCTCCGGTAGAAACTTTGGGGCACTCTTTGAAGTTCTTTGTGTTGGTTGAATAGATGAATCTGAGATTGTGTGATCCATATCGTATAATCATGCCCATGGATACTTGAGGTGACAATGGAGTATCTAGGTGACATTAGGGTTTTGGTTGATGTGTGTCTTAAGGTGTTATTCTACTACGAGCTCTAGGATAGATCGAACGGAAAGAATAGCTTTGTGCTATTTTACTACAGACTCTTGAATAGATCGATCAGAAAGAATGACTTTGAGGTGGGTTTGCACCCTACAATATCTCTTTTTTGTTCTCTGCTATTAGTGACTTTGGAGCGACTCTTTTTTGCATGTTGAGGGATAGTTATATGATCTAGTTATGTTATTATTGTTGAGAGAACTTGCACTAGTGAAAGTATGAACCCGATGCCTTGTTTCGAAGCATTGCAATACCGTTTGTGCTCACTTTTATCATTAGTTACCTTGCTGTTTTTATATTTTCAAATTACAAAAACCTATATCTACCATCCATATTGCACTTGTATCACCATCTCTTCGCCGAACTAGTGCACTTATACAATTTGCCATTGTACTGGGTGTGTTGGGGACATAAGAGACTCTTTGTTATTTGCTTGCAGGGTTGTTTGAGAGAGACCACCTTCATCCTACGCCTCCTGCAAATTGATAAACCTTAGGTCATACACTTGAGGGAAATTTTCTATGGTCCTACAAACCTCTGCACTTGGAGGCCCATCAACATCTACACGAAGAAGGTTGCGTAGTAGACATCAAGCTCTTTTCTGGCGCCGTTGCCGGGGAGGTGAGTGTTTGAAGGTATATCTTTAGATCTTGCAATCGAATCAGTTTATTGTTTTATCACTAGTTTAGTTTATAAAAGAAAACTACAAAAAAATGGAATTGAGGTTGCCTCATATGCTTCATCTTTTTAATATCTTTCGTGAAAATGATGGAAAGGAAAATTGTGCCAAAGTGTTAGAAGAAGAATGCATTAGAGTGTTTGGCACTAAATCTTTGAATGATGAGCATGATTGGAATGTTGTTAGTATGTACTCTTTGAATATCCATAGTACTAATGATGATTGCACTAGTCATGATGAAAATATCTCTTATAAGCATGTCAACTTTTGTGGAGTGCATAGAGTTTGCAAGTACACACCAAATAGGGAAGATAGATTTTGCAAGAGGCATAAGTATTTAGAAACTAAATGGTTGCAAGAGAGGCTAGATGCTTGTGCTGAAAATTTAAAATTTCTTTGCCATCCTTGTGAACTTTGCAATGAACGTAATCATTAAATCTCCAATGCATATTGTTTCATGATCGAATCGTGTCCAAAAATTGTGATGACTTGATCTCCCTTGCACATCATAATGAACTTAGTTTGCTTGTGGGTTATGAAGAAATGAAACGTGTAACTAAGGATCTTCCAGAATTTGTCCTTGATAAAGTTCTTGATTTTGATCTAGATAAAATTTATATGTATTGTGTGGTGAATTGCATCGAAAATCCTTATATTGCCAATTGCATAAAGACAAGAAAACAAATAGAAGATGAAGAGAATATTAATGAAAGGGAAGAGGTTTCCCCGTACCCTCATATTCTTTCTTATGATGAATCAGGTAACGAGGAGGAGCTTTCTATTCAACCAATCTCATTAATAAGGAGCTCCAAAATAGGATTAAACCCACACATAATGTGAAGAAGAAAAATAAAAGACGAAGAAGCAAAGGTAAAAAGGCATCCCTCCCAAATGATGTTTCTCCTATTACTCCTTGTGATGATGATAATTGCTATACTATTGGAGCTATCCAGACTTTTAATGATGAGAGTAGTTATGCTTATGATATGCAAAGGCCCAAGCTTGGGGATGCTGTGTTTGATGAGAATGACATGTTTGAGAATTTATTTGCTGCAATTAATGTTTGTCCCAAGCTTGGGGATGCTATTTTTTATGAAGATGATATTTTTAACCTCCCAAGTTTTGATATGCAAATTTATTATGATGATAGCATGCCCCCTATTTATGATGATTATATTGATGAAAGTGGATTTGGAGAGGTCATGACTTTATTTAGTAATGATTCCACTATCTTGGAAGAGGTTTCAATTGATTATGATGAGAACAAAGTTGCTACTTATGATGATTATTGTGATGACACTTATGCTATAAAAAGTAGTGATGATTAATAAAACTTGTCATGATTATGATTACCCTTTTTCTGAACATTACTCTTTTAATGTGGAAACAATTTATAGTATTCGAGTTTCTTATGATACTCCCACTATTTCGAATGAGAAGAATTTTGCTTATGTGGAGAGTAATAAAATTTATATGCTTGTGCATCATGAAAATAGTGCTTTATGTGATAGTTATATTGTTTAATTCATTCATGATGCCACTTAAATTTATTATGAAGGAGGAACATATGCTTGTAGGAATTGCAATAAGATCAAGTTTCCTCTCTATGTGTTGAAAATCTTGAAGCTATGCTTGTTTGGCTTTCCTATGCTAGTTGATTCTTGTTCCCTTAAGTTGTTTGCTCAGAAAATCCCTATGCATAGGAAGTGGGTTAGGCTTAAATATGCTAGTCATATTCTTCATGATGCTCCAGTTATGTTTCAATTCTTATCTTTTATGCGAGCATTATTGAAATCATCATGCCTAGATAAAAGGCATTAAAGAAAAGCGCTTGTTGGGAGACAACCCAACATTTACCCTTACTGTTTTTGTGTGTCCACATGATTAAGCTACTGTAGTAATCATGTTTTATAGGTTTTGTTTCAATGAATTTCCAAGTAGAACCTTTGGGAAGACTTGGGTGAAGTCTTTGCGATCTTGCTGTAAAAAACAGAAACTTTGCGCTCACGAGATTAGCTGCCATTTTTTACAGGAGAGTGTTTTTAGGTTGATTAATTTTGAAGAATATTAATATAAAAATTCCTCACGTCCACCAATTTATTTCAGAATTTTTAGAGTTAAAGAAGTATTCAAAAGTTACAGATTGCTACAGACTGTTCTGTTTTTGACAGATTCTGTTTTCTATGTGTTATTTGCTTATTTTGATGAATCTATGAGTACTATCGGAGGGTATGAACCATAGAGAAGTTGTAATACAGTAGATATTACACCAATATGAAATTTAGAATGAGTTCACAATAGTACAAAAAGTGGTGATTTATTTTCTTATACTAACGGAGCTTATGAGTTTTCTGTTGAGTTTTGTGTTGTGAAGTTTTCAAGTTTTGGGTAAAGATTTGATGGACTATGGAATAAGGAGTGGCAAGAGCCTAAGCTTGGGGATTCCCAAGGAACCCCAAGGTAATATTCATGGACAACCAAGATCCTAAGCTTGGGGATGCCCCGGGAAGGCATCCCCTCTTTCATCTTCGTCTATCGGTAACTTTCCTTGAGGCTATATTTTTATTCACCACATGATATGTGTTTTGCTTGGAGCGTCAATTTATTTTATTTTGTTTTGCTTGCTGTTTGAATAATATCCCAAGATCTGAAATTCTAAAATGCTAGAGAGTCTTCACATAGTTACATAATTATTCGACTACTCATTGATCTTCACTTATATCTTTCGGAGTAGTTTGTCGTTTGCTCTAGTGCTTCACTTATATCTTTTTAGAGCTTGGAGGTGGTTTTATTATGAAGAAATAGATGAACTCTCATGCTTCACTTATATTATTTTGAGAGTCTTTTAGAACAGCATGGTAATTTTCTTAGGTTATGAATCTAGTCCTAATATGATGGGCATCCAAGATGGGTATAATAAAAACTTTCATATAGAGTGCATTGAATACTATGAGAAGTTTGATACTTGAAGATTGTTTTGAGACATGTATATGGTGATATTAGAGTCATGCTAGTAGAGTAATTGTGAATTTTAGGAATACTTGTGTTGAGGTTTGCAAGTCCCGTAGCATGCACGTATGGTAAACCGTTATGTGATGAAGTTGGAGAATGATTTATTTATTGATCGTCTTCCTTTGTGTTGAGGTCGGGATCGCGCGATGGTTAACTCCTACCAACCCTTCCCTTAGGAGCATGCGTTTAGTGCTTTGTTTCGATGACTTGTAGATTTTTGCAGTAAGCATGTGAGTTCTTTATGACTAATGTTGAGTCTTTGGATTATATGCACTCTCACCCTTCCACCATTGCTAGCCTCTCTAGTATCGCGCAACTTTCGCCGGTACCGTACACCCACCATATACCTTCCTCAAAGCAGCCACCATACCTACCTATTATGCCATTTCCATCGCCATTCCGAGATATATTGCCGCAACTTTCCATCGTCCCATTTATTATGACACGCTCCATCATTGTCATATTGCCTTGCATGATCATGTAGTTGACATTGTATTTGTGGCAAAGCCACCCTTCATAATTTTTTCATACATGTCACTCTTGATTCACTGCACATCGCGATGCACCGCCGGAGGCATTCACATAGAGTCATATTTTGTTCTAAGCATCGAGTTGTAATTCTTGAGTTGTAAGTAAATAAAAGTGTGATGATCTTCATTATTAGAGCATTGTCCCAGTGAGGAAAGGATGATGGATACTATGATTCCCCCCCAAGTCGAGATGAGACTCCGGACGAAAAAAAAGAGAGAAAAGAAAGAGGCCATAAAAAAGGGGGCCCAAAATAAATAAAAATAAAAATGAGAGAAAAGAGAGAAGGGGCAATGCTACTATCCCTTTTCCACACTTGTGCTTCAAAGTAGCACCATGATCTTCATGATAGAGAGTCTCTTGTTTTGTCACTTTCATGTACTAGCGGGAATTTTCATTATAGAACTTGGCTTGTATATTCCAATGACGGGCTTCCTCAAAATGCCCTAGGTCTTGCTGAGCAAGCGAGTTGGATGCACACCCACTTAGGTTCTTTAGTTGAGCTTTCATACATTTATAGCTCTAGTGCATCCGTTGCATGGCAATCACATTGATATCTATTGATGGGCATCTCCATAGCCCATTAATACACCTAGTTGATGTGATACTATATTCCTCCTTTTTTGTCTTCTCCACAAGCACCAATCTATTCAACCTATAGTGCTATGTCCATGGCTCACGATCATGTATTGCGTGAAAGTTGAAAAAGTTTGAAAATTTTAAAGTATGAAACAATTGCTTGGCTGAAACCGGGGTTGTGCATGATTTAAGTATTTTGTGTGATGAAGATAGAGCATAGCCAAACTATATGATTTCGTACGGATGAACTTTCTTTGGCCATGTTATTTTGAGAAGACATAATTGCTTCGTTAGTATGCTTGAAGTATTATTATTTTTATGTCAATATTAAACTTTTCTCTTGAATCTTTCGGATTTGAACATTCATGCCACAATAAAGAAAATTACATTGAAAATTATGTTTGGTAGCATTCCACATCAACAATTCTGTTTTTATCATTTACCTACTCGACGACGATCAGGAATTAAGCTTGGGGATGCTTGATACGCCTCCAACGTATCTATAATTTTTTATTGTTCCATGCTATTATATTATCCATCTTGGATGTTTTATATGCATTTATATGCTATTTTATATGATTTTTGGGACTAACCTATTAACCTAGAGCCCAGTGCCAGTTTCTATTTTTTCCTTGTTTTTGAGTTTTACACAAAAGGAATACCAAACGGAGTCCAATTGACATGCCAATTTTTAATGATTTTTTATGGACCAAAAGAAGCCCCCAAAGTAAAAGAGTTGGGCCAGAAGAGTCCTAGGCTGTCCACGAGGGTGTTGCTATTCTAGTTGGATCTTATGATGTTTCTCCCCCTCTACTCCCTTGTGATGGATTGAGTTTTCCCTTTGAAGTTATCTTATCAGATTGAGTCTTTAAGGATTTGAGAACACTTGATGTATGTCTTGCATGTGCTTACTTGTGGTGACAATGGGGTATTCACGTGATCTACTTGATGTATGTTTTGGTGATCAACTTGCGGGTTCAGTGACCTTGTGAACTTATGCATAGGGGTTGGCACACGTTTTCGTCTTGACTCTCTGGTAGAAAGTTTGGGGCACTCTTTGAAGTTCTTTGTGTTGGTTGAATAGATGAATCTGAGATTGTGTGATACATATTGTATAATCATGCCCACGGATACTTGAGGTGACAATGGAGTATCTAGGTGACATTAGGCTTTTGGTTCATGTGTGTCTTAAGGTGTTATTCTAGTACGAACTCTAGGATAGATCGAACGGAAAGAATAGCTTCGTGTTATTTTACTACGGACTCTTGAATAGATCGATTAGGAAGAATAACTTTGAGGTTGTTTCATACCCTACAATAATCTCTTCATTTGTTCTCCGCTATTAGTGACTTCGGAGCGACTCGTTGTTGCATGTTGAGGGATAGATTGTAACATCCCAATTTTCCTAAATTAGGATGTTATTAGATCATTCATATGCATCTCATATTTATATTGCATCATTTGCTATTCTTGAAATATTTGGATCATTATGCAACTAAAGGCAATTATTGGAGTGGAGATAACATGACTTCTACCCTTTATTTAAAAATGTTCATAATGTCCAGAATAATGTTTCCAGTTGATTTGATATGTTCTCGTAATTCTTTCAATCTTCAAAGTATTTTATTTGTGGATTTTATTGCTGTTTGAGTGGCCAATTGCATCAAAATCATTTTACAAAATTGCATTAGCTTTGGAACTAGTGTTCCTGTAGTTTATATTGATAGGGCTATTTTACTGTGTGTCTAGGTATATTTGTTTCTATTTTATATTAGGTGTTTGTATTTTATTTTTTATTTTGTTTTGCTGCTGGTAGAAAAAAAAGGCAACGCAACGCATAGCAGCGCACCGCGCGGCCCACCAAACCAACCAGCCAGCCAGCCCAGCTAACTCCCACGCCACCCCGCGGCCCAGCAGCGCAGCCCACAGCACCCCAGCCCACTTTCACCACACGCGAAGCGGTACGCCCGCACGCCACCCGACCCGCACCTAACCCGGCCCGGCGTCTCTCTCACTGACCGTGGACCCCGCCCCTGTTCTTCTCCTAGCCCGAGTCGGACTAGGACACCGCCGCGCCGCACGCACGCACACCGAAGGCAACTCGGTCCGCCCCGAGCGCGCCCGACCTGTCTGGAGTATACCCGAGCCCCCGACGCACCCCTGCATCCTTTTCTCGATCCTCTCCGGTGCCGCACGCGAGAGCTAGGGCATAACAGATCTCGCCGTGGAGCTCGAGCCGCCGTCGTCTTCGCCGGCCGTTTCAGTCGCAGTAAGGACGCCTCGAGCCGCACCACTTGTCCCGTTCGATCCGCCACTCATCTCTGCACCTCCCTGACACTTCCTTGTCGCCGTAATCGCAGCCAATCGAGAGCAACGAGCAAGGCCGCCGCCGCCGGAGCACCGCCGCCGTTCACCTCGTCGCCGCCGCCGTTACAGACCCCCTCGCCGCCGTCCGACACCACGACCACCTCCGCCACTCCACGCCGCAGCCGCCCGCCTCTTCTGCTTCGCCGGAGCACCACCGGAGAGCTGCCGCCGCCGCCGCCGCCGCCCGACAGCCGCCGCCGTTTTTCCCCCTGTCCTGGTGAGCACACATGCCCAGCCAATGGGCAGCTGCCACGTGGCAGTTTGCTACAGGAGTCGCAACAGTTGTTCCGCACAGTGCAGGAGATTTCTGTTTCCTTTTGCCTTTTTCTTCGTTTTCCTCAAATCTTCAAATTGCTGTAGTTTTTATTCTGTAAATCCAAATTAGGTGATTCTTTTTCCTGTGCACTCACAAAAATCATCTCTTCATCACAGTACCAATTTTACACATGTTTGCACAATTCAAATTTGAATTCGTTTGAATTCGAATTAAATCTTCCGGAGGCCGTATCTTTTAAACCGTTCATCGGAATTGAGTGATTCCTTTTGCATTAGGTTCGTAGTGCTGTATACGTGATCTGTGCATGTTGTTTTGCTGCTGTTTTTGAGTTTTAAAATGATTTTCTTGCTGTTTGCTTTATTTTGGCTTTATTGGAGTTTCAGTAATTGATTTGTTATATTGTGTGAAACGTGTAGATTGTCCGGAGTGCGACGCGAGCTATTGTCAGGAGTGTGACTTTTTGAACCAGAATCAAGGAAAGTTACATGTTGATCATCCTTTACCTATTGTTTTCCTATGCATTGTAGGTTATGCCACACTATAAATTTATGCATTATAGGATTGTGATAATTTGAGCTATACTATTAAGCTATCTCCCGTCTTTGCAAACCGTGGTAGGTATAGTTTTGCTATGCTTGTAGACGGGGTTGGTTCCTGTATACATTGAGCTTATGTGAGGATTATTAATATTTAACAAACTGAGTAGTAATTCAGGACTTAACTCACCTCTGGGCGGAAGTGGTATTGATGGGTGGTTTTAAGAACATCATGGTTTATACCCTCTGAATGTAAGTGGACGGCCGCCCAGGCTCAAAAAGATCAGACAGACTTAATGACTAGTAGCTTGCATGCGTGACCACTAGCTAAATGGGCTCTGGCTTAGTTGAGTAGGTTGTGGGATCCTCGCCCAGGTATGCTAGCAGATGTAGATATGGATAGGTGTACCGGCTGTCGGGGGTGGAGGTGACTACTTCTGAAAGGCTTTGTCTCAATCTTCGGGTTGAGTCTAGTGGGTAAAGTGTGCAAAACTCTGCAGAGTAATAAAACTAATCATGATTAGCCGTGTCCCCGGTTATGGATATTTTGAGCCACTATGCCATTACAGTTGTTGGATGATCTTGACAGATGTGACACTTAATAATATTTGTGGGCAACTTAATAAATGGGTAGGTTGGAGTTGATTTTTGCCAACTCAACCTTGTTCATTTAATTGTAGTACTAAAATAAATAAATGATAAATTGACTATTAGGTAGTTATGAGGACAAAATCAGCTTTTTGCAAAGTAAACCCCCAAGCCTTCCTTTGTTGTTCTATGCATATACATGTAGGTCTGCTTTATTACTTCTCCTGTGTAACTTGCCAATACATTCAATGTATTGACCTATACGGCTGCAACGTCTCATGTTGCAGGATTTTCAGACGAGGAGTAAGGTACCGTTAGGGAAGCGAGTCTGCACTCAGCATCGCCAGTTGGGCTATGATGGGACTCATCGTTATTTTCTGCTACTTTCCGCTGTGTGATTGAATAATAGCTAGCCATGAGCTATGCAGATTGTTTTATTTTATATACTCTGGATCATACGTTGTAATAAATGATGCACTTGTATTCTGGTATTCATCTATACTGTGTGTGCTAGCGAGTTCGATCCAGGGACTAGCACGGTAAGCACAGAGACTCAAATCCTTCGAGGTTTGGTCGTTACAGATGGTATCAGAGCAGTGTGTTGACTGTAGGACGTGACCCTAGAAAATGGATTAGAAAAGCCATAGGAGTGAAAATTATTTTATAAACTAGTTATACTTTTTACTGTTTATTAGTTCACCCCTCAAGTATCCTGAACAGTTAAGTAGGAACTAGTGCTGAGACCACCATATATGCTTTTTTTATTTTGCAACGTTATCATGTTAGCATATCTGATTATGCCCACTTTCGTGGTATGAAGATACTAGATTGTTTGCTTGATTGGTAGCTTGCTTGTTAAATTTTATCTCGTCAAAATTATTTGACTATATATACATATATATACTACTATATTATTGTGCTTGTTTGTCTGTTTGTTTGTTGGTGTTATTCGTTGTTGAGTTTTGCTGCTTTGTATTGCCTTGATCATATATGCATATGGGTAGAATATATTTATATCTATAGTTTTGGCCCTATTATATCTATAACTCTTCTATGCTTGCCCACCAGATGCCGCCGAGGCGTGATAATAGGCGCAATGCTGCAGGAGGAGAGAACAATGGCAATGACATACCGCCAAACATGCAGTAGTTGCTTCAGGGGCAGACGCAATTGATCCAGTTGCTTTTGCAGAACCAGAATAACCAGAACAACAACAACAACAACAACCCGCCACCCGTGGATATGCTTACCAGGTTCCTGAGGTTGAATCCTCAGAGGTTCTCCAGTTCCCCTGAACCTATTGTGGCTGATGATTGGCTCCGTGGAGTCAATAGGAACCTGGAGACGGTTGGATGCACACATGCAGAGAGGGTGAGGTTTGCCGCACATTTGTTGGAGGGTCCTGCCATAGCTTGGTGGGACAACTACTTGGTCTCTTATCCTATTGCTGGTATCACTTGGACTCAGTTTCAGACTGCTTTTCGTGCTGCGCATGTGTCTGCTGGTGCTATGAGTCTGAAAAAGAAGGAGTTTTGCAGTTTGCGTCAGGGAGGACGCACAGTTAATGCGTATGTGGATGAATTTAATAATCTTGCATGCTATGCTCCTAATGATGTTAACACTGATGCAGCTAGGCAGGAGAAATTCTTGGAGGGCCTAAATGATGAGTTGAGCCTTCAGTTGATAGTGGCCACTTTTGATAATTGTCAGGAGCTGATTGATAAGGCTATTATGCTAGAGGGGAAGCATCAGGCCATAGAGAATTGCAAGAGGAAGTACAACAACAATAACAGGTATAATTCAGGACCACAACAGAAGCCACACACTTCATATCAGGGTAATGGAGGTAATGGGCATCATCATCACCATGGAGGTAATGGACATAATCATCATGGAGGGAATGGCCACAACCATAATGGCCACCATAATCACAATGGACACAAGAGTAACAATGGCAATGTCAAAGGTAATGGTAATGGTAATGGAGGGAGTAATAACCAAAGCCACCAGAGTGTGCCTGTGCAGAGGGACATTAGCCAGGTTCAGTGCTATAAGTGTAGGCAGATGGGCCACTACTCCAACGCTTGCCCAGAGAGCAAGAACAGTAATGGGAATTCTGGAGTCAGCAAGCCAAACCCCTTCCAGAAGGGTCATGTTAACCATGTTAATGTGGAGAAGGTTTATGATGAAAATGATGCCGTGATTGGTAAGTTCTTGATTAATTCGGTACCTGCACTTGTTCTTTTTTATTCTGCTGCATCGCATTCATTCATCTCACAGGTATTTGTGGATAAACATAAGCTGCCTACCGTAGTACTTAAGTCACCTATTCTAGTAAGTTCTCTGGGGGCTGAGATGGCAGCAAGTTTGGGATGCTTTCATATGCCTTTGTCCATTGGGAAGCATGTTTTTCCCACAGATTTGGTTATATTGAAGTCACAGGTATTGATATTATTTTGGGTATGGACTGGTTGACCAAATATAAAGGCCTCATTGATTGTGCTAGTCGATCTATTACTCTCAGTGCACCAGGAGGTAAGAGGATCAGATATGTATGTAAGTATAAGCATAATCAGGTGCAAGTGAACTCTCTTAAGGGGGGTAGTCTGGAAGATGTGCCAGTCGTGAGGACTACCTAGATGTGTTTCCAGAGGAATTGCGAGGTATGCCACCAGACAGAGATATTGAGTTTCTTATTGATTTAATACCATGCACTGGACCTATTGCGAAGAGACCGTATAGAATGCCTCCTCAGAAGTTGGAGGAATTGAAGAAGCAGATAAGGGAATTGCAGGAACAAGGATTTATTCGCCCATGTTCATCACCTTGGGGAGCTCCAGTTTTGTTTGTGGAGAAGAAAGATGGGACCTTGAGGATGTGTGTTGATTATCGTTCTCTGAATGAGGTAACCATTAAGAATAAGTATCCCTTGCCTATGATAAATGATCTGTTTGACCAGTTGGAGGGAGCTACTGTGTTTTCTAAGATTGATCTTCGTTCTGGTTATCATCAATTAAAGATTCGTGAGCAAGATATTCCAAAGACTGCTTTTACTACGAGGTATGGGTTGTATGAATATACTGTTATGTCATTTGGATTGACTAACGCTCCTACATACTTCATGAATATGATGAACAAGGTGTTTATGGAATTCTTGGATAAATTTGTGGTTGTTTTCATTGATGATATATTGGTGTTCTCCCAGAATAAGCAAGAGCATGAGGTACATCTGCGTTTGGTGATGGAGAAGCTGAGGGAACATCAGTTGTATGCTAAGTTCAGCAAATGTGAATTTTGGCTGGATGAGGTAGCATTCCTTGGACATGTTGTGTCAGGTAATGGAGTTGCAGTTGATCCATCTAAGGTTGCTGCAGTTACAGAGTGGGAGACACCCACAACAGTTGGGGAGATTCGCAACTTTTTGGGCCTTGCAGGTTATTACAGGAGGTTTATTGAGAACTTTTCTAAAATTGCAAAGCCTATGACTGAATTGTTGAAGAAGGAGAAGAAATTTGCTTGGACTGATGAATGTGAAACCAGCTTTCAGGAATTGAAGCAACGTTTGGTTACAACACCAGTCTTAATTTTGCCTGATATACATAAGGACTTCCAGGTATATTATGATGCTTCCCGTCAGGGACTTGGGAGTGTTTTGATGCAAGAAGGTAAAGTTGTTTCATATGCTTCAAGTCAGCTTAATAATCATGAGCATAATTATCCTACACATGATTTGGAGTTAGCCTCAGTTGTGCATGCATTGAAAACTTGGAGGCAGTATCTTATTGGTAATCATTGTGATATATTTACTGATCATAAGAGCTTGAAGTATATTTTTACTCAGAAAGATTTGAACCTCAGGCAGAGGAGATGGTTGGAGCTTATTAAGGATTATGATTTAAATGTGCAGTATCATCCTGGTAAGGCCAATGTTGTTGCTGATGCATTGAGTCGTAGGAGCCATGTTAATGCAGTTGATATTAATGATATGCCACAAGAGTTATGTGATCAATTCAGAGATCTCAGGTTGGAGATGGTTCCTAAGGGACATTTGGCAACACTTGAGGTAAAGCCTACTTTGCTTGACAGGATCAGGGAAGCTCAAAAGGGTGATAAAGAGATTGCTACAATAAAAGAGAATATGACTAAAGGTAAGGCAGAAGGTTTCCATGAGGATGAACATGGGACCATATGGTTTGAGAAGCGTGTTTGTGTACCGCAAGATGCAGACATCAGGAAATTAATTCTTCAAGAGGCACATGATTCACCTTATTCTATTCACCCAGGTAATACTAAAATGTATTTGGACTTGAGGGAAAGATTTTGGTGGCCTAGCCTGAAGAGGGAGATTGCTGGATATATTGCTACATGTGATGTGTGCCAGAGAGTTAAAGCAGAACATCAGAGACCAGCAGGTTTGTTACAGCCATTGCCTATACCTGAGTGGAAATGGGATCAAATTGGTATGGATTTCATTACAGGTTTACCCAGGACTCGGTCAGGTTATGATTCTATTTGGGTAATTGTTGATCGCTTGACTAAAGTTGCTCACTTCATTCCGGTAAAGACTACTTATACCAGTGCTCAACTAGCTAAAGTTTATATGTCTAAAATTGTTTGTCTGCATGGAGTTCCAAGGAAGGTAGTGTCTGATAGAGGTACTCAGTTCACATCTAAATTTTGGCATCAGTTGCATGAATCCTTGGGCACCAGGCTGGAGTTCAGTACAGCTTTCCATCCACAGACTGATGGGCAGACAGAGAGGGTAAATCAGATTTTGGAGGATATGTTGAGAGCTTGTGTTTTGGACTATGGGTCCAATTGGGATGATAATTTACCTTATGCAGAGTTCTCATATAATAACAGTTATCAGGCTAGTCTGAAGATGGCACCGTTTGAGGTATTGTATGGCAGGAAGTGCAGGACATCATTGATGTGGGATGAGGTTGGAGAGGGACAGTTCTTTGGACCAGACTTGATCAGATATGCTGAGGAGAAGGTCAAGCTGATTCATGACAGGTTGAAGATAGCACAATCCAGGCAGAAGAGTTATGCAGATGCAAAGCGCAAAGAGATGACATATGAGGTAGGAGACCGTGCATATCTTCGAGTTTCACCACTTCCTGAATTAAGAGGTTTGGAATTAAGAGTAAGTTAGCACCACGTTTTGTGGGGCCTTACACGATCTTGGAGCGTAGAGGAGAGGTAGCTTATCAGCTGGAGTTGCCAGAGTCTTTGTCTGGAGTTCATAATGTGTTTCATGTATCTCAGTTGAAGAAGTGCCATGCAGAGATGATGGATGTTCCATTGAGGGACACATTGCCACTTGATGCTATTCAGTTGGAGAGTGGTTTGACATATGAGGAGAAACCTGTTAAGATTCTGGGGACAGCAGAGAGAGTTACTCGCACCAAGACAATTAAGTTATGCAAGGTTTAGTGGGATCATCATACAGAGGAAGAAGCTACCTGGGAACGAGAGGAAGATCTCAGGCAGGAGCACCCACACCTATTTCCTAGCCAGCCCGAATCTCGAGGGCGAGATTCATCTTAAGGGGGGGTAGGTTTGTAACATCCCAATTTTCCTAAATTAGGATGTTATTAGATCATTCATATGCATCTCATGTTTATATTGCATCATTTACTATTATTGAAATATTTGGATCATTATTGTAATGCCTCGGATGTAACACTTTCCCAATATGGCAATATATAAACTTTGGCTTCATCATTTCCGTTCTGGGTTCTTCTTTCTTTTCGGTTTCGTCGTTTTGTCGCGTGCGTGTGTGCATTTCATCCATGTCATGTTGTCATGTGCATTGCATTGCATTTGTGTTGTCACTTGCATCCAATCCCACCCGTCTCTTCCCGTTGTCCGTTTCGAGTTCCGACGCTCTCATACATGCCCGTGGCATCCCCGAGTGCTTCTTTTGTGTGTGGCCGTGTAACGTTTCCGGAATGGCGTGAGACTTGTCGTGCGATGTTGTTTTGATACGTGTAGGCTGCCTGTCAAGTTTCGTCGCGTTTGGAGTTCGTTTGGTACTCCAACGGTTAACCTAGTGGGCTAAAAGAACCTCCTCTTTGAGGCCCAAGACCCCCTCCACAACAGCCCACCAACCCAGCACAACCCATCCCATCATCTCGGCCGTCGAATTGTGATCGCGTGGCCGAAAACCGCTCCCCATTTGGACTCTCCTAGCTCCTTGTGCCTACAAAAACATCCCCCATGCCATTTTCGTCCAAAAAACCCTAGTCTCCTTCCTCCTCCAGCCTCGCCTCGAAAACCATGCCAGACGGACGTGTCCGCCCGCCACCGGACACATCCGCAGCGCCAGTTCCGCCTCCGCCGCCGCGCGGGCCCGCTGGCCCGTTCCCGTTCCCGGCCCGCCGCCGTCGCCATCCGGGCCGCGCGCCTCCCGCGCTGGGCCCTTCGTCCCCGCCGCCTCCGGTGGCCGGGCCGCCGCCTCCTCCCCGCCGGATCCCCGCCGCCGGCGAGCTCCGCCCGGCCGGCGAGCTCGCACGCCGCCGGATCTCGCCCGCCAGTCGCCGCCGCCTTCGAAGCCCTCCACCGCCGGCGCTAGGATCCGCCGCCCCAAGCCTCTAGCTCCTCCGAGCCGCCGGCTCCCTCGCCGGCCTTCTCCGGCGACGCCGCGTCCCCGCCGGCCGGCCAGATGCCGCCCCGCCGTTCCTTCCGCTCCCGCCGGCCGGATCGAGGCCGCCGCCGCGGGATCGCTCGAGGCCGATCCAGATCCGCCCGCGGGTTCGACCCTAACGGGTCCCGCGACCCGGTACCCGCGTTGACCCGCAACCCGTTTGACCCGATTCAGTCTGAGGTTGACCCTGTTTTTCCCCAAGTCTTTTTGCTATTTTGTTGTCTGATGAATTCTTGTGATGGCATTAACTTTTAATGTGCTTATTCGATTTGTGCATATGATATGTCAAAATGATCGTGGTGATGTGTCCTACGTTTTGTTCCATTGTGTCATGCATGTTTGAGTCCATCTAGATGTCTTAATCATCATGACAAGAGTGCTAAATGTTATAATCTTCTGCTACTTGTATTTTCATGCCATGTTTGAGATGTGATAACTTGGTGCATGTTTATCCAAATGAAGCAAATGATATGTCCAAATGTTCATCATGAGATGCTCTACATGTTGGTTGCTATAGAATGCTTGTTAGATTTCATATTGCCATGTTTATCCCTGTTGTAAAAGTGCAAGTGGCTGTTAGGTTTTGTTACTTGTTACGAGATGCCTAGTTGAGGAGCTCGTTGCTATTTTTGTGTTTGTCCCCATGTCACATGCTCATATGTTTTAGAATCCCCATCATGTGATCTTTGCTGTGGTGCAAACCTTTTGCCATGATATGCCTTGAGGTGACTTGAACATGCTTGCAAACATGCCATGATAATGTTACTGTTTTAACACTTAGTGAAATTTCACTAAGTCTAGAATCTGTAATATCCTGATGCAATGTTTGCTTGTTGTCCTAGGCAAATCCATGATAGTTTTGGGGTGGCCATTGATCATTACTTGTTCTATATGTTGTTGTCTATCCATACATGCCCTCACAAGCTCATTTGGGTTGCTGTAGCATATTTAATTCTTGCTCCCAAGTTGCTATAAAATATTGCTGTCAGGTTTTTATTGTCATGATCAAAATGTTGTAGCTTGTTGCTATTGGTCCATGCCTCCTATGGAGATGCTCCAATGGAGTTGTTTGCTGTAGGATATGTCTAATTCATGTCCATGCTTCTTGTCACCATGTTTGAGTGCTGTAGAGTATATATTTCTTGCTCCAAAGTTGCTATGCGGCTGTTAATTTCAGCTTTGCATTGTTTCTTGTTTCGGATGTATCTTTTAGTCTGTTGCTCCGTTTTGAGCGTGCCCTACATGAAACTTGTGTGATTTTGCATGTAGATTCATAATATCATCCTGTTAACATGTTTGGAGCATGTTTGCTAGATGTTTGGGTGCATCTTGCACCGTTGCCATGCTTATCTTGTTTTGATCATATCTTCTAGACCGTAGCTCCGTTTTAAACAAACTTTATATGTAACTTGACTAGTTTTTCATGTAGATCATCATGGTGCATGTTAACTTGCTGTTTAACAACTTTAACTTAAGGTTTTATCAGATCTGGACTAATTTCAAACTATGCATATGAGGACTTACCGGATTTGTCTTAAGTAGTTTCCGGCCTCATTTAAACCTGTTGTTTCTTGTGTTGTTTCTTTGTGCTTCCTACCTTGCCATGTTTTGCATCCTAAATAGACTTGTCTTGCATCCTACTTGCTTGAGTATATTGTCTTGTTGTTGTGCTGTTTCTCTGTGCTTCCTGTGTTGTCATGTTGTGCATCCTAAGTGCATCTGCAGTGCATCCTAAGTGCATCATACATGCATCCTGTAGTTTGCGCATTACACCTTGTTTGATTTCGTGCCTCGTGTGTTTTTGTGTTGAGTAGATCCGGAAGCCGAGACCGAGTACGAGAACGAGGTTACTACCGAGTTTGAGAATGAGGAGCCGTCTTACGATCCCACCGACGACTCGACAGGCAAGATGACCTGACCCAGATATCATTACTATCTTTGCCTATTGCTAGAAGTCTCCCTCTTTAGCTTATTGCCTCGATGCCCATGTTTTTCTGTCAGCCTCCTATTGTGACCATGAATCTGTCTAACCACCCAACCTACGCAAAACCTTTGATTGGCTACGTAGGCTTCGCTCAGCACCTCTTATAGCATTGCTAGTTGCAGGAGAAGATTTGAAGATTCTTGCTTCATGTTAAAGCTTGTTGGGATATCACACTATATAAACTCTTAACTAAATCATCTATATATTGGTAATGGGTGGAAGGCTAAGCCTCTTGCTTGGTGATTTGTTCCACTCATGCCGCCTAGGAACCGTATAAACCGGTGTTATGTTCCTTGATTTTGCGTTCCTCACACGGTTGGGGTTATGGGACCCCCTCGATAAACCGCTTAGCGCTAAGTCTTTTCCAGCAAGTCCCAACATTGGTACTATTTGCCTAAACAACTAAAAACTTGCATAGGGAGTAATTAACCCTCTTCTTAATCAACAACCCGGGCCAGTGCTCCACATGAGTGTTGGTCCAAACTGGGGGTCCTGCAGGGCCACCTTGGGGGAACCCGAGGTCTGGTAAAAACCTGTAGCATCGCCCATCCGGTCATGGCCTGAGACGAGATACGCGCGGCTACTATCAGGGTGTCGGCACGCCGGGAGGATTTGCTGGATTAGTCTTACCTTAGTCGGAGTATCTTGAGCACGGGATTCCGAGGATACTCGGGCCTTCCCACCTTGGAGTTGCGACTCCGCGGATCGTGGGCTTGTAATGGGCCAAGTTGGAACACCCCTGCAGGGTTTTGAACTTTCGAAAGCCGTGCCCGCGGTTATGTGGTAGATGGGAATTTGTTAATATCCGGTTGTAGAAAACTTGACACCTTGTTCAGAACACACTACCAGCGTGAGTACCGTAACGGTCATTTTCCGAAAGGGGTTCGGGAAGTGAACACGGTGTGGTTATGTTTGACGTGCTTAGATAGGATCACTTCGTGATCACTTTGGCGCTCGTGGCATTTCTCTTCTCGCTCTTAAACACGTAAGCTAGTGCTAGTGCAGCCGCAACCTTTTATCTTTCTTCAGCCTTGTTCCACACCCAAGGCTTAGATAGTTTTGCTACCCGGGAACGGGATTGCTGAGTCCTCCGTGGATCACATATTCTACACGACACCAGATGCAGGTACTATGGTGAGCTACTCAGGTGACGACACGGAGCTGTACTGGGAGTATGATGAAGAACGTAGCCGATACTATGTGTACTATCCCGAAGATCAGTAGTGGTTTCTACTAGGGGCGATTCAAACCTGTGGTTTTATGTATTTGGTATATTTCATTTGGATCTTCACCCGTAGTCGGGTTGTGATGTTATTTGGATGATGTTTGGCTATGTAATGAATTGTGTGATGTGGCGAGTGTAAGCCAACTATCTCTTTTTCTTTTCATCCCTATTTTTATGAGATGTGCAAAGATACCGAACTTGAGATCATTCCAGAATGGGCTTATACCTTTAAGTCGTGCCTCGACACGTAGGAGGTATAGTCCTGATACGGTGTATCCTAGGGCCATCCCCATGGACTCTCCATCGTCTCACCAAGTGCCCAAAGGACCGATGACTCGAGCCCGTGCAAGAGCTCTCGAGACCGAGGTGACCTCGCTCCTCTCTTTACATCTTTCGGATTCTCTTGAGACATGGCTTCTACCTTCATCAGAGACTCTATGCATACTCAGGTGCTTGGACGAAGGCCACGGGACAGCTCCACACGATGCTCAAGATGACAGGCCCGACAAGCACACGAGATAAGAAGAAGAAAGGCTGAAGATGCTACAGGCACCGGACGTCCGGCCTGCACCGGACGACCGGCGACCTCGAGGCACCGGACGACCGGAAGACACCGGACGTCTGGCCTCTCCCAGACGACCGGACGACCGGAAGCCTCCGGACGTCCGTGACATCGGCAACAGAAGCTAAATAGCGGAAATCCGAGGATTACCGGACGTCCGGTCCCTCCGGAGCCACCGGACGTCCGGTAACCCACGGACGTCCGCCCCGACGGCGACCCCCTTTGTAATATATACCCGTTGACCTCCTTCCTTTAGAGTCAGCTGTGGTTTAGCTCATTCTTAGACTTGTGTGGATTTCTCCCACGAGACGGTGCGCCTCTACGGAGAAGATCCACCTCTGGATTCAAGACCCCTAACGGGAAGATCCCACGGGATTCCAAGACCTCCTCCGGGAGAAGACTATCTGTATCACCGATGTTGACTTTGGTTCATGTATCTCGACCGTGTATCGCGAATCTAGCGCTTGTGTGATTGCTTCCGTGTTGATTTGAGAGTTCTCTCTTGTGTTTTCCCCGTCTTTCTCTTGTGTTTCCCCGTGTTCATCGTGTGCCACCCTCCAAATCGTGAAAGGTCCGCTGATTAGGGTTCCACCCTATACCATCTTGGTATCAAGAGCAAAGGTTTCTCACGATTTTGGAGCCCCACATCTTGTTTTCTAGCTTGTTTTTGTCGTGTTCTTCCCAATTTCGAAAATTCCCCACAAAAAGAGCCCCCAAAATTTTTTTGTGATCTGTTGATTTGGCAAGATTTTGTTGACTTTGTTCCATGGATTTGCTGTGCCACGTGTCGATCTAGCATTCCCCCACCTTTTCACCGTTTTTCCACCGCAAATCCGACCACGTTTCGCCAATTTCTCCACGGATCCCACCAACCGCATCACAGACCTACCGGACGACCGACGTTTACCGGACGTCCGGCACCTCTCGAGACACCGGACGTCCGCAAAACACCGGACAACCGGCACCCCGACAACAGAAGCGTTTTACCAGATTTCCGGTCTCCACCGGACGTCCGACCCAACCAGACCTACCGGACGACCGGTAACTTCCGGACGTCCGACAAACCCTGACACTGCTGAACTTGTTCAGTTCGTACCACCCTTCCGCTACCACCCACCTTCCGCAACGGCCATCTACCTTCCGCAACCACCATCGTTTTCCCGCTCTGAGTTTGGAAAGTGTGTCTCCCTTTGCCTTGGACATTTGAGTTGTGGTTTCACCGTTTCCTTGGATGTTTAGGCTACCTTGGGACGGCAAGACTTCGACAACACCACCGCTCAACTTCGGCAAGGACGGTAACATCGACGACACTTCGCTCACTCTACCTTGCAATTGCATTGTCACCCTATGAACCATCTTTGCGTAGCTTTCCCATTGAGACTAGCCATTTGAGTATTGCCGGGCCACGACACTTGTGCACATTAGTGATACTCATAGATATTGCATACTACATCATTGTGAGTAACATCACATCATCTTGGCATCTTGCATATCTCCATGTGCCACAAGAGTGCTCCGCATACACAATAGCTACCTCGATCCGAGAAGCATACATATGTGCCCAAAGAAAGAGCTCAAAAGCTTTTAAGCAAGAGAGCCAATCCAAGCAAAGAAACAATAGCATCATACGCCTTGCATCCAAAGAGATCATACATCATAGCAACATCATCTTGTGCTCAAGCATCGGCACATCATACACTCATAGCATACTTGTGATAGTTAGTCGTTACGTTTTGCCTCTTATAGGTCGTGCACAAGTGCGTATCCGCCTATTAAGCAATCGGTTAGCGTCTCTCTAGTGTTGTGCAACACGAGCATTTTCCGTGGTTTACCACATTTTGCTCACCCTTGGTTGCACGACCACAATTATTTATCCGTGCGTGTGTTCCGTGTGCTACCTTTGCTAGTGATCTACTTGTTGCATGAGCAAATTTGTGAACCATTTTCAACATCTTTGAGTCACTTTGACTATTGCATTGAATTTGTGCCACATCCTAACTGAGCTCCTCTAAAACCTTTACTTGTGTAGGTGTGAGAATCGA
Source organism: Secale cereale (assembly GCA_902687465.1). Taxonomy (NCBI): domain Eukaryota; kingdom Viridiplantae; phylum Streptophyta; class Magnoliopsida; order Poales; family Poaceae; genus Secale; species Secale cereale. The sequence goes on from LR738714.1 coordinate 427,048,184, forward strand.
CACGAAGTGATACCAATAGTGCTATTTCCGGGTTACATTGTTGAGTGATCATTGATCCATTTTCAACCTCGGTTAAGGTACATTGATATTGTCTTCTCCTTTTCTCCCACTCACATACTTGCTTGTGATGATGGATAGGCCAAGTTCATCTACCAACCCGATCTTCGACGATCCCCAAGAAGCGAACAACTACGTCACCAAACTACATCTATTCGGTGTCCAACGAGCTCTACATCAAGAGAGTGAAGCTATGCGAGAGTACATTGGTCAAGTTGCCGAGGACGCGCGACAATTCCAACAAAGCACTAAGGAGCAAATCGACCTCATCAACACCAACATGTCTACTCAATACAATGAGCTCCGGACATTGATCATCAACCGACGTTCTTCCTCAACATCTTCTCATCGAAGAAGCCGCTCAAGTCGACACACCGATTCAACGCAAGACTCAAGTACACCTACGTCAAACACTCTTCGTCAAGCCGCACGTCAAGCTCGACATGAACATCGGCATCCTCTACATGACAAGAGTTCACAAGAGTTATTCGACGAGCAAGAAAGCCGACGTCGTCAAAACCAAGCTACACTTGAGCAAGCACAAGAACGGCAACGACTACGCCAACAACAAGAAGAGCGAGCACGTCAATATCAAGAAGAACAAGATGCCGCGGCTAACCGCCAAGCACAACACCGTCGAGAAGCTCAAGCTATGGAGGCGCAACGTGCTTTACAAGATGCACATCGCAATGTGGCAGCCCGCACTCGACACACTCGTCAAGAAGAGGATTTCCTTCGCGATGAGATGCAAGAACGGCGCCATCAAGCAAGAATGCAAGAAGAAGCTCCTCCTCAAGCGCGACATGAGCAACAATACCAACAAGAACATCAACTCCAACAAGAACGTCTACATCCTCAAGAGCAACATGATATGGCAAACCGCCAAAATCGAGATCGCCCTCCCAATAGGCAAGGCAACAATGACGAGCATCGCTATGGCAAGCTCAAGTTCACCATGCCAAAGTTCTCCGGAAGCATTGATCCCGAAGACTACCTCTCATGGGCATTGAAAGTTGACAAGATCTTTCGCCTTCACAACTTCGATGAAGAGAAAAAGATCGCAATGGCATCCCTTGAGTTCCAAGACTATGTTCTCATTTGGTGGGAGCAAATCATGGAGAGAAGAGAAGCAAAAGGCGAACTTCCTATCACCACTTGGGCTCAAATGAAGGAAGTGATGAGAGCACGCTTTGTGCCTACACACTACAACCGCGACTTGTTCAAGAAGCTACAAATCCTCAAGCAAGGTACCAAGTCCGTTGAAGAGTATTACAAGGAGATGGAGATTGCCATGATAAGAGCAAACATCAAGGAAGATGAAGAGCAAACTATGGCGAGATTCTTGAATGGACTCAACTATCCCATCAAGAAAATTGCGGAGTTCCAACCATACAACAATCTCCTCGAGCTAGTTCACCAAGCAACCAAAGCGGAGCGACAAGTTCAAGAGGACTACAAGTACTCCAAGTTCAACTCCAAGAACTTCGGCTCCTCCAACCAAGCTTCAACGACTTTGGCTACTCCTCCTACCTCTAGCAAGCCTTCTACAAACTTCGGAGACAAGCCAAGCTACAAGAATGCGACTACATCGAGTCGTCCACCGTCTACCAACAACTTCAAGCCAAGAGCTTCCTCAACTACTACTCCAACCGAAGACAATAACAAGACGAGCTCCATCAAATGCTTCAAGTGCCAAGGACGAGGCCACAAGTCATTTGAGTGCAAGACCGTTCGCACCATGATCATCAACGACGACGGATCTTATGACTCCATGAGCGATGATGAGATGGAAGCACTTGAGCATGTCGCTATGCATCGCCAAGTCAATGAAGAAGAAGACAATCAAGTGTTTTGCGACAATGACTCAAGCCCCAACCTTGTTGTCTCCAAAGTCTTGACACTCCAACATCAACAAGATGACGACCAACGATGTCATATTTTCCATACGAAGGCCGGCATCAATGGACGCTCCGTCAAGGTTATCATCGATGGCGGAAGTTGCCACAACTTGGCAAGTGAAGAGCAATGCGACAAGCTTCATTTGGTCAAGACGAAGCATCCGCACCCCTACAAGGTCCAATGGCTCAACGACGCCGGAATTCTTCGAGTCGAGCACACCGTGCAAGTCTCTTTCAAGATTGGCGCCTACGAGGACACTCTTGAGTGTGATGTGATACCCATGTCCGTGTGCCACCTTATTCTTGGACGACCATGGCAATATGATCGTGGAGTCACACACAATGGACGGACGAATCACTATCATTTCAAGATGAAGGGCAAGGAATTCGTGCTTCGACCTATGACTCCAAGTCAAGTAGCCGCCGACAGGCTTTTACCTACCACCCATCGTGGAGAGAATGGTGAGAGAGCGAGCCACCAAAAAGAGAGCGAGAGCCACAAGCCAAATATGAGCGCCTCCACGATGAGCGACAAGAAGCAACTAGTGCTATTTGCTACCAAACGTGAGATGAGAGAAGTGTGTGAGAACCCATCGAGCGTCTTCCACCTTGTGCTTCTATGCAAAGGGGAAGCCAAACCTACTAACACTTCACCACCTCCACCTTTTGTGTTGTCTCAATTGTTGCAGGAATTCTCGGACGTCTTTCCCGATGAGCTACCACCGGGTCTACCTCCACTTCGAGGGATAGAGCACCGCATCGACCTCGTACCCGGTGCTCCACTTCCAAACAAAGCTCCTTACCGCGTCAACCCCGAGGAAACAAAGGAGATACAACGGCAAGTGCAAAAACTCATCGGCAAGGGTCATGTACGTGAAAGTCTAAGCCCTTGTGCCGTTCCCGTTATTCTCGTGCCTAAGAAAGACGGAACTTTTCGCATGTGTTCCGATTGCCGTCCGATAAATGCTATCACCGTTAGATATCGCCACCCTATCCCTCGCTTAGATGACATGCTTGATGAACTTTGTGGTGCCACCATCTTTTCAAAAATTGATCTTAAAAGTGCTTACTACCAAATTCGCATTCAAGAGGGTGATGAGTGGAAAACTGCTTTCAAAACCAAGTTCGGGTTATACGAGTGGCTTGTTATGCCAATGGGCTTATCGGAAGCACCCGACACGTTTGTGCGTCTTATGCACTTTGTTCTTAGACCCTACATAGGTGTCTTTGTCGTGGTTTACTTTGATGACATTCTCGTGTTTAGCAAGTCGCTTGAAGAACATGTTGACCATGTCCAACTAGTTTTGCAAGCACTTCGCAAACAACAATTGTATGCTAATATGGAAAAATGCACTTTTGGCGTTGACAAGGTTGTCTTTCTAGGATTTGTCGTGTCTTCTCAAGGTGTTAACGTTGATGAAACTAAAATTGAAGCAATTAAAACTTGGCCTCAACCAACGAATCTCATGCAAGTGCGTAGTTTCCTTGGTCTAGCCGGTTTCTATAGACGTTTTGTGAAGGACTTTAGCACCATTGCTATGCCTTTACACGCTTTGAGCAAGAAGAACGCACCCTTCATTTGGGGTCCTTCACAAGACACCGCGTTCAATGAGCTTAAGAGCTTGCTCACGCACGCACCACTTCTAGCCCTACCAAACTTTGACAAACCGTTTGAGATTCATTGTGATGCGAGTGGTACGGGTATAGGTGGCGTGCTAATGCAAGAAAAGCGCCCAATTGCGTACTTTAGCGAAAAGCTATCGGGAGCGCAACTTAACTACCCTATCTATGACAAAGAGCTTTATGCCTTGGTGAGAGTCTTACGTGTTTGGGAACACTATCTTCGACCTCATGAATTCATTCTTCATACGGACCATGAGACACTCAAGTATCTCAAAGGTCAAACTAAGTTGAACAAGCGTCATGCTAAATGGAGTGCGTTCATTGAGTCTTTTCCCTATGTCATCAAATACATCAAGGGCAAAGAAAATGTTGTGGCGGACGCGCTTTGCCGCAAATGCATGCTTGTAACACAACTTGAGTTGAATGTGATTGGCTTTGAGCATATTAAAGATTTATATGAGCATGATCCTTTCTTTGCAAATGCTTATGCTAAATGCTTGACTCACACCTCTTGGTAACATTACTACATCAAAGATGGATATCTTATGAGAGCTAACAAACTTTGCATCCCCGAGTCTTCGCTTCGTTTGCTCCTTTTGCAGGAATCGCATGGAGGAGGACTCATGGGACACTTCGGACGTGACAAGACGTTTGCTACCCTCTCTAAGAACTATTTTTGGCCCAAGATGTTTCGAGACGTCTCACGCCTCACCAACCGATGTTCTACATGCCGCAAAGCTAAGTCCAAAGCGCAATCTCATAATCTTTACATGCCTCTCCCTATTCCATACCATCCATGGGAAGACATAAGCATGGATTTCATACTTGGCTTGCCTAGGACTCAAAATGGAAAAGATTCCGTGCTTGTAGTGGTAGATAGATTCTCTAAAATGGCTCATTTCATTCCTTGTAACAAGATAGACGATGCTTCACATGTTGCAACTCTCTTTTGTAGAGAGATACTTCGTCTACACGGCGTGCCCAAAACGATCGTCTCCGACCGGGACGTCAAGTTCTTGAGTTACTTTTGGAAAACACTATGTGCCAAGCTCGGAATCAAGCTACTCTTTTCTTCGGCGTACCATCCACAAACGGACGGCCAGACGGAAGTGACGAACCGCACGCTCTCCACCCTTCTTCGTGTGTTGATCAAGAGGAACATCCGGGAATGGGAGCATTGCTTGCCCATCGCCGAGTTCGCCTACAACCGAGCACGACATTCGACCATCGGCAAGTCGCCATTCGAGGTTGTCTATGGCTTCAACCCGTTGTCGCCTCTGGACATCCTACCTCTTCCTCTCCAAGAGCGCACGAACATGGACGCAAGGGCACGAGCAACCTATCTCAAGAAGGTGCACGAAGATACAAGGGCAATGATCGAGCGACAAGTCCATCGTCTCGCCAACAAGCGCAACGTCAACAAGGCACCAATGGTGTTCAACCCGGGAGATCTTGTTTGGCTACATCTTCGCAAGGACCGTTTCCCGCACGTTCGCAAGTCCAAGCTTCTACCCCGCGCCGACGGACCATTCAAGGTGCTCGCGCGCTACAACGACAACGCCTACAAGATCGACATCCCACGAGACAAGTACTCCGTGAGCGACACTTTCAACATCCAGGACCTCTCTCCTTTCCATGGTGATGGAGATTTCGATCCGAGGTCGGATCTTTCCCAAGGGAGGGGAGATGATACGGTGTATCCTAGGGCCATCCCCATGGACTCTCCATCGTCTCACCAAGTGCCCAAAGGACCGATGACTCGAGCCCGTGCAAGAGCTCTCGAGACCGAGGTGACCTCGCTCCTCTCTTTACATCTTTCGGATTCTCTTGAGACATGGCTTCTACCTTCATCAGAGACTCTATGCATACTCAGGTGCTTGGACGAAGGCCACGGGACAGCTCCACACGATGCTCAAGATGACAGGCCCGACAAGCACACGAGACAAGAAGAAGAAAGGCTGAAGATGCTACAGGCACCGGATGTCCGGCCTGCACCGAACGACCGGCGACCTCCAGGCACCGGACGACCGGAAGACACCGGACGTCCGGCCTCTCCCAGACGACCGGACGACCGGAAGCCTCCGGACGTCCGTGACATCGGCAACAGAAGCTAAATAGCGGAAATCCGAGGATTACCGGACGTCCGGTCCCTCCGGAGCCACCGGACGTCCGGTAACCCACGGACGTCCGCCCCGACGGCGACCCCCTTTGTAATATATACCCGTTGACCTCCTTCCTTTAGACTCAGCTGTGGTTTAGCTCATTCTCAGACTTGTGTGGATTTCTCCCACGAGACGGTGCGCCTCTACGGAGAAGATCCACCTCTGGATTCAAGACCCCTAACGGGAAGATCCCACGGGATTCCAAGACCTCCTCCGGGAGAAGACTATCTGTATCACCGATGTTGACTTTGGATCATGTATCTCGACCGTGTATCGCGAATCTAGCGCTTGTGTGATTGCTTCTGTGTTGATTTGAGAGTTCTCTCTTGTGTTTTCCCCGTCTTTCTCTTGTGTTTCCCCGTGTTCATCGTGTGCCACCCTCCAAATCGTGAAAGGTCCGCTGATTAGGGTTCCACCCTATACCAAGTCCCATCCTGGGTATTACAATTATGCAACTAAAGGCAATTATTGGAGTGGAGACAACATGACTTCTCCCCTTTATTTAAAAATGTTCATAATGTCCAGAATAATGTTTCCAGTTGATTTGATATGTTCTGGTAATTCTATCAATCTTCAAAGTATTTTATTTGTGGATTTTATTGCTGTTTGAGTGGCCAATTGCATCAAAATCATTTTACAAAATTGCATTAGCTTTGGAACTAGTGTTCCTGTAGTTTATATTGATAGGGCTATTTTACTGTGTGTCTAGGTATATTTGTTTGTATTTTATATTAGGTGTTTGTATTTTATTTTTTATTTTGTTTTGCTGCTGGTAGAAAAAAAGGCAACGCAGTGCATAGCAGCGCACCGCGCGGCCCAGCAAACCAGCCAGCCAGCCGGCCCAGCTAACTCCCGCGCCACCCCGCGGCCAAGCAGCGCAGCCCACAACGCCCCAGCCCACTTTCACCACACGCGAAGCGGTACGCTCGCACGCCACCCGACCCACACCAAACCCGACCCGGCGTCTCTCTCACTGACCGTGGACCCCGCCCCTGTTCTTCTCCTAGCCCGAGCCGGACTAGGACGCCGCCGCGCCACACGCACGCACGCACGCCGAGGCCAACTCGGTCCGCCCCGAGCGCGCCATACCTGTCTGGTGTATACCCGAGCCCCCGACGCACCCTTGCATCCTTTTCTCGATCCTCTCCGCTGCCGCACGCGAGAGCTAGGGCATAATAGATCTCGCCGTGGAGCTCGAGCCGCCGCCGTCTTCGCCGGTTATTTCCGTCGCCGTAAGGACGCCTCGAGCCGCACCACTTGTCCCGTTCGATCCGCCACTCATCTCTGCGCCTCCGTGACACTTCCTTGTCGCCGTAATCGCAGCCAATCGAGAACAACGAGCAAGTCCGCCGCCGCCGGAGCACCGCCGCCGTTCACCTCGTTGTCGCCACCGTTACAGACCCCCTCGCTGCCGTCCGATAGCACGACCACCTCTGCCACTCCACGCCGCAGCCGCCCGCCTCTTCTGCTTCGCCAGAGCACCACCGGAGAGCCGCCGCTGCCGACGCCCGACTGTCGCCGTCGTTTTCCCCCTGTCCTGGTGAGCACATGCGCCCAGCCAATGGGCAGCTGCCACGTGGCAGTTTGCTACAGGGGTCGCAACAGTTGTTCCGCACAGTGCAGGAGATTTCTGTTTCTTTTTGTCTTTTTCTTAGTTTTCCTCAAATCTTCAAATTGCTGTAGTTTTTATTCTGTAAATCCAAATTAGGTGATTCTTTTTCCTGTGCACTCACAAAAATCATCTCTTCATCACAGTACCAATTTTACACATGTTTGCACAATTCAAATTTGAATTCGTTTGAATTCGAATTAAATCTTCCGGAGGCCGTATCTTTTAAACCGTTTATCGGAATTGAGTGATTCCTTTTGCATTAGGATTGTAGTGCTGTATACGTGATCTATGCATGTTGTTTTGCTGTTGTTTTTGAGTTTTAAAATGATTTTCTTGCTGTTTGCTTTATTTTGGCTTTATTGGAGTTTCGATGATTGATTTGTTATATTGTGTGAAACGTGTAGATTGTCCGTAGCGCGACGCGAGCTATTGTCAGGAGTGTGACTTTTTGAACCAGAATCAAGGCAAGTTACATGTTGATCATCCTTTACCTATTGTTTTCCTATGCATTGTAGGTTATGCCACACTATAAATTTATGCATTATAGGATTGTGATAATTTGAGCTATACTATTAAGCTATATCCCGTCTTTGCAAACCGTGGTAGGTATAGTTCTGCTATGCTTGTAGACGGGGTTGGTTCCTGTATACATTGAGCTTATGTGAGGATTATTCATATTTAACAAACTGAGTAGTAATTCAGGACTTAACTCACCTTTGGGCGGAAGTGGTATTGATGGGTGGTTTTAAGAACATCATGGTTTATGCCCTCTGAATGTAAGTGGACGGCCGCCCAGGCTCAAGAAGATCAGACATACTTAATGACTAGTAGCTTCCATGCGCGACCACTAGCTAAATGGGCTCTGGCTTAGTTGAGTAGGTTGTGGGATCCTCGCCCAGGTATGCTAGCAGATGTAGATATGGATAGGTGTACCGGCTGCCGGGGGTGGAGGTGACTACTTCTGAAAGGCTTCGTCTCAATCTTCGGGTTGAGTAGGGTAAAGTATGCAAAACTCTGCAGAGTAATAAAACTAATCATGATTATCCGTGTCCCCGGTTATGGATATTTTGAGCCAATATGCCATTACAGTTGTTGGATGATCTTGACAGATGTGACACTTAATAATATTTGTGGGCAACTTAATAAATGGGTAGGTTGGAGTTGATTTTTGCCAACTCAACCTTGTGCATTTAATTGTAGTATTAAAATAAATAAATGATAAATTGACTATTAGGTAGTTATGAGGACTAAATCAGCTTTCTGCAAAGTAAACCCCCAAGCCTTCCTTTGTTGTTCTATGCATATACATGTAGGTCTGCTTTATTACTTCTCCTGTGTAACTTGCCAATACATTCAATGTATTGACCTATACGGCTGCAACGTCTCATGTTGCAGGATTTTCAGACGAGGAGTAAGGTACCGTTAGGGTTGCGAGTCTGCACTCAGCATCGCCAGTTGGGCTATGATGGGACTCATCGTTATTTTCTGCTACTTTCCGCTGTGTGATTGAATAATAGCTAGCCATGAGCTATGCAGATTGTTTTATTTTATATACTCTGGATCATACGTTGTAATAAATGATGCACGTGTATTCTGGTATTCATCTATACTGTGTGTGCTAGCGAGTTCGATCCAGGGACTAGCATGGTAAGCACAGAGACTCAAATCCTTCAAGGTTTGGTCGTTACATAGATATATGATCCAGTTATGTTATTATTGTTGAAAGAACTTGCACTAGTGAAAGTATGAACCCTAGGCCTTGTTTCAAAGCATTGCAATACCGTTTGTGATCACTTTTATCATAAGTTACCTTGTTGTTTCTATATTTTTAGATTACAAAAACCTATATCTACCATCCATATTGCACTTGTATCACAATCTCTTTGTCGAACTAGTGCACTTATACAATTTGCCATTGTATTGGGTGTGTTGGGGACACAAGAGACTCTTTGTTATTTGGTTGCAGGGTTGTTTGAGAGAGACCATCTTCATCCTATGCCTCCCACGGATTGATAAGCCTTAGGTCATCCACTTGAGGGAAATTTGCTATTGTCCTACAAACCTCTGCACTTGGAGGCCCAACAACGTCTACAAGAAGAAGGTTGTTGGAAATATGCCCTAGAGGAAATAATAAAATGGTTATTATTATATTTCCTTGTTCATGATAATTGTCTATAGTTCATGCTTTAATTGTATTATCCGAAAGCAGTAATACATGTGTGAATACATAGACCACAACATGTCCCTAGTAAGCCTCTAGTTGACAAGCTCGTTGATCAATAGATGGTTATGGTTTCCTGACCATGGACATTGGATGTCATTTATAACGGGATCACATCATTAGGAGAATGATGTGAAGGACAAGACCCAATCCTAAGCCTAGCACAAGATCGTGTAGCTCGTATGCTAAAGCTTTTCCAATGTCAAGTATCCTTTCCTTAGACCATGAGGTTGTGCAACTCCCGGATACCGTAGGAATACTTTGGGTGTGCCAAACGTCACAACGTAAGTGGGTGGCTATAAAGGTACACTACGGGTATCTCTGAAAGCATCTGTTGGGTTGGCACGAATCGAGACTAGGATTTGTCACTCTATATGACACAGAGGTATCTCTGGGCCCACTCGGTAAGACATCATCGTAATGAGCTCAATCTGACTAAGGGGTTGGTCACGGGATGATGTGTTACGGAACGAGTGAAGAGAATTGCCATAACGAGATTGAACAAGGTATCGGTATGCCGACGATCGAATCTCGGGCAAGTACTATACCGATAGACAAAGGGAGTCGTATACATAATTGAGTGAATCCTTGACATCGTGGTTCATCCGATGAGATCATCGTGGAACAAGTGGGAGCCAACATGGGTATCCAGATCCCACTGTTGGTTATTGTTCGGAGATATGTCTCGGTCATGACTGCATGGTTCCCGAACCCGTAGGGTCTACACACTTAAGGTTCGATGACGCCAGGGTTATAGGGAATAGATGTATGTGGTTACCGAATGTTGTTCAGAGTCCCGGATGAGAGCCTATACGTCACGAGGAGTTCCGGAACGGTCTGGAGGTAAAGATTTATATATGGGAAGTCATCATACGGTCACTCGAATAATTCAGGGGTTTACCGGTATTGTACCGGGACCACCGAAGGGGTTTCGGGGGTCCACCCGGAGGGTCCACCTACCCCGGATGGCCCTATGGGCTATATGTGGAGAGGGACCAGCCCCTAAGTGGGCTGGGCGTCTCCTCCCCTAGGGTCCATGCACCTAGAGTTTGGGGGGAAACCCTAAGGGGGGCGCCCCCTTGCCTTGGGGGGCAAGGCAACCCCCCTGGCCGCCGCCCCCTCCTTAGATTGGATCTGAGGGGGCCGGCCCCCTCTCCCTTGCCCCTACATATATATGTGGGGGTTGGGAGGGCAGCCGCACCCAAGCCCTGGCGCAGCCCTTCCCATCTCCCAACTACTCCTCCTCTCCCGCGGTGCTTGGCGAAGCCCTGCAGGATTGCCACGCTCCTCCATCACCACCACGCCGTCGTGCTGCTGCTGGACGGAGTCTTCCCTAACCTCTCCCTCTCTCCTAGCTGGATCAAGGTGCAGGAGACGTCACCATGATGCACGTGTGTTGAACGCGGAGGCACCGTTGTTCGGTGCTTAGATCGGAACCGGCCGCGATCTGAATCGCTTCGTGTACGACTCCACCAACCGCGTTCTTGCAATGCTTCCGCATCGCGATCTTCAAAGGTATGAAGATGCACCCCCTCTCATTTCTAGTAGACTCCATAGATAGATCTTGGTGATGCGTAGGAATTTTTTGATTTTCTGCAACGATCCCCAACAAAGGTTGCGTAGTAGACATCATAGAGCATGAAAGCAATTGCTTGGCTCACTCCGGGATGGGCATCAGGGATGCTTTGTGTTAAGAAAACGGACCATAAGGACTATATGATTTGTAGGGATAACATTCTTTAGCCATGTTTTTTAAGCTTTATAGATTGCTTTTGGTATGATTAAAGTATTATTATTTTGATATTGAGAAATTTTTATTTTGAGTCTTATGGATCTGTACATTCATGTCACAATAAAGAATATTACATTGATAAATATAGTTGGGTAGCATTCCACATCAAAATTCTGATTTTATCATTTACCTACTCAAGGACAAGCAGGAATTAAGCTTGTGGATGCTTGATATGTCTCCAACGTATCTATAATTTTTTATTGTTCCATGCTTTTATATTATCTATCTTGGATGTTTTATATGCTATTTTATATGATTTTTGGGACTAACCTATTAACCCAGAGCTTAGTGCCAGTTTCTGTTTTTTCCTTGATTTTGAGTTTCGGAGAAAAGGAATATCAAACAGAGTCCAAATAGAACGAAACTTTTTGGAGATTTTTTATGGACCAGAAGACATCAGATGGACTTGGAGTACACGCCAGGGGATCCACGAGGCGACCACAAGGGTGTAGGCGCGCCCTGGGGGGAGGGCGTGCCCCTACCTTGTGGGCCCCTCGTGCCTTCGCCGACCGACTTCTTGTGCCTATAAATACCTGCATATTCTAGAAACATCAGAACATCCATCGACACCACTTTTCCGCCACCGTAACCTTCTGTTCTCGTGAGATCCCATCTGGAGGCCTTTTTCAGTACTCTGTCGGAGGGGGGAATCAACCACGGAGGGCATCCACATCAACCCTATTGCCCTTCCGATTAAATGTGAGTAGTTTACCACAGACCTACGGGTCCATAGCTAGTAGCTAGATGGCTTCTTCTCTCTCTTTGATCTTCAATACCTTGTTCTCCTCGTTGTTCGTGGAGATCTATCCGATGTAATCTTCTTTTGCGGTGTGTTTGCCAACATCCTATGAATTGTGGGTTTATGATCAGATTATCTATGAATAATATTTGAGTTTCTTCTGAATTCTTTTATGCATGATCTTATATCTTAGTAACTCTCTTCGAACTATTGGTTTTGTTTGGCCAACTAGATTGATAATTCTTGCAATGGGAGAAGTGCTTTGCTTTGGGTTCAATCTTGCGGTGCTCAATCCTAGTGACAGTAGGGGACATCACATGTATTGTATTGTTGCCATCAGGGATAAAAAGATGGGGGTTTTCATCATATTGCTTGAGTTAATTCCTCTACATCATGTCATCTTGCTTAAGGCGTTACTCCGTTCTTATGAACTTAAAACTCTAGATGCAGAATCATTTCGGTTGATGTGTGGAGTAATAGTAGTAGATGCAGGCAGGAGTCGGTCTACTTGTCTCGGATGTGATGCCTATATTCATGATCATTGCCATAGATGTCATTATAATTATTCGCTTTTCTATCAATTGCTTGGCAGTAATTTGTTCAACCACCGTAAACCCACTATCATGAGAGAAGCCTCTAGTGAAACCTATGGCCCCCGGGTCTCTTTTACATCTTATAAGTTTCAGATCTATTATTTTCCAATCTTTTACTTTTCAATATATAAACCAAAAACCCAAAAATATTTACTTTATTTGTTTATCTATCTCTATCGGATCTCACTTTTGCAAATAACCTAGAAGGGATTGATAGGGATGGCAACGGGGCCCCATACCCACCAAACCCATGGGGATTTCATCTATTAGGGGGTAGGGATGGGCGAAAAACATCCCCATGGGGATATTTACCAAACTAATTTATTCCCCATAGGGTACAATGGGGATGGGGACGATATCCTATTCCCCAGACCCAATACCCATCCGGGACCCGATTAGTAACTGTGACACTGCGGTCAACCTTATAATATTCACAAACAAACTTGCGAAAACAAAAATAGCTCTGAAAAAAAAACTTAAACCTATCTCACGTCCTCATCTCAGCTGCCACCATGACCAAGAAATTAATACGACCTAGATATGCATTAGCAGGACAAGGACAACACCATTTATGTATGTTGATTATAGGGTGCATATTACGTATATGAGTATTTGTTAATGGGGATGGGGACCCTAATGGGGCCCGGTTCCCCAGTGGGGCATGGGTATGGGGAAATTTCATCCCCAGTCATGTAAACGGGGATGGGGATGGGATGATAGGGAATAGATGGGGATGGGGATGTTGTAGGTATCCCCATAGGAGATTGTCCCCATTGCCATCCCTAGGGATTGACAACCCCTTTATAGCGTTGGGTGCAAGTTGTTCATTGTTTGTGCAGGTATTTGGTGACTTGTGTGTAATCTCCTACTCGATTGATACCTTGGTTCTCAACAAACTAAGGGAAATACTTACTTCACTTTGCTGCATCACCCTTTCCTCTTCAAGGGAAACACCAACGTTACGTCGGGAAAGCAGCGAGGAAGCAGGTAGTATGAGACATGCACACAAGGTGTATTTGATTGGGACTGGATGTATCTTTGAAAAGAGCATTAGCGGAGACGTGTGTTGCACGTGCAAGCTTACTAGTTGCATATAAAACATCAAAGATGGATAATATAATAGCATGGAACAATAAAAAATTGTAGATACGTTGGAGACGTATCAAGCATCCCCAAGCTTAATTCATGCTCGTCCTCGAGTAGATAAATGATAAAAACTAATTTTTTGATGTGGAATGCTAGCTAACATGTTTATCATGTAATCTTTCTTTATGTGGCATGACTAATCAGATCCATATGATTCGAAACAAAACTTTAATATTGACATAAAAACAATAATACTTGAATCATACTAAAAAGCAAACAATGATTTTTCGCACATGGCTAAAGAAAATTATCCCTACAGAATCATATAGTCTTGTTATGCACCCTCTTCTTAACACAAAGTATAAATCATGTACTACCCCGGTGTCAGCCAAGCAACTGGTGCATACTTTTTAATGCGCTTCAGTTTTTTCAACCCTTCACGCAATACATGAGCGTGAGCCATGATATAACATTATAAGTGGAATTGAAGGTGGTAGTGCACAAAAGAAGGGAGAAGGTCTCACATCAACCAGGAAAATTAATAGATTATGGAGATATCCATCAATTAATATCAATGTGAGTGAGTAGGGAATGTCACGTAACGAATGCACTAGAGCTATAAGTATATGAACGCTCAAAACGAAAACTAAGTGGGTGTGCATCCAACTTGCTTGGTCATGAAGACCTCGGGCATTTGAGGAAGCCCATCATTGGAATATACAAGCCAAGTTCTATAATGAAAAAAATCCCACTAGTAATATATGAAAGCGACAACTTAAGAGACTCTCTATCATGAAGAACATGGTGCTACTTTGAAGCACAAGTGTGGAAACGGGTAGTAACATTGTCCTTCTCTCTTTTTTCTCATTTTTTCTTTTCTCTTTTTTTTCTCTTTTTTTGTTGGGCTCTTTGGCCTCTTTTATCTTGGGCTCATTTGGCCTCTTTTTTTATGAACCTCACATGGGACAATGCTCTAATAATGATGATCATCACACTTTTATTTACTTACAACTCAAAAAATTGTTACAACTCAATGTGAAAACTCATAATAAAGGAACGGTGAGGTTACATGGCAATATATCTTGGAATGGCCAATAAAATACCATAATAGGTATGTATGGTGGTTGTTTTAAGCAAAGGTATAGGGATGGTTTAATGCACCAGCGAAGGTTGCGCGATACTAGAGGGGCCAGCAAAGGTGGAAGGGTGAGAGTGCGTATAATCCATGGACTCCAAATTAGTAATAAAGAACTGCCATACTTATTGCAAAAAGTTTATTAGCCCTCCAAGCAAAGTACTACTACGCATGTTCCGAGGGGAGAGTTTGGTAGGAGTTAACCATCGCGTGCTCTCGACTTCCACTCAAAGGAAGGCAATCAAGGATAAATTGTGCTCCCACTTCGTCATGTAACTAGAAGACATATGTGCATGCTACGGGAATCACAAACCTTAACACAAGTATTTTTACTATTCCACAATTTACAATTAGCATGACTCTAATATTACCATCTTCATATCTCAAAACAATTGCAAGGAATCAAACTTCTCATATATTCAATGATCTTTGTGAAAGTTTTTAGTATATCCCTCTTGGATAACCATCATATTAGGACTAAATTCATAACCTAAGAAAATTTCCATACTATTTATAAGACTCTCAAAATAATATAAGTGAAGCATGAGAGTTCATCAATTTCTTAAAAATAACATCAATGTCATGCTCAAAAAAGATATAAGTGAAGCTCTAGAGGAACTGCCTAGCTCAAAAGATATAATATTCTATATTTGTATTATATCTACTGCATTCTAACTTCACCATGACTTATATCCCCCGATATAGTCCATAGATTCATCAAAACAAGCATCAAACACAATAAAAACAAAGTCTGTCAAAAACAGAGTAGTGTGTAAAGATGCAATTTTTAGTCATACTTCTGTAACTCTGAAATTTCTGAAAAATTATGAGAATGTGATCAATTTATATATCAATTATGTGTAGAAAATTCAGATATTGATCACACTCCAGCAATTGCACACAAATTCTTCTACTGGACGCAAAAGTTTCTATTTTCTCACAGTATCAAATCAACATTCTTCCAAATTATCCCAAAGGTCTTACTTGGACAAACACTATCTAAAACACTAAAATATAATCATAACAGAAGTATAATTGCATATTTATTGAAAAATATAAGCAAAATAATAAAACATAAAATAAAATTGGGTTGCCACCCAGCATGCACTATTGTTTTACACCCCTAGTTGCATATTGCATAGATCTAGGTTTTGTCATCTTTGGTATTCAATCCAGAAGTGGCCCTCATAATAGATTTATATGGTAACTTAATTTTCTTTCTTGAAAATCTAATGCTTACTTCTTTCATATCAATAATTGCACCAATCGTTCTAAGGAAAGGTCTACCAAAAATAATAAGGATGAAGGATTGCAATCTATATCAAGCACAATAAAACCTACGGGCACATAATTCCTATTTGCAACAATAAGAATATCATTAATCCTTCCCATAGGTTTCTTAATAGTGCAATCCTCTAAGTGTAAATTTAAAGAACAATCATCAAGTTCATTGGAACCTAGCACATCACATGAAGTTTTTGGGATAGTGGAAATACTAGCACCTAGATCACATAAAGCATATCACTCATAATATTTAATCTTGATTTTAATAGTAGGTTCCCATTCATCATAAAGCTTTCTAGGGATTGAAACTTATAGTTCAAGTTTTTCTTCAAAAGATTTCGTCATAGCATGAATGATATGTTTAGTAAAAGCCTTATTTTGATTGTAAGCATGAGGTGAATTAAGCAAGGATTGCAACAAGAAAATACAATCAATCAAAGAGAAATTGCCATAATTAAATTCATTGAAATCCAAAAGAGTGGGCTCATCACTAGTTAAAGTTTTGACCTCGCTAATCCCACTCTCATCAAGTTTTACATTAAATATTTCATCCTACAAATTATGGGGACGCCTTCTAGCTAAACTTGACTCATCTCCAGTCCCTTATTTATCCAGATTTATTTTAGAAAATAAATATTCAATAGGAGTCACACCAATAACTTTTAGATCTTCATCATGATTCACGAAAACTAGAAGAACAAGTTTTTTCTAGCCATTCTCTCTTAGCACGCATCCTAGCGGTTCTCTTCCTACTTTCATTAATAGAAATTTGAATAGCTCTCACAGACTCATTAATATAAAGCTTGGGTGGAATAGATCTAATCTTAAAGGAATCAATCTCATGAGAAATTCTATAAACGTTTTAAGCCAAATCATCAATCTTAAGCAATGTTCTTCCACCATAGCATTGAAAATCTTTTGGGGGTTAATAAAATCTTTACTATTATTCTCAAGATCAGAGGGCGTACTATTATAATTTACATAAGAATTATTGTAGGAATTAATATAATTATTAGAGCGATTACTAGGAAACTGCCTAGGATAAAGTTACCTCTATTCGTGTTATTGCCAAAATTGTTCTTACCCACAAATTCACATTCGTAGATTCATTGTTATTCTCAATCAAAGTAGACAAAGGCGTATCATTAGAATTGTAAGTACTTAGACGATAATTGCTTATGTTCGAATAGTTTTCCTTTTCAGCATCTATTTTTTATTTTGCCTTTATATAGTCCTCCGCAGGACATCCCCATGGCTTCACTATCATCGGGGAATTCCCTATCGCCGGGGATGGTGGAGAGCGATACGCCTCCGCGGGGTTCGTCGCCCACTGTAGGGGATACCGAGGTATCCTCTCTACAAACTCCCCCTGCTCCAGCAGGTGGGAGTGGGGCGGATGGAAGGGCGCCCGAGGTCAATACCTCGGCCGCTGTAAACCAAGGGGGAGCGATCCCCATGGTGACCGAACACAGGGGGCCCAAGCAATTCGGGGCCCCGCCGAACACTGTTTCGGGGCCAATGCGGCTCCGAAATCGAGAGATCAGCCCCCTGTGATGGGGGAGGGAGCAACCACTCCCACGGCGCCCGCCATCAATCCGGAGGCGCCGAACACTCTGGAGGGAGCACTGCAAAGTGCTTCCATCGTAGAGGAACACCGCACTCTGATGAGTGCGGTAATGGAGAAAATTCAGTCCGTCAAAGGTGGACCGAACAAAGCTTTCAACAACCTACTAACAGGCTTTGAGGTATGCGATGTAATGTTCTTTAAAGAGAACTTTTTATTTTAGATGTATATATATATAGACAGTAGACCTTGATGCTTTGTTTGATTCTGAACAAAATTAGACGAAGTATCCATGTTATAGCATATGATAGAGCTGAACTGTGTACTTTGTGCTTGAACATGCTTCTCTAGTTGCAGCATCTTACCGAGCGGCAGAGGTTTCCGAGTTAAATCGGAAGCTTAAACTAGCTGATGAAGAGCTCGACTGCATCAACAAGTGTTTTGATGAGAGTTCAATCCGGAAGGATCCCGGCCCTTGAAGCATCTCTTCGGCACTACGCACGAAGACATTTGGAAGCATCTCTTCAAGGCCCAGAAGGGGTGGCCAACGGAGACTGAGGACAAGGGCTTCAGTACCGCGCTCACTGCATCAGAGGTAATTAAAATTCCTGCCGAATACATACTTTGTCCAAGCTTCAATTATAACAGGAGTTAGAGTTTTTGTGTTCTATCCAGGCCTAGATGAAAAAGGCAAATCGGATTAAGTGTACAACTCCCCTGCCAGAAGACCAGAGATGCCTCAGCTGACGGTGATGTTGGTCCCGGTGCCGTACAAGGCGCTGGAGAAGAAGGCCAAGAAGAAGGGCTAGGAGGTCAAGAGCGACCCCCGCCCTACAGGTCCTGCGAACACAAGGTCCGGGGAAACCGGTTCCCACCTCTCTCCCAAAGAAGAAGAGGAGGAGGAAGAAGAACAAGATGACTCCCCCGTCCAGACAAAGGGGAGGAAAAGAGTGGCCCTTGCTAATGCAGGCAAGGCCGCGCCTAGGAAGAAGCAAAATCTTCCAGGTAGTTCGGACTCATCGTCCGAACATAGCTTCCGCGTTCAGACCAGGATTAAGCCCCTGGCCGAATCGTAAGTACTTAGGCGATAATTGCTTATGTTCGAATAACTTTCCTTTTCAGCATCAAATTTTTATTTTGCCTTTATATAGTCCTCCGCACGACATCCCCGTGGCTTCACTTTCATCGGGGAATTCCCTATCGTCGGGGATGGTGGAGAGCGATACGCCTCCGCAGGGTTCATCGCACACTCTAGGGGATACCGAGGTATCCTCTCTACAAACTCCCCATGCTCCAGCACGTGGGAGGGGGGCGGACGGAAGGGCGCCCGAGGTCAATCCCTAGGCCGCTGTAAACCAAGGGGGAGCGATCCCCATGGTGACCGAAGACGGGGGGGGGGGCAAGCAATCCAGGGCCCCGCCGAACACTGTTCCAGGGCCCACTGCGGCTCCAGAATCCATAGATTAGCCCCCCGTGATGGGGGAGGGAGCAACTGCTCCCATGGCGCCCGCCGTCAATCCGGAGGCGCCGAACACTCTGGAGGGAGCACTGCAAAGTGCTTCCATCGTAGAGGAACACTGCACTCTGATGAGTGCGGTCATGGAGAAAATTCAGTCCGTCAAAGGCAGACTGAACGAAGCTTTCAACAGCCTACTAACTGGCTTTGAGGTATGCCATGTAATGTTCTTTAAAGAGAACATTTTTATTTTAGATATATATATATATATATATAGGTAAATTATTTGGGACACCTACGTGCCTGGGCACCTAGGGCTGTTATGGTAAGTCATTTTCATTAGTGCATGGCATACAATTGATAGCATAATGGCTTTCCATATATATATATATATATATATATATATATATATATATATATATATATATATATATATATATATATATATATATATATATATATATATATATATTAGACGAAGTATCCATATTATAGCATATGATAGAGCTGAACTGTGTACTTTGTGCTTGAACAGGCTTCTCTAGTTGCAACATCTGTCCGAGCGGCAGAGGTTTCCGAGTTAAATCGGAAGCTTAAACTACCTGATGAAGAGCTCGAGTGCATGAACAAGCATTTTGATGAAACGTAAGGTATGCGGGTTTGAAGAAATTGAAATTTTAACACACTATATGTGTGAGCGTGAGCTTATTTGTGTTATATGTTCAGTGAAATAGCTGACGCAACTACGGTCGAGGCCCTGAAGGGCGAGCTTGCGAAGGCCAAGGAAGAGGCCAGAGCGAGCAAGGCAGCTGCTGATAAAGCGGCTACCAACCTAGAGGCCGAGAAGGCCGTGCATCAAGAACACGAGTCTCGGGTGACCGAATTCGAGATCAAGCTGCAAGATGCCATTGGCAAATGCGAGGCATTGGAGCCGACGACTTCGGAACAAGCATCCGAACTCACTACGACAGTTAGTGCTACCAAGGAGGCGCGGATTGAGTTGCGCAGTGCTCAAGAAGAGATAAAACAAGCTCGTCAAATAGCAGCTAGCAAGACTTTTCTCTTGCAGAGCATCTTCGGAGGTCAGAGGTATCTTGGGCTGACACGATTGTGGAGTTCTCCAGGCGTGTTTGCGGATCTCCCGAGGAGCATTGCCGACGCCGCCCAATACTTCCGAGCCCAGGAGGGGAACAGCACGGAGACGTTGTTGGTGTCACAGTTTCTTCAGCCAAATCATCCGGTGCCCCTCAATGACCATATGAAGCAGCTGGTCGAGCTGCACAACATGGCGGGTACGGCCATGAAGGTCTTGATAGTCCGGCTATGGCCCGCTGGTCCAATCCTGAGTAGTTACTTCGGATTGGTGAAAAAGCTCATCGAAGTGAGTCCGCCGGTCGATGCTATTAAGCGTTCGGCCTGCATAGAGGGTGCTTGGATGGCCTTTGCCCGCGTGAAGGTGCATTGGACGAAGATGAAGGTCACGGAGATTGCAACTACTGACCCGCCAGAGGGCGAGGATCACCGCAAGCCAAAAAGGTACTTTGGCGACGTCCTCAAAGGAGCCCGCCTTGTAGAGGGAAAGTGCTCAAAGGATAGAATCTTTGAATGATTGTATTCAGATTGTATGGACTAAGCCTATGTGTCGATATATATAAATTTTGCACTCCTGTATTATAAGCGACTTTTTCCCTCCTGTGCGGCTGTTTATTTAAATTTTCAAAGTTTCCAGTCGTCGGCTTTAGCCCCCATGTAAATATTACAGGGGTGTTCGGTAACGTGCATGAACACTCTTTATCCAACGTCTTGGTCCATGTAAGAGGTGTATGCGGAGCAAACCAGGCAATCAGACTATGCGGCTTTATTGCTTTCACTTAGCCATAGGAGCTTGACTAATGGGGCTAAGTACTAGCCCCTAGTGCATGTAGGGCCTTCGAGCTATGGTGCCTGTTATTACGCGGTTGGGCGAAGACCAGCCCCTTGTATAACACGGAGTGGATCTTTATCGATCGTAGTATAACACTAAGTCACCGAATCGCTTGACCGGCTCTCACTTCATCATGACAGTTAGTTTTCGGCTTTCTCTACTGAGGTACTTGACCGGACGAACCAAAAGTACAATTGTAGTAGTTCTCCCTTTACTACCTTAGCCGAACAATGCGAAACGTAAGATGGCAAGCACAGGAGCCGGGCAACGCAACTATAGACCAAAGACATGATTCGGAGCCGATGCATATAATGCACATTCGGGATGCTGAACAGTTCCCTATAGGTGTTTGGACTTTTTTGGAGGTGTGCAAGGCTGAATACAGCCCCTGGTATTAAGTCCAGATTTTAAAGCACATGTGGCAAACTAACTTGGGAGGGACAATACAGGTGGTAAATAGAATAAACTCCAAGTGAATTGGAACCAAACTGCTTCTTTTATATCCTGTTTTAATACGACGAGCCGTGAGGTTACAGATAATGCCGATAACATCCTCGGGCATTTTACATGCCAAAAAGTAAAAAAGGAGAAGAAAAAGGTTTACATAAAGCCTGAATCAAAAAAGAAATCTCCACACGTGGCCCTGGTGCACGTTTGCGCCTTTTTATCCTTGGTAATATGTCCTTAAGAAGGAGAATTATGATGGCCGCCTGTAAAAAATAAAAAATAAAAAATAGGATTCTAGAAAAGAGTATCATGCACAGCCGTAAACAATGTAGGTTCTTTTAAATGAACCTCAAAAAGAAGATGTATTTTAGAGTCCAAATAGGGTCAAGCCGAACTATGGACTGTTTGTATGATGTGTGCCCCCAGCGCCGCCCAGGGTATTTTAAGGGCATAATTGTGTACGCGAGGTACGTATGCTACCACCTTATGGGGCGGTCGATAGGGGTGTAACTGCTAATCGAGCTCAGGTTCTTCTGAGCTGCCGCATTGTAGTGCAGATCAGACACATTTAGCCGTGTTTGTGGTCTTAATGACTGAGGAACTGTTCGGCCTAAATAAGTCGCTTTGGACCTCAGCTGCTAGGGCTACAGTGTCTTCCTCCGTACGGAGGGAGCGCTCCATGTTTCCATTGACCGTGACGACGCCGCGTGGATTAGGCATTTTGAGCTTTAAGTAGGCATAATGTGGGACTACATTAAAGAGGGTGAAGGTCGTTCTTCCGAGTAGTGCGTGATAGCCACTTCGGAATGGAGCAATGTCGAAGATTATCTCTTCGCTTCGAAAGTTATCAGGGGAGCCGAATACGACTTCCAATGTTAATGAGCCCGTGCAGTGGGCTTCTACACCTGGTATCACTCCTTTAAAGGTAGTGCTGCTGGGATGAATTCTTGACGGGTCTATCCCCATCTTGCAGTCAGTGTCTTGGTATATCAGATTGAGACTGCTGCGACCGTCCATAAGGACTCGAGTAAGATGGTATCCATCAATTATGGGGTCGAGCACTAAGGCTGCCGAACCTCCATGACGGATACTGGTTGGATGATCCCTACGATCAAAGGTGATCCGACAAGCCGAACATGGGTTGAACTTGGGGGCAACATGCTCGACGACATAGACGTCCCGGAGTGCGCGTTTGCTCTCCCTCTTGGGGATATGGGTGACGTAGATCATGTTCACGGTTTTTACCTCCGGTGGAAACTTCTTTCGGCCCCCCGTGTTTGGCTGGCGAGGTTCATCCTCATCTTTGCTTTGAGGTCCTTTCCCCTTGTGTTCGGCGTTTAGCTTGCCGGCTTGCTTAAAGACCCAACAGTTACAGTTGGTATGATTTGCAGGTTTATCAGGGGTGCCATCACTACAAAAAAATACACTTCCGTGATGATACGTGTTTGTCACAGTAGGTCACATTTTTTGTCATGCATGTACATCCATGACAAATTTATGACAGAATGAAGATAGTCATACATGTGCTGTCGTAGAAGTGTTCCATGACATTACCAAAAGGATCATCACGGAAGTGTCCACTTCCATGACGATAAATCGCGCATCATAGAAGTGCTTTCGTCAAGGGTGACCGACACGTGGCATCCACCATAACGGAACGCCGTTAAGCTATCGGGTCCGGTTTTGGATCCGATAACCCGTTAACAGCCCCGACCAATGGGGATTTACCACGTGTAAAATCATCATTGGCTGTAGGAAACATGTGTCGGCTCATCGTTGGGACATATGTCATCCACTCATTGGACCCAAAGCGCCTATGATACGTCGACACGTGGCACAACCCAATAGAGGCCCATTCCTGTGAAAAGGCAAGCCCGTTTGACTTGGTCAAAAGGTGGCGGGCCGGCTCACGGCAAGCCTGTTAACGACATGTTCGCATATAGCCCATTTATAGCTCGCTAACCCAAGGCCCGTTTACGGCCTATCTGAATTAGGCCCAGTAGCGTCATCTGGGCCGTCCAATATAATTCCAGCCTGTTTTAACTTCCGGCCCATGTATGGCCCATGACGTCTTTCGACCCATATGAGGCCCTTATTACTCTCGACCCATTAACGGCCTGTGGTAAAACTGGCCCGTAATGAACAGTGTATCACTTTATACCGATTAATGGCCCATTATTCCATTGGACCGTTTCCAGCCCATGTAATCTTTCGGCCTTCTCAGGGCCCATTTATTCTTGGGCTCATTTCCAGCATTCATTTACATTCGGCCCGTTACTGTCATTTTCTGCCTGTGGACCAAATACAGCTCGTGGTTATAGTCAGCCCATTTGTGGCCCGTTAATAAGTTGGGCCGTTTTCATAGCGTCATCAAATACGGCCCATTTATTCTTGGGCTCATTTCCAGCATTCGTTTACTTTCGGCCCGTTACTGTCATTTTCTGCTTGTGGGCCAAGTACATCCCGTGATTACAGTCGGCCCGTTTGTGGCCCGTTAATACATTGAGTCATTTTCATAGCGTCATCAAATACGGCCTATTAACGACGGCCCGTTATGGTCGGCCCTTGAACGGATGATTTCAACTCTAGCCCATTTACGACCATAATGTGGTCTGTTATTGGCCCATGTTTGGCCAACTGATCATACGGCCCGTAGAAGGCCCATTGATGATACGGCCCGTAGAAGGCCCATTGATGATACGGCCCGTAGAAGGCCCATTGTGTCAATGACCCGTAGAAGGCCCATTATTTCTACGGCTGTTAGAAGGCCCATTGTTTCTACGGCCCGTAGGAGGCCCATGTTAACTACAATAAATATGTAGCCCATTGTTAATGTGGCCTAGTTTTTAAAAATAGGTTATTCCGGCCACTAGCAAACCGCGGAAAAAGAACTGCACTGACTACAAGAAAACAAATAAACAAGACAATAAGGAAATAAATAAGCAAGCAATTAACGCTAGCCTATTACCGCTATTACACATATTACATCCACTAGGCATCAAAGTTCGCCACCAGTGCAAATATAGGGAACAAAGCAGCATATTACATACACTGGCCGTCAAAATTTGCCACCAATGCAAATAAACGCAGCAGCAAAACATGAGCATAACTAAAACAACTTCAGAAGATCTCAAGAAACGTGGTATCCACCATGCTGGCAATAAGCTTAGCAAGCTTATTAGCTTTGTCTTGTTTGGCGCTAAAATCCTCCAACACTTGATGTTGCACCAGAAAGTATGCATCTGAATGCTCCAGGGCAAGGTTGTCAGAATCGCGATTCTGCTATACGATTTTACGACTTTACGATCCAAACTAAGCCCTTTGATTCTACGACTTTACTTCATAGAATCTACGTTTCTACGATCTTGATAGTGAAGATTCTACGATTTGTGATCCTACCATCGGCGCTCCGATCCGATTCAAAATCGCGATTCTGACAACCTTGCTCCAGGGACTTCCGTAGTCCTTCCGCTTCTTGTCGCAGCACATCTGATTGGTGTCTTTCAGCTTGTAGTTGAGACTCAAGAAGCCGAACTGATTCAGACAATGAGTTTGAATAGCTTGTGCAAGCGGTAGTGGCCAGTAACTCCAACACTAAACCAAGACAGGACTTTAGGGTTGTCTCACTGTCTTCGAGATAGTCTTCCTTAGCTGTTTTATCAGCTTTGTTGGAGACCAACAAGGATGTGTCACTATCCTGAACCTTATATGCATTACTTCCTTTACCATTGCTTAATAAGGCACTCTTCCCCAATATTCTGTCAGCATTCTAAAAGAAGAAACAAGCAGACACATAACAGTTTAGCATGTACTAGTATATGAAACTCATTTCGGTGAACCAGTTCATTAGTAAGGTGGACAGGGTTAAACTACCAAGTCTTCTATTGCCAAGTACTAGTACATAATAAAAGCATCAAACAAACATATATCTATGTCCTATGGTCACCGCATTGTCTTGCCAAATCAAAATAGAGACACGGTTCAAATCATATCAGTTCAAGACAAAGCAGCAGCGAAAGAATAAAAGTGTGGGAAACTACACGGCACAACAAGATTTCAGATGGGTACCACGGGTCTACATGTACAACAACACTATTTTCTTTGTTGTGATGCTAGTAATGTGCATGATATGAGAAGTCAACTGTATACACAATCGAAATTAAAATCAACAGAGCTATTGATAAGAGCAAGCATGTTAAAGAAACATGCGTGAACATACCTGCTGTGCCATTGGATTTTCGATTGGATCCTTCAATAAAAAATAAGTTTGTATGAGTAAATACAGTGATACAAGAGCAAAGCAGTATGCACGATAGCAATCATAGTTAAAAAAAGGCGCGCCTAAGCGAGCGCTTAAGCGCGCCTAGGCTCGAGGCGTTGGCGGAACGCATTGCGCATAACTATGCTTAATCTGTGCATAACTACGCATAAGCATGCGCTTTGGTCAGTAAAGCGCAAGGCGGTGGCAAAATGCACAATTAACGCCTAGCGCTTTGCTACTTCTCAAGCTTGCGTTGTATTCCCTCGAAGAGGAAAGGGTGATGCAGCACAATAGCGTAAGTATTTCCCTCAGTTTTTGAGAACCAAGGTATCAATCCAGTAGGAGACCACGCGCGAGTCCCTCGCACCTGCACAAACAAATAAGAACTTCGCAGCCAACACGATAAGGGGTTGTCAATCCCTTTACGGTCACTTACAAAAGTGAGATCTGATAGAGATGATAGTTTGATATTTTTGGTAGTTTTGGATATAAGAACAGAAAGTAAAAGCGGAAAAGTAAAGTAGATTTTATATTGATATGTTGAGAATAGACTCGGGGGGCCATAGTGTTCTCTAGTGGTTTCTCTCATGATAGCGATATTCTACGGTGGGTAAACAAATTACTGTCGAGCAATTGATAGAAAAGCGAATAATTATGAGACTATCTAGGCATGATCATTATATATAGGCATCACGTCCGAGACAAGTAGACCAAAATGATTCTGCATCTACCACTATTACTCCACACATCGACCGCTATCCAGCATGCATCTAGAGTATTAAGTTCATAAGAACGGAGTAACGCCTTAAGCAAGATGACATGATGTGGAGAGATAAACTCAAACATAATGATACAAACCCCATCTTTTTATCCTCGATGGCAACAATACAATATGTGCCTTGCTGCCCCTACTGTCACTGGGAAAGGACACCGCAAGATTGAACCCAAAGCCAAGATCTTCTCCCATTGCAAGAACTATAGATCTAGTAGGCCAAACCAAACCAATAATTCAAAGAGACTTGAAAGGATATTGTAATCACATATAAAGAGTTCAGAAAAGACCAAATATTTCTCATAGATAATCTTGATCATAAACCTACAATTCATCAGATCTCGACAAACCCACCGCAAAAAGAGATTACATCGAATAGATCTCCTCGAAGACCGAGGAGAACTTGGTATTGAGATCCAAAGAGAGAGAAGAAGCCATCTAGATACTAGCTATGGACCCAAAGGTCTGTGGTAAACTACTCACAACTCATGGTGAGGCGATGATGATGATGTAGAAGCACTCTGTGGTAGATCCCCCCTCCAGCGGAGCTCCGGAACAGGCCCAAGATGGGATCTCACGGGAACAGAAGGTTACGGCGGTGGAACTAGGGTTTTCTCTGTTGTTCTGATAGTTTCGGGCTACGTAGGTATATATAGGAGGAAGGAGGGCACCGGGGCCAGACGGGGTGCCCACGAGGCAGGGGCGCGCCCTATAGGGGGGGGGCGCCTGTGATGTCCCAAGACCGACGCTCCAGAAGACTTCCATATGTTCCGGGTTTCGCCGTGTGTTTTATTTGCTTACTTCATTTTATATTGTGCTTGCATCATGTCATCATGCCACCATTTCTTAAATCTTTTCTTCTCAACTAAATAAATTGCATAGATCTTTTGATCTATTTAAACCAAGGAAAATCACATGGTGATTTCTCTTTATAACATATCCTCTCAATATTTAGGGAGCTATGATAAATATTCCGTTCTTGGAATTTACTTCAACACACTTGCAAATATTCCCATGCCTCTTTTACTCCAAGTTTCACCGTCAAAACCTTCTCTATAATTCTTATCGCTTTTATCGAGGCTCCTCCTAAAACCTCAACATTTTTGGACACTTCGAAAATCAAGTCTTAGTTCAAACCCATTTGAAGTAAATTCAAATATGTTTGAATTATATCTCGATCATGCCACTTCTATTTTTCTCGGATTACACTCATTTTTATGAGCCCGAGAAAAATAACTTCATGTGCAAATTCCTTCCCAGACCTCCCTTTCTTTTCTTACTCTTTTTCTGTTTTTTTAATTTAAAAGAGAAGAGAGAGGATCTGAGAGAGGACACGGGCCATCTAGGCCATCCGGTGCGAGCCAGCAGCCCGCTGGCCTCCCTGGCCACCTGGGCCTCCTAGCGAGCCAGCCCAACTACCTCCTTGGCCCAGCTGCTGGCGCCCTTAACCTAGCCCGCTACCTCTCCCTCGTCCCTCTCCCTCAGCGCCGTAGCGCCCCCTCCTAGCCCGATCCCCATCTTCCTCCCTTCTCTCTCGCTCCACCCGACCCCCCTTGGAGCCCGATCCCCATCGCCTGCACACCACTCGTCTCGGCCCCGCACGCCGACCGTCGCCTCCACCCCTTGA
Organism: Secale cereale; assembly: GCA_902687465.1. Lineage (NCBI taxonomy): Eukaryota > Viridiplantae > Streptophyta > Magnoliopsida > Poales > Poaceae > Secale > Secale cereale. The sequence continues at coordinate 427,076,437 of LR738714.1, forward strand.
AGCCGCGGTCGGCCTCCACCCCCCTCGCGCTCGAGGGCCAGTACCGCGTCGCCACTTCCTCGCCTCCCGAGCCGCCATGGACGGGGACTAAGCCGCCATCTCCCTCTTCGCCAGGCAGGGCAGGAGTGCCGCATCGCGGCCGCGCCTCGTCTCCGCCCCGCGCCGGAGCAAGCCCCGTCGCCGTCCAAGCTCCGCACCCCGCCGCCGTCGTAGACCTCCAGGAGGCTCGCGACCTCCGCCGCCCTGCGCGGGAGCCTGACACGCGCACGGCCGCGCCTGTGTCCCTATCCTCGCCGTCGCCTCTTCCTCCTCCGCGCCGGGCGCCTTGAGCCGCCGCCGGCGACCTCTACCGCCTCCCTCGGCTTCACTCGTCTCCTTTCTGCTACCCACCAGGGGGCCCAACTCCGATGGCCTCGACGCCCCACATCTGCTTCCTCCCACGTCGTCCTGCCGTGTTGCAAGATGAACCGAAGACCTTGCTGCCCCTTTGTCGTTTCCAAGTTCAAAACGAGGGACCCAAGTCTGCCAAGTACCAGGACGTCCATGACCCGTCAAGTTCATCTACGTGTGTACGACTACCTTCGGTGAAGACCCGTGTATGACTACCCTCGAAGACATGTGGATGCGCCAAGTACCCCTTCGGACAGAAACGCCAAGTACCACTACGTGCATGTACCACTACCGTCGCCCCGAGGACGTTCGATTCGTCAACTACCTCTCCGGAAATATATGTGAACACCTACTTCCACTATGAACCGCGAGTACCACTACTTCCCTCGACGAACCCGAACCGCTCCGAAAACACACGCTCCGAAGGTATACCACGAGACGACACTCGAGAACGTTTGCTTGCGATGTATGAGATGCATCCCTTGTTTGCACCATGTCCGTTGTGCCCCTCTTTTGTCGCCGACCCATGGGAACCCGGAGACCGGGAGCACCCCACCTTCTTGCATGACACGCTCATGTTTCCGTCGTCCTTCTTTTGCACTGATATCTCAAAGAGGTGTCGGATCACCGGAACGTTGCCGTGGCACCGTTTTCGGTATCACCGCCGTGGCACCCCTTTCTTTCCACCACGGTGACAAATACTCCTTATCTTGCTCACGTTAACTTTTAACTAAAAATTGCACAAAACTTGAATATGTCATTCGCATCATGTTAACAACATCTAAATGGCTAAAATTGTTGTTTGCTTTAAAAGTGCTAAATGACATGTGGGGATTTTTCCGAAATTGTTGTTGTTATTTCCGGCCTCATTTAAAATGACTAGATAGTGTAGTTTTGCTCATGCTTTACCTCTTGCCATGTTAACAAACATTTAATCTTGTCTTGTAGATAAACGAGATTCAACTAAATAAATCTAATGGGGTGTTTCGTCAATATGCAACTCATTGCATATTGAGCTCCACTTAAATTATAGTATTGTTTGTGCACCTTGCCATGCTAGGCATATTTAAACCGGACATGCATCATACTTGTTTGTGCATAATGCCATGGTTATGAGATGTGTGTTCACCATATTGTTTGCTTCTTTCCGGTATGCTTCTTCTCGTTAGCTTTGGTTTCGTTCCAGAGTTGTGAGGATTTGTTCAACTACTTCATGGACTTGTTCTTCTTCCTTGTGGAATCCCAGGCAAGATGACCATCCCCTTGGATACCTTTACTATCATTGCCATGCTAGTTGTCTCGATGCTATCGTTATATGTTGCGCTACCCATCTTTATTGTCAGCCCCTCTCCTTATTGCCATGAAACCTCTAACCGTGACACCTTCCCAGCAAACCGTTGTTTGGCTATGTTACCCGCTTGCTCAGCCCCTCTTATAGCATTGTTAGTTGCAGGTGAAGATGAAGGTTGATCCATGTCGGATATTGTTGTTGGAATATCACAATATCTATTATTATTATTAACACACCTATATACTGGGCATGGGTGGAAGGCTTGGCCTTTTTCTCGATGTTTTGTTCCACTCATGCCACCTTAGGAGCCGATAAACTGGCGTTTTGTTCCTTGATTTTGCGTTCCTTACACGGTTGGGTATATGGGGACCCCTTGACAGTTCGTCTTTGAATAAAACTCCTCCAGCAAGGCCCAACATTGGTTTTAATTTGCCTCATAATAACAACTTAATTAATTAATTAAATTGCATAGGGGGTCACACCCTCGAGGATTCTTTCTACATAGCAGGGGGCCAGTGCTGATGGTGTTGGTCCCAAACGGGGAGCCTGCGGGGCCACCTCGCGGAAACTCGAGGGCTGGTTTTACCTGTAGCATCACCCATCCGGACGTGGCCCGAGACGAGATACGCGCAGCTACTATCAGGGTGTAGGCATCCCGGGAGGTCTTACTGGACTTGTTTTACCATTGTCAAAATGTCTTGTGCACCGGGAATTCCGATTCTGATCGGGCCTTCCCTAAGATAAGGGGTAATATTATTATTACTTATGCTGATCGTGAGAGCTTGTGATGGGCTAAGTTGGGACACCCCTGCAGGGTTATGATCTTTCGAAAGTCGTGCCCGCAGTTATGTGGCAGATTGGAATTTGTTAATGTCCGGTTGTAGAAAACTTGTTAGAGGATCCGAGATAAAACACACCACTATGTGAGTAACTGTGACTGTCTCTTTTCACTTTGAAAAGAGAACATGTGGGGTTATGTTTGACTCATAGGTAGTTCAGGATCTTTAGCGATCACTACTAGTTTGCGACCGTTTGCGTAGATGCTCATCTTATTCTTGTACTCGTAAGTTAGCCACCATATTATGCTTAGCCGCTGCTGCAACCTCAGCACTACCCTTTTCCATACCCATAAAGCTTTGCTAGTCTTGATACCCATGGTTATGGGATTGCTGAGTCCTCGTGGCTCACAGATACTACAACACCAGATGCAGGTACCGCTGAGAACAGTGCAGGAGTTGGTTCAAGAACTTCACTGGGAGCTCGATGAAGAGAGTGGCCATATGTATGTGACGTTTTTCGACGATCAGTAGTGGTTCCTACTAGGGGCGATCGGACCTTGTGTTTATGGTATTTTTCTCGTTTGGTTTTTCGTCCATAGTCGGACCCTGTGTTTTGGATGATGTATGTTATTGTATTCATTGTGTGACGTGGCGAGTGTAAGCCAACTATCTTTTGCTATTTCATCCCTAAACTTTTACATGAGATGTGCCAGGATACCATACTTGAGATCATTCTAGTATGCGCTTATGTATCTAAGTCGTGCCTCGACACGTAGGAGACATAGTCGCATACTGGGCATTACAAGTTGGTATTCAGAGCCTTCTCCTACCTAGGAGCCCCCTGACTGATCGAACCGCTGATGGTTGAGTCTAGGCACACACACACACAAAATGTTTTGAGTCCTATATATATATATCGGAGAGTAGGATTTCTTTTTACTCCTCATCCCTTCATCGCTCTGGTGAGGACTCCTGCGATGTTCTATCTCTTCTATTCTCAAAAATTCACTAAAAAAATTTTAGGATCACGCGAGTATTGTTTGGATTGTTCTGATATCTTTGTGACGAGAACATTGTTCTCGATGCCTCCTGTCATTTAGGGGTTTTGGCAGTGTCCCGGGGAGTTGAGCTCCGAGGTGTTGTCGTCACAAATGTATCGCAGCGGTTCTAGAATACTTAAGACGGCCGACATCGAAAACTCTTCTATGCGGTTAGTGGTGAGATAACCCCGACGTCACCCAGTACTGGTCGGATAGTTCGGGAGTATTGCCATAGCTAGTATAGCGGATGCGTTTTGAAGGTTCGAGGTAAACGGTTTCCGAAGATGACTGGTTATGTGTTGACGAATGGATACAGCTGGATGTAGGTTTAGAGTTGAGTGCGCGGTGCTTCCCCTATATCCCCAACACCCGATTGCATAACCGGAAACCTTCAGAAATTAATAGGTGGGTTTCTTCTAGTAGCTCGTAGGCATTCTCTCAACGAGTGCATGGTATGAAGTTTGGGGTTCAACATCGAGTGAAGAGGTTTTATGGGCGGTGTTCCTATTGGGAGTTGCATCTTAAAGGGTCCTTGGCTATGCTGATCCGGGGATTGCAACACCCTTTTGTAACACGTTCCATGAGCATTCAGCACGAACATGTGGAACGAAGTTTCTATCTTGTATTTGTTCTATCTGCTCCTTGTTGTTTTATTTACCTTTTGTTCTCCCAAGTGGCTTCTCGAGAAGATTGTTGTACCATTAAGCTATGGAATTCATTCGTTCAATTCTCTGTTCGAATGATATTGTGAAGATTTTGTTGCAACATATCTATCCTTTGTTTTGTTTTGATTCTGGTATCCGAGTTGCTTCGAAGTCAAGTGTTCATTCCATACCTTTTCTAATCAGTGTTCTCATATTTCTATGGGAGTACTAGTCCTTCTTGATCATCGAGATTGTCATGTAAATTCTTTTTCAACCGGCGTGCTTCTCTTCAAGTTAACCCGATCCTTTTTATATGTGCAAGACCAAGTCTTGGGTTTTTCTCAATGGTATCAGTTTCATTCATCCCAAGTTGTCTTTGTTTCCCCACCCTCCCACCCTTCATCTTCTCGGAGCCAGAGATCTCAAATCAAGTATCCATTTTATTCATGTGAGGTTTCTTCATTCATTTCCTTCAATGTTCTTATCCAGTGATTTATCGTGAAGATGCCTAAGAGCTTCAAGTTCATCATTCTTAATTCTAATATTCTTCTCCGATGGACTAAATCCAAACTTCTGTATTCATCATATATGTGCCTCTTGTTTCACATGTTTTCACATGTTGAAAATTCTTATCCAAAGTATCTCTTGTTTATTCAACTCTCTCTAATTCTTATCCAGAGTGTACAATATAACTCAGAAGATTCATATTTCCATTCTTAATCCGTTCAAACTATTTTGAGGATTGTCATCTTATTCAAGCCATGTAATTCAACCGGTGCAATATCTCTTAAGAAATCTTTTTCAACGGTGATTTCTTTTGAGTGGGCCCTAACCCACATGTCTTTTTCCAGGATCTTACCTGACTCTTCTAATTTTTCTGGAGTTATTCTGAAATTCCTTTGAAAGAGTGACGTAAGAATGATTTCCATCAGTCACATGCCTTCTCCAAGCTTGTTTTCAATTATTTCCATCTTTAGCTCCACCTTCCTCTTGTCATTCGTCCGGAGTATCTCAAAATTCTTCATGGCATTTCTAGTCTTCTTTCTCAACATTTGAAGACCGGATAAGTGTTTCTCTTAAATCTTGGCCCGTTCTCTTGAAGATTCGTGGTTTTAGCTTCATGCAATCCTCATTATTGTTTTGATTGTGAGGAATTCTTTTATACCATCCGAAGCATTTCATGAATTCTTTCCATTATGATCCTCCGAAGGCCATCATTTCAGAAGATTTCTTCGTTCTCAGTTTTCAACTTCGCCCTCCCACTATTCTTAGTTGATGTCTCTTTGTTCGTCTCCGTATTCTTACGGTGGTTCTTTCAAGATTATTCTCAAGTTTGGCTATATCTCTCTCCAATCATTTTCAAGAAGAATAAGTAGTAGGCCAAATCCATTGCTTATCATCAATTTAATTTGATGGAGGATAAGCATACAGTAAATCTTATTCTTATTTCATCGAAGTGATTAATCTCTTTTTTCCGGAGCTTGTTCATCATATCATATCCTTGGTTCCAAGTTGTTCATCTTGTTTTCTGGAGCTCCAAGTTATTTCAATTATATCATTTCAAAGCTCCATCTAATTCATCGCAGGCCTTGAATCTTATTCTTTTCATCTTTCACTTCTCATGCTTTCATTACCGGAGTTCTTCATGGTGGTTCATCATGTTTTAATTCATCCTCGAAGTCTTCATCAAGATTCTTGTTGGAGATCAAGCATTTTTCATCATGCATTCCAAGTGCAATCCTTTCTACCTTATCTTTTCAGATGGTGTTATGTCATTCTTCACAATTTCCTTCATGTTTCATGATTCACAAGTTATCAAGATTGAGATATTTAATCCCGTCAATTTCTTCGTTGGAGTTATCTTGGGTTGTATTTCACCTAAAAGCTTTCCCTAAGGATTGTTGCTATTGTGGTGCTTATAAATGACCCAATTTCTTCATTTATCCTCCCAGTGAAATAATTTTTTAGATTCCTTGTTGATCACAATCCAATCAATTGTTTAAGTTAGTGGCAGAATCTCACCTCAAGTTTTGAGATGTTTTCCATAAGACACATCAAGCTTATTCTTTTCTTTGTTGATTTTCCAACAACTCCATTCAACCCTTCTTCGTAAGGACAATTTTCAAATTCAATTGTGGGAGAAGTTGTCATTTTCTTATCCGTTCTTTTCTTTCCAATGATTTAGCATCTATTCTTTTGTTTTGGAGGCTTTGTGATGTTGCTCTCTCCAAACCATCATATCGTTTTATCGAGATCATGTTCTTCCCTTGCTTGTCCATTTAACAAGAGTGTTGTGACCCCCATTCAAGTTCTCTCATTTTTTTCATGTTTTGCCACTCTTTTCAATCGGAGTATTGTCTAAATCTTTCTTACCCCTTGTGCCATTCGTTCAATAGTTTCGGAGGCAGTGTGTGGTTGATGTCATCAAGTATCATCCCTTCTCCTCAAGTTCATCATCACTTCCTTCCATTTTCAGTCGGAATGTTGTCCAAATTCTTTCGTTCTTATTCCTTCTCTACCTTTATTTAACCGGAGTGGTTTCATTGTCTATCTTGTCACCTAAGCTCTTCATTCTCGTCGTGTCCCTTGTTCATTCCTTGTACCGGAGTGCTCTTAACTTCGTTCATCTCCGTTGTATTCTTTCTTTCAAGATTGTTCAACCTCTCAAGGTTCGTGGTTCACTCGTTTGTCAAAGAAGCAACTTTCTTTTACCTCTTCCTTTTCCGTTTTATCCGGTGCCATTTTCAGGATCTCGGGTCGAGATCCTCTGTTAGTGTGGGAGAGTTGTGATGCCCCAAGACGGATGCTCCAGAAGACTTCCATATGTTCCGGGTTTTGCCGTGTGTTTTATTTGCTTACTTCATTTTATTTTGTGCTTGCATCATGTCATCATGCCACCATTTCTTTAATCTTTTCTTCTCAACTAAATAAATTGCATAGATCTTTTGATCTATTTAAACCGCGGAAAATCACATGGTGATTTCTCTTTATAACATATCCTCTCAATATTTAGGGAGCTATGATAAATATTCCGTTCTTGGAATTTACCTCAACACACTTGCAAATATTCCCATGCCTCTTTTACTCCAAGTTTCACCGTCAAAACCTTCTCTATAATTCTTATCGCTTTTATCGAGGCTCCTCCTAAAACCTCAACATTTTTGGACACTTCAAAAATCAAGTCTTAGTTCAAACCCATTTGAAGTAAATTCAAATATGTTTGAATTATATCTCGATCATGCCACTTCTATTTTTCTCGGATTACACCCATTTTTATGAGCCCGAGAAAAATAATCTCATGTGCTAATTCCTTCCCAGACCTCCCTTTCTTTTCTTTCTCTTTTTCTGTTTTTTTATTTAAGAGAGAAGAGAGAGGATCTGAGAGAGGACCTGGGCCATCTAGGCCATCCGGTGCGAGCCAGCAGCCCGCCGGCCTCCCTGGCCATCTGGGCCTCCCAGTGATCCAGCCCAACTCCCTCCTAGGCCCAGCCGCTGGCGCCCTTAACCTAGCCCGCTACCTCACCCTCGTCCCTCTCCCTCAGCGCCGCAGCGCCCCCTCCTAGCCCGATCCCCATCTTCCTCCCTTCTCTCTCGCTCCACCCGACCCCCCTGGAGCCCGATCCCCATCGCCTGCGCGCCACTCGTCTCAGCCCCGCACGCCGACCGTCTCCTCCGCCCCTTGAAGCCGCGGTCGGCCTCCATCCCCCTCGCGCTCGAGGGCCCGTACCGCGTCGGCCACTTCCTCGCCTCCCGAGCCGCCATCTCCCTCGTCGCCAGGCAGGGCAGGAGCGCCGCATCGCGCCCGTGCCTCGTCTCCGCCCCACGCCCCGCGCCGGAGCAAGCCCCGTCGTCGTCCAAGCTCCGCACCCCGCCGCCGTCGCAGACCTCCAGGAGGCCCGCGGCCTCCGCCGCCCTACGCAGGAGCCCGACATGCGTGCGGCCACTCCTGTGTCCCTGTCCTCGCCGTCGCCTCTTCCACCTCCGCTGTAATGCCCCAGATGTAACACTTTCCAAATATGGCAATATATGAAACTTTGGCTTCATCAATTCCTTTACGGGCTCTTCTTTCATTTCGGGTTCTTCGTTTTGTCGTGTGTGTGTGTGCATTTCATCCATGTCATGTGCATTGCATTGCATTTGTGTTGTCACTTGCACCCGGTCCCACTCGTCTCTTCCCGTTGTCCGTTTTGAGATCCGACGCTCTCACACGTGCCCGTGGCATCCCCGAGTCCTTCTTTCGTGTGTGGCCGTGTAACGTTCCCGGAATGACGTGAGACTTGTCGTGCGATGTTGTTTTGGCACGTGTAGGCCGCCTGTCAAGTTTCGTCGCGTTTGGAGTTCGTTTGGTACTCCAACGGTTAACCTAGTGGGCTAAAAGAACCTCTTCTTTAAGGCCCAAGACCCCCTCCACAACAGCCCACTAACCCAGCTCAACCCTTCCCATCATCTCGGTCGTCGAATTGTGATCGCGTGGCCGAAAACCGCTCCCCATTTCGAGTCTCCTACCTCCTTGTGCCTATAAAAACGTCCACACCCCTCCATTTTCGGGCGAAACCCTAGCTAAACTCCTCCCCGCCGCGCCGGACACGTCCGTACGCCGCCGGACGTGTCCGACTTGCCCCCGTTGTGCCACGTGGCAGCTCCCCGTTGGTCAGCCGCCGCTGCGCCCACATCCCCGCCGACGGCCCGCAGGCCCGCGCTCGGCCCCCGCGGCCCAGATCCTCCGCCGCCGCTCCGTGCCTCGCCCCGCCGCCGTCCTCCTCCGCTCCGGCCCCGCGCCGCCGTTGCAAGCCCCGCCAATGGCCACACCCTCCGCCGCCGGCCCCGAGATCCCCGCAGCCGGAACACCAGCGCCACCGCGCCCGAGCTCCCCTTCGTCCTCTGAGGCGAGCCTCCTCGCCGCCGCCCGGATCCGGCGCCGGCTGGCCGGATCCCGTCGCCCCAGCCGTCGTCGGCCTCCTCCCCTCGCCGTCCATCGCCGGCCTCCTCCCCTCGCCGTCTGGAGCCGCCGCCCCTGCCCGATCCAGGTGGATCGGGAGGACGGGGACGCACCGCTTCGCCTCCGGGCCGGCCTCCTTCCGCGTGGGCCGTAGCGGCCCAGTTCCCGCCGACCAAACCTCTCCCGCCGTGGGCCGAGCCCAGGGTGAGCAGTACCCCTATTTCCCGCTCAGTGCGCTCATTAGTTATTATGCGCTCGTTGTTTTTCCCCTAGTGCTCTTTTCTGCTAAATCCCTAAAAATTGTTAATATATGTGCATGTTCATATGGCTATAACTTTTATTGTGCTTGTCCAAATTGTGCATATGATATGTCAAAATGATCGTGAGGATGTGTACTACGTTTTGTTCCATTGTTTCATGCTTGTTTGACTTCATCTTGATGTCTTAATCTTCGTGACAAGGGTGCTACTTGTTATAAACTGCTGCTATTTGTTATTTTCATGCCATGTTTAAGATGTGATAACTTGGTGCATGTTTATCCAAATGAAGCAAATGAGATGTCAAAATGTTTATCATGAGATGCTTTACATGATGGTTGCTGTGGCATGCATGATAGGGTTCATATTGCCATGTTAATCTCTGTTGCAAAAGTGCATGTGGCTGTTAAGTTATGAAATATGTTATGAGATGCTGATTTGAAGTGCTCGTTGCTATTGATGTGTTTGTCCCCTTGTCACATGCCAATATGTTTTAGAATCTCCATCATGTGGTCTTTGCTGTGGTGCAAACCATTTTCCATGATATGCCTTGAGGTGACTTAAACATGCTTGTAAACATGCCATGCCAATGTTACTGTTTTAACACTTAGTGAAATTTCTGCTAAGTCTGGAATTTGTCTTAACCTGATGCTATGTTTGCTTGATGCCCTAGTCAAATTCATGTTAGTTTTGGGTGGCCATTGATCATTACTTGTTGTACATGTTGTTGTCTATCCATCCATGCCCTCACTTGCTCATATGACTTGCTGTAGCTTATTTATTTCTTGCTACCAAGTTGCTATAAAATATTTCTGTCAGGTTTTTAACGTCATGATCAAAATGGCGTAGCTTGTTGCTATTGATCCATGCCTCCTATGGAGTTGCTCCAATGGAGTTGTTTGCTGTATGATATGTCTACTTCATGTCCATGCTTATTGTCATCATGTTTGGGTGTTGTAGAGTATATATTTCTTGCTCCAAAGATGCTATGTGGCTGTTAATTTCAGCTTTGCATTGTATCTTGTTTCGTGTGTATGTGTTGAACCGTTGCTCCGTTTTGAGCGTGCCCTATATGAAACTTGTGTGATTTTTCATTTAGAACCATAATATCATGTAGTTAACATGTTTGGAGTGTGTTTGCTTGATGTTTGGGTGCATCTTGCACCGTTACCATGCTTGTCTTGTTTTGCTCTTATCTTCTAGACCGTAGCTCCAAATTAAACAAACTTTATATGAAACTTGACTAGAATTTCGTGTAGATCATCATGGTGCATGTTAACTTGCTGATTAACAACTTTAACTTAAGGTTTTTTCAGATCTGGACATTTTCAACATATGCATATGAAGACTTACCGGATTCGCTACATGTGGATTCCGGCCTCATTTAAACTTGTTGCCTTGTGTTGTTCTTGTGTGCTTCATCCCGTGTCATGTGTTGCATCAGGAGTGCATCATACTTGCATCATGTTGATTGTGCATTGCACCTTGTTTGATTTCGTGCCTCGTTGTGTTCTTGTGTTGAGTAGAGCCGGAAGCCGAGACCGAGAACGAGAACGAGGTTCCTACCGAGGTTGAGTACGAGGAGCTGTCTTACGATCCCATCGACGACTCGACAGGCAAGATGACCTGACCCAGATATCATTACTATCTTTGCCTATTGCTAGAAGTCTCGCTCTTTAGGTCATTGCCTCGATGCCCATGTTTGTTTGTTAGCCTCCTATTGTAACCATGAATCTGTCTAACCACCCAACCTAGCAAAACATTTGTTTGGCTACGTAAGCTTCGCTCAGCCCCTCTTATAGCATTGCTAGTTGCAGGAGAAGATTTGAAGATTCTTGCTTCATGTTGAAGTTATTGTTGGGATATCACACTATATAAACTCTTAAACTAAATCATCTATATATTGGTAATGGGTGGAAGGCTAAGCCTCTTGCTTGGTGTTTTGTTCCACTCATGCCGCCCTAGGAACCGTATAAACCGGTGTTATGTTCCTTGATTTTGCGTTCCTCACACGGTTGGGGTTATGCGACCCCCTCGATAAACCGCTTAGCGCTAAGGCTTTTCCAGCAAGTCCCAACATTGGTACTACATTTGCCTAAACAAATAAAACTTGCATAGGGAGTTAATAACCCTCTTCTTAATCAACAACCCGGGCCAGTGCTCCACATGAGTGTTGGTCCAAACTGGGCAACCTGCGGGGCCACCTTGGGGGAACCCGAGGGCTGGTAAAAACCCATAGCTTGTCCCATCCGGTCGTGGCCTGAGATGAGATACGCGCGGCTACTATCAGGGTGTCGGCACGCCGGGAGGATTTGCTGGATTAGTCTTACCTTAGTCGGAGTATCTTGAGCACGGGATTCCAAGAATACTCGGGCCTTCCCACCTTGGAGTTGCGACTCCGCGGATCGTGAGCTTGTAATGGGCTAAGTTGGGACACCCCTGCAGGGTTTTGAACTTTCGAAAGCTGTGCCCGCGGTTATGTGGCAGATGGGAATTTGTTAATATCCAGTTGTAGAAAACTTGACACCATGTTCAGAACACACTACCAGCGTGAGTAACCGTGACGGTCATTTTCCGAAAGGGGTTCGGGAAGTGAAAACGGTGGGGTTATGATTGACGTGCTTAGATAGGATCACTTCGTGATCACTTTGACACTCGTGGTACTTCTCTTCTCGCTCTAAACACGTAAGCTAGTGCTAGTGCAGCTACAACCTTTATTTTCTTTAGCCTTGTTCCACACCCAAGGCTTAGATAGTTTTGCTACCCGGGAACGGGATTGCTGAGTCCTCCGTGGCTCACAGATTCTACACCACACCAGATGCAGGTACTATGGTAGACTACTCAGGCGACGGCACGGAGCTGTACTGGGAGTTCGATGAAGAACGTAGTCGATACTATGTGCACTATCCCGATGATCAGTAGTGGCTTCTACTAGGGGCGATTCGGACCTTGTGGCTATGTGTATTTGGTATCTTTCATTTGGATCTTCGTCCGTAGTCGGACTGTGATGTTATTGGATGATGATTTGCTTATGTAATGTATTGTGTGACGTGGCGAGTGTAAGCCAACTATCCTTTTGCAATTTCATCCCTATTTTTACATGAGTCGTGCAAAGATACCAAACTTGAGATTATTCTAGTATGGGATTATACCTTTAAGTCGTGCCTCGACACGTAGGAAGTATAGTCCCATACTGGGCATAACAAGTTGGTATTCAGAGCCTTCTCCGACCTAGAAGCCCCCACTGATTGATCGAATCATTGACTGTTGAGTCTAGGCACACACTTAAAAATGTTTTGAGTCTATATATATATATATATCGGAGATTAGGATTTCTTTTGCTCCTCATCTCTTTTCACTCTGGTGAGGACTCCTGACGATTACTCTTGTCTCTTCTACTCTCAAAATTCACCCAAAAAATGTTTAGGTTCACGCGAGTATTGTTTGGATTGTTCCGATGTCTTTGTGACGAGAACATTGTTCTCGATGCCTCCTGTCATTTAGGGATTGTGGTAGTGGCCCGAGGAGTTGAGCTCCGAGGTGTTGTCATCACAAATATATCGCAGCAGTTCTGGAATACTTAAGACGGCTGACATCGAAAACTCTCCTATGCGGTAATGTGGCAAGATAACCCCAACATCACCCGGTACTTGGGAGGTAGTTCGGGAGTATTGCCATAGCTTGTATAGTAGATGCGTTTCGAAGGTCCGAGGTAAACGGTTTCCGAAAATAACTGGTTATGTGTTGAAGGATGGATACAGCTGGATGTAGGATTAGAGTTGAGTGCGCGATGCTTCCCCTGTATCCCCAACACCTGATTGCATAACTGGTAACTTTCGGAAATTAATAGGTGGGTTCATCTAGTAGTTCGTAGGCATTTATTGTTGTTGTTATTTCCGGCCTCATTTAAAATGACTAGATAGTGTATTTTTGCTCATGCTTTACCTCTTGCCATGTTAACAAACATTTAATCTTGTCTTGTAGATAAACGAGATTCAACTAAATAAATCTAATGGGGTGTTTCGTCAATATGCAACTCGTTGCATATTGAGCTCCACTTAAATTGTAGTATAGCTTGTGCACCATGCCATGCCATGCATATTTAAACCGGACATGCATCATACTTGTTTGTGCATCATGCCATGGTTATGAGATGTGTGTTCACCATATTGTTTGCTTCTTTCCGGTATGGTTCTTCTCGTTAGCTTCGGTTTCGTTCCGGAGTTGTGAGGATTTGTTTGACTACTTCAAGGACTTGTTCTTCTTCCTTGCGGAATCCCAGGCAAGATGACCATCCCCTTGGATACCTTTACTATCATTGCCATGCTAGTTGTCTCGATGCTATCGTTATATGTCGCGCTACCCATCTTTATTGTCAGCCCCTCTCCTTGTTGCCATGAAACCTCTAACCGTGACACCTTCCTAGCAAACCGTTGTTTGGCTATGTTACCCGCTTGCTCAGCCCCTCTTATAGCGTTGTTAGTTGCAGGTGAAGATGAAGGTTGATCCATGTCGGATCTTGTTGTTGGAATATCACAATATCTATTATTATTATTAACACACCTATATACTGGGCATGGGTGGAAGGCTTGGCCTTTTTCTCGGTGTTTTGTTCCACTCATGCCACCTTAGGAGCCGATAAACCGGCGTTATGTTCCTTGATTTTGCGTTCCTTACACGGTTGGGTATATGGGGACCCCTTGACAGTTCGTCTTTGAATAAAACTCCTCCACCAAGGCCCAACATTGGTTTTAATTTGCCTCATAATAACAACTTAATTAATTAATTAAATTGCATAGGGGGTCACGCCCTCGAGGATTCTTTCTACATAGCAGGGGGGGCAGTGCTGATGGTGTTGGTCCCAAACGGGGAGCCTGCGGGCCACCTCGCGGAAACTCGAGGGCTGGTTTTACCTGTAGCATCACCCATCCGGACGTGGCCTGAGACGAGATACGCGCGGCTACTATCAGGGTGTCGACACGCCGGGAGGTCTTGCTGGACTTGTTTTACCATTATCGAAATGTCTTGTGCACCGGGAATTCCGAGTCTGATCGGGCCTTCCCTAAGATAAGGGGTAATATTATTATTACTGCTGCTGATCGTGAGAGCTTGTGATGGGCTAAGTTGGGACACCCTTGCAGGGTTATGATCTTTCGAAAGCCGTGCCCGCGGTTATGGAGCAGATTGGAATTTGTTAATGTTCGGTTGTAGAAAACTTGTCAGAGGATCCGAGATAAAACACACCACTGTGTGAGTAACCGTGACTGTCTCTTTTCACTTTGAAAAGAGAACACGATGGGGTTATGTTTGACTCGTAGGTAGTTCAGGATCTTTAGCGATCACTACTAGTTTGCGACCGTTTGCGTAGATGCTCATCTTATTCTTGTACTCGTAAGTTAGCCACCATATTATGCTTAGCCGCTGCTGCAACCTCACCACTACCCTTTTCCATACCCATAAAACTTTGCTAGTCTTGATACCCATGGGTATGGGATTGCTGAGTCCTCGTGGCTCATAGATACTACAACACCAGATGCAGGTACCGCTGAGAACAGTGCAGGAGTTGGTTCAAGAACTTCACTGGGAGCTCGATGAAGAGAGTGGCCATATGTATGTAACATTTTTCGACGATCAGTAGTGGTTCCTACTAGGGGCGATCGGACCTTATGTTTATGGTACTTTTCTCGTTTGGGTTTTCGTCTGTAGTCGGACCCTGTGTTTTGGATGATGTATGTTATTGTATTCATTGTGTGACGTGGCGAGTGTAAGCCAACTATCTTTTTCTATTTCATCCCTAAACTTTTACATGAGATGTGCAAGGATACCATACTTGAGATCATTCTAGTATGCGCTTATGTCTCTAAGTCGTGCCTCGACACGTAGGAGACATAGTCGCATACTAGGCATTACAGCGCCCCCCACCCTCGTGGACGCTACGTCAGCCCTACTCCGTGGTTCTCAAGTCTCCCGTGCGTATTTTGCTCCAAAAATATCTCTCCCGAAGGTTTCATTCCGTTTGGACTCCGTTTGATATTCCTTTTCTGTAAAACCCTAAAACAGGCAAAAAACAGCAATCTGGGCTGGGCCTTTGGGTTAGTAGGTTAGTCCCAAAAATAATATAATAGTGTATAACAAAGCCCGTTAAACATCCAAAACATCATAAATAATAGCATGGAACAATCAAAAATTATAGATATGTTGGAGACGTATCAAGCATCCCCAAGCATAATTCCTGCTCGTCCTCGAGTAAGTAAATGATAAAAACAGAATTTTTGATGTGGAACACTAACCAACATAGTTTTTCAATGTAATTCTCTTAATTGTGGCATGAATGTTCAGATATGAAAGATTCAATACAAAAGTCTATATTGACATAAGAAATAATAATACTTCAAGCATGCTAACAAAGCAATCCTGTCTTCTCAAAATACTATGGCTAAAGAAAGTTATCCCTACAAAATCATATAGTCTGGCTATGCTCCCTCTTCATCACACAAAATATTCATATCATGCACAACCTCGAATTCAGCCAAGCACTTGTTTTCATACTCTATTATTTCAAACATTTCAACTTTCACACAATACATGAGCGTGAGCCATGGACATAGCACTATGTGGAATAAAGTGGTGGTTGTGGAGAAGGCAAAAAGGAGGGAGACAGTCTCATATCAACTAGGCGTATCAATGGGCTATAGACATGCCCATCAATAGATATCAATGTGAGTGAGTAGGGATTACCATGCAACGGATGCACTAGAGCTAAATATGTATCAAATCTCAACAAAAGAAACTAGTGGGTGTGCATCCAACTTGCTTGCTCACAAAGACCTAGGGCATTTGAGGAAGCCCATCATTGGAATATACAAGCCAAGTTCTATAATGAAAATTCTCACTAGTAAATGAAAATGACTAAACATGAGACTCTCTATCATGAAGAACATGGTGCTACTTTGAAGCACAAGTGTGGAAAAAGATAGTAGCAATTGTCCCTTTTTATTTATTTATTTATTTATTTGGCCTTTCTTTTTTTCTTTGGCCTTTTTTTAGGGGCTTTCTTGATTTAGCCTTTCCTCACATGGGACAATGCTCTAATAAAGATGATCATCACACTTTCATTGAATTACAACTCGATATTACAACTCGATACTAGAACAAAGTATGACTCTATATGAATGCCTCCGGTGGTGTACCGGGATGTGCAATGAATCAAGAGTGACATGTATGAAAACTTATGCATGGTGGCTTTGCCACAAATACGATGTCAACTACATGATCATGCATGGCAATATGACAATATGAAGCGTGTCATATGAATGGAATGGTGGAAAGTTGCATGGCAATATATCTCGGAATGGCTATGGAAATGCCATGATAGGTAGGTATGGTGGCTGTTTTGAGGAAGGTATATGGTGGCTGTTTTGAGGAAGGATATATAGTGGGTGTATGGTACCGGCGAATGTTGCGCGGTACAAGAGAGGCTAGCAATGGTGGAAGGGTGAGAGTGCGTATAATCCATGGACTCAACATTAGTCATAAGAACTCATATACTTATTGCAAAAATTTACGAGTCATCAAAACAAAGCAATCAACGCATGCTCCTAGGGGGAGGTTGGTAGGAGTTAACTATCGCGCGCCCCCGGCCTCCACACAAAGGTTGACACTTTACAAATACCTCATGCTCTAACTTCGTCACATAGCGGTTCACCATACGTGCATGCTAGAGGAATCACTAATCTTAACACAAGCATTTATCAATTCATAATAACTCCACTAGCATGAATCTAATATCACTATCCTCATATCTCAAAATAATTATCAAGCATCCAACTTCTCATCATATTCAATGCACTTAGTGTGAAAGTTTTTACTACATTGATATTGGATGGCTATCATGTGAAGGCTAGTTATGTAGCCAAAGCACATTACCATGCTATTTTAATAGACTCTCAAAAGGATATAAGTGAAGCATGAGAGATCAACAATTTCTACAAAATATAATGATCACCGTGCTCTAAAAGATATAAGTGAAGCAGTAGAGCAAAAACTATTCAACTCAAAAGATATAAGTGAAGCACATAGAGTGTTCTATCAATTCCTAGGCCATATTTAACTCTCTCAAATAGGTGTGTCCAGCAAGGATAATTGTGGCAAACTAACAAGCAAAGACTCAAATGATACAAAACTCTCCAAGTAAAACACATATCATGTGGTGAATAAAAATATAGCTCCGAGTATAGTTACCGATGGATGAAGACGAAAGAGGGGATGCCTTCCCGGGGCATCCCCAAGCTTAGGCTTTTGGTTGTCCTTGAATTTTACCTTGGGGTGCCTTGGGAATCCCCAAGCTTAGGATCTTTACACTCTTTGTTCCATAGTCCATCAAAGCAATACTCAAAACAAGAAAACTTCACAACACAAAACTTAGACAAAAATCTCGCGAGCTCCGTTAGTATAAGAAAGCAAACCACTACTCAAAGGTATTGCAATGAATTCATTCTTTGTATATATTGGTGTTAAACCTACTGTATTCCAACTTCTCTATGGCTCATACTTCCCAATACTACTCATAGATGCATTGAAATAAGCAAACAACACACGAAAAACAGAATCTGTCAGAAACATAACAGTCTGTAGTAATCTGCAGTTTTCGCATACTTCTGTAACTCTAAAAAAATTGAAATAAATTGTTAAACATGAGGAATTTGCCTATTAATCATCTGCAAAAATAATCAACTAAATAGCATGCTCCAGTAAAATCTGGTGACCATTCTAGCAAGCGCTAACGATTCTATTTTTCACAGCAAGATCATATAAACTTCACACAAGTCTTCCCAAAGGTTCTACTTGGCACAAACACTAATTAAAACATAAAACCACATCTAAATAGAAGCTAGATGCAATATTTATTCCTAAACAGAAGCAAAAACAAAAAATATATAATTGGGTTGCCTCCCAACAAGCGCTATCATTTTACGCCCCTAGCTAGGCACGATACATGGATAGATCTAGGTATTGCCAGCTTTGGAAGACAATCCATAAGTGGCTCTCATAATAGATTCATATGGTAATTGGATTTTCTTTCTGGGAAAGTGTTCCATTCCTTTCCTTAACGGAAATTGGAATCTAATATTTCCTTCCTTCATATCAATAATTGCACCAATCGTTCTAAGGAAAGGTCTACCAAGAATAATAGGACATGAAGGCTTGCAATCTATATCAAGAACAATGAAATCTACGGGCACATAATTCCTATTGGCAACAATAAGAACATCATTAATCCTTCCCATAGGTTTCTTAATAGTGGAATTCGCAAGATGCAAATTTAAAGAACAATCATCAAGCTCATGGAACCCTAGCAAATCACGCAAAGTTTTTGGGATAGTGGAGACACTTGCACCCAAATCACACAAAGCAAAGCATTCATGATATTTAATTTTTATTTTAATAGTAAGTTCCCACTCATCATAAAGCTTTCTAGGTATAGAAACTTCTAACTCAAGTTTTTCTTCATAAGATTGCATCAAAGCATCAACTATGTGTTTGGTAAAAGCTTTATTTTGACTATAAGCATGCAGAGAGTTTAGTACGGATTGCAACAAGGAAATACAATCAATCAAAGAGCAGTTATCATAATTGAGTCCCTTGAAATCCAAAGTAGTGGGTTCATCACTATGTAAAGTTTTAATCTCTTCACTCCCACTTTTAATAATTTTAGCATCAAGATCTGAAAACTCTGAATCATTGGGACACCTTAAAGTAGAATCGTCTCCAATCCTATCTTCATCAATATTTATACTAGAAAACAAGGATCTAATAGGAGACACATCAATAACTTTCAGATCTTCATCTTTATTTTCATGATAACTAGAAGAACACACTTTTATATAATTCTCTCTTTTAGCACACATCCTAGCGGTTCTTTCTTTGCATTCATCAATGGAAATTCTCATGGCTTTGAGAGACTCATTGATATCATGCTTAGGTGGGATAGATCTAAGTTTCAAAGAATCAACATCAAGAGTAATTTTATCCACACTTCTAGCCAATTCATCAATCTTAAGCAATTTTTCTTCAAGCATAGCATTGAAATTCTTTTGCGAAATCATAAACTCCTTAACACTAGTTTCCAATTCAGAAGGCATCTTTCCATAAGATTTGTTGTAGTAATTACCATAATTATTAGAGGAATTGCTAGGAAAAGGCCTAGGATTAAAGTTCCCTCTATAAGCATTGTTACCAAAATTATTCCTACCAACAAAATTCACATCCAAAGGTTCATTGTTATTTTCAATCAAAGTGGACAGAGGCATATCATTAGGATCAGAAGAAGCACTCTTAGCAGCAAATAATTTCATAAGTTCATCCCTATTTCCACTCAAAACACTAATCTCTTCAATAGCATGCACTTTTTTACTGGTAGATCTGTCGGTGTGCCATTGAGAATAATTAACCATAATATTATCTAGGAGTTTGGTAGCATCTCCTAAGGTAGTTTACATGAAAGTGCCTCCCGCGGCCGAATCTAAAAGATTTCTAGAATCAAAATTCAAGCTAGCATAAAAGTTTTGAATAATCTTCCATAAGTTCAAACCATGTGTAGGGCAATTACGTATCATTAATTTCATTCTCTCCCAAGCTTGTGCAACATGCTCATGATCTAGTTGCTTAAAATTCATAATATCGTTTCTAATAGAGATGATCTTAGCAGGAGGGAAATACTTAGAGATAAAAGCATCTTTGCACTTATTCCACGAATCAATACTATTTCTAGGCAAAGAGGAAAACCAAGTTTTAGCACGGTCTCTAAGTGAAAACGGAAATAACTTCAATTTAACAATATCGTTATCAGTATCCCTTTTCTTTTGCATATCACACAAATCAACAAAGTTGTTTAGATGGGTAACGACATCTTCACTAGGAAGGCCAGAAAATTGATCTTTCATAACAAGATTCAACAGAGCAGCATTGATCTCACAAGATTCAACATCGGTAATAGGAGCAATCGGAGTGCTAATAAAGTCATTATTGTTGGTATTGGAGAAGTCACACAATTTGGTATTGTTCTGAGCCATAGTGACAAGCAAGCAATCCAACACACAAGCAAACAAGAAGCAAGCGAACGATAAACACACGGCAGAAGAAGGGCAAATAAAACGGCAAGGGTAAAGTGGGGGAGAGGAAAACAAGAGGCAAAAAATGTAATGCGAAGGATAAGGGTTTGTGATAGGTACTTGGTATATGACTTTTGCGTAAGCCTCCCCGGCAACGGCACCAGAAATTCTTCTTGCTACTTCTCGAGCTTGTGATGTATTCCCTCGAAGAGGAAAGGGTGATGCAGCATAGTAGCGTAAGTATTTCCCTCGGTTTTTGAGAACCAAGGTATCAATCCAATAGGAGACCACGCGCGAGTCCCTCGCACCTGCACAAACAAATAAGAACTTCACAGCCAATGAGATAAGGGGTTGTCAATCCCTTTATGGTCACTTACGAAAGTGAGATCTGATAGAGATGATAGTTTGATATTTTTGGTATTTTTGGGTATAAGAACAGAAAGTGAAAGCGAATAGACCCGGGGGCCATACTGTGCTCTAGTGGCTTCTCTCACGCTTTTTGGAACTGTGATAGCAATGGAATCTTAAATTAGAATAGTTGTTCTTCAGGTTTAGGCACTTGTTCTACATGAACAGAGTATAGTAAGACGCAAGAATATAGTACTTAAAAATAGAAAATGAGCTCATAGACCTTACCACATTCTTGGTTCGGGACCAGTACAGAACAAGGCGTTCCCACTCATCGCCCGGTAAATGTGTCTCAGGAGAACATAATGGAATTTGATGAGTTTCTTTGCCGGTGAAGTACATTTTCTTCAGGTAATTCCGATACTGCTACCAAGCATTCTTAAAGATAGCTGAGGTATTAGCACAGGTTACCTCATCCTGAGTTTCCAAATCGGTCCTTCTCTATTGAGAAAATTGGGAAATTTTGTTGTATTATAACATCATGGAGGTAGGATGTATGGGACAAAGCAAAGTAATTGCCATGAATAACATTACTTACACATAACTCCTGGACAAACACCTGCAACTGGCATTTTCCTTCATCTTCAGTATAATATTTCCAAGATGGGAAGATACGCACATATGATTTAACAACATCAAATGCGATAGATGCTAAAGTACGACTAGCTGGTTGTGCTTCCACCACAGGAATATACGTACTAACTGGTGGAGTTGGGGTTCGCCGTGGTAGTACTAGCCCTTTGGGCACTGGAGCTGCCTTACTAACTGCTCTTGTTTGGGAGCTGTGTGGTGGAGATGGTGCTGTGTCAACAGGCACTGGGTTACTATCTGCTGGGGTCGGGGTTAGATTGGGTGAAGCTGGTTCTCTGTCCATCGCAGTAGGGGTACAAGCTGCGAGAGTTTGGGTTATGTGTGGTAGGGCTGGTTCTCGTGCATGTACAATCCGGGTGCTATCTCCACCAAGAGGTAGCACTGTTTTATTTGAAGACCGTGCTTTTAGTCCGCTAGATGCTTTCATCACCAGCTCCAATTCAAATGGCTGATAAACAGGAAACATAGTTGAATGTATATACATTGTATTAGAGACAGATGCAATAGATAGTGTGGAAAAAAGAGGACATGAAATAGTTGACATGTATATTGTGTTTAACTAAAACGGATAGCATGACATAATTTCACATATATGATGTCTATTTAAACTGGATAGCATAGCATAACATAATTCAAAGATATGATGAATAACTAAAACGTCGTGCCAAGTTAGAGTATACACCTCGGTGGGGGGATAGGACTGGTCATCTATCTCTGAATCCATCACTGAGGAGCTATCGGGACCCAACAAGAGATCTGCTTCGACACGTAGCACTGTCTGCTCTGAAGGCCTTGTTTTTACTCCAGATTTTTCAATCTCCCACCCAAATGGATGATTCACAGGAAGAGTAGTTTAATGTACAAACATTGTCGACAAATGGAAATGTAATGAAGAAAAGGATGGGCAAGATATCATTCAAATATATGATGCCTGGTTAAATAGGATGGCACTGCACACATATATTATGGCTGGCTAAAAGACATGAGACTGCATAATTCCCATATATGATATAGAAACTAAACAGGTGGTGAAAGAACATGTCTAAACTAAGCAGATGACATATATGATGTCAAAAGTAGGCACTGGAAGGCAACATATGCATGAGGTAGAGCAAACACCTTGGGGGGTAAATAGGAGTGGTCAGCGGCGTCTGAATCCGCCTCAGAACAGATATCTTCCTCTAGATTACAATCTGGAGAGGGGTGGGGAGGGTTTGCCATTGAACCCACCATGGAGCGATGTCTGCATGACATTGTATTGCCGCGCAAAACTCTTCTCTTTTTCTCTACATGTTCAGCATGACTGTGTACAATATCTGACATGCATACAAAAAAATATGGTGAGATTATGTAAGGAGAGCATGCAGAAATTTAGAGTGATGGTAACAAACAGTGGATGGATCCAAAAAATAATGATAGCAGGCTGATGATTGCTTTAATTTAATAAAAAGACAGATGATGATTGATTTACTATTTGTTTCCCACCCAAGATGAACATCATAGGCATACCCTAGGTGAACCAGATATTAGACATAGATACTATTCATTGCTTCCTCGATATGTGTCCCACAACTAATTTAGAACTCAAGTTTGAACATTAATTTGGACCTGACTTGGAGTCCAAGAGGTGAACAGGACGATAAAGTAGCAGGTAATTTTAAGGAAATCATAACATAAGCAGAATCAAAAGAGTGCGACCTCTCTTGTGGAACTGTGTACTCCTCAGGTTCATCTGTTGAGTCAATGATGGTGATGCTGTTACGGTGGGTGCCGGCGGCAGGGAAGGAGATCCGAGGCGGCGAAAGATGGTCAGGAGTTGTGATGTCTGGTTTGGTGGATGTTTCTGTCGATGGAGCACCTCAGGTTAGGTGGACGACGTCGCGGCAGGAGCAAGACAAACCACACAATGTTCCCTTCGACGCCTACCTGTAACTGAAGTAATTCTGTAAGGGCTCATTTGGCTTGCATGATTCTAAAAACAAAGGGATAGGGAAAACACCGGAATAGGATAGGAATGCACATGGTAAACAGAGCATTTGAAAACACAGGATTTCTGTCAACTTGAATGTTTGGTTTACATGAATTAGAAGAGCATAGGAATGCAAAGAAACATGGTCAAAATAAAGTGAAACCATATGAAAGCGTGTACAGTTAGAATGTTATTCTGCCACCAATGCACTTGGTCTTGTTTTCATGCATAGGATTTTGAAAAGTAGGTCCAGGTGGATGTTTTGCTTCATTCCTTTCAACAAAATGCATGAATAATTGATTAGTAGAGTGCCATTGGAAAATTCCCTATTGCTATGTTTTTCCGTCGAACCAAAATAGCCCTAATGAATCGACATGAATGTATAGTAATAAGTGATGCAACAAGTGTACAACCTCTTTGCCATAGCCGTGTCGACCTCAACATCATTGGGTTGGTCGCTGAAG
Organism: Secale cereale; assembly: GCA_902687465.1. Lineage (NCBI taxonomy): Eukaryota > Viridiplantae > Streptophyta > Magnoliopsida > Poales > Poaceae > Secale > Secale cereale. The sequence continues at coordinate 427,100,320 of LR738714.1, forward strand.
CAGTTGAGGCAGAGGTGGTTGTCGGAGGTGTGGAGGAAGATCTGAGTCATTTGTAGACGGTGTCCAGGGCACTGCTCTGTTGTGATGGTTCGTTCTATTGTTGGAGCAGCCCCGGTGAGCCGTAAGACGTCAACGCTGAAGCAGCACAAGACAGACATCGCCAATCTCAAGTGGGATTCTAATAGCATCCCCAATAGATGATGTAAAATAGATGTAAAATTTACATCACCAAAAACCACCTGACTACAACAGATGAGGTAAAAACTGTTGACTCTGAACTTAACTGTCGAAACTGAAATTTACTGTGGAATCTGAATGTTACTGTCAAAACTGAATGCAATGGTAGCAGAGAGGCACTTGACATGTAGTTTAGGGAGGGCCTGCAGTTCAACTTCAACCTGCACCCCCTTGACCCGCCAGCCACCACCGGCCGAACCGCCGGCCCCAGCGCCGCCTCGCCGCCCCGAAACAACTCCCCACCGTCGGTCCGCCGCCGCCCCGGCCTGCCCTATAGGCCCCCCGCCCCCACCCTGAACCCTAAGATAGATAGTGGGGTACCTCTCCGGCGAGCCCCCATCCCCGCTGTGGGTGGTTCTTCCTTAACTCCGACGAGCCCCCAACCCCTGAAAATCGACTGACCCAAAAGTCGATTCAGTCGACTGAAGTCTAGCTAAATCGGAGCAGAGCAGCAGCATGAGCGAGGGGGAGAGCAGCAGCAGTAGCAGCAGCGTGAGTGAGAGAGCGAGAGCCGGAGCAGCAGCAGCAGATCCGGCTGGTATGGACGCCGCCGCTGAAGGGGCCTCACACTGGGGGGAGCCGCCGTGGATATGTCGCCCGCGGCGCCGGCTTCAAGGTAGCCAATCCATGGGGGTGCGGGATGGAGCACCGTCAGCGCCGGGAGGTCGAGCTAAGGAGAAGGTGAGATGCGATGAGTGTTCAACCTCTTTGGTGGCGCTGAGTAGGCCTCGGCTTTGTCCGAGGGGTCGGTGAGGATGTTGCGGTTCTGGTGGAGCAGGTTAAGGCAGCGCTGTGGGGCTGGAGCAGCCGCGATAGACGAGGCGATCGTCGGAGCAGCTCCTTGGAGGTGGAGGACGGGGCGGCTGAACCGGCGGGACGATGAGATGGACGACGGATCCTCATCCGGGGAGGTGGACGAGGGACGTCGAGTTGTTGTGGTGGACGACCTCATCGGGGAAGAGGCTCCGGCGGGGCAGCGGTGAGGTGGCGGACGAAGGAGGGTGGGGTTTCGCGGCTGGAGCGGAGAGGTTATGGCGGCCTGGGATTTCGAATGGCAAAAAGGAGGCGATGGAGATGCGCTTGTCCAAAATGTAGGGTGTGTTACAAAAGTACCCCCCCCCCCACCAATTTGAACTAGCGGACCTTTCGGCTCAGGGTTAGAAGGGGGATTTCGCGTGTCAGCATTTGGCAGCTGGAGGGAGTTTTTGCGCTCGTTGTAATTTCGCGATAGCAAGGCGTGGGTTGTGAAGGCGCCAGTTTTGGGAGCACGATATCTGAATTTTCGGGGCACGGGTTGAATTTTAGGGACAAGCCTAACGTGTAATATTGTACTTGTACGCACCAAATCAATTCGCACTTCCCTCAACCAAAAAGAAAACGAAAAAATAAAACTATTCACACCACACAAAGAGAGAGTCTTGCCCCATTTTACTATAAAAATGCTATTTAAAGCTACTCATACCAACAATTTAGTGCAATTAAATGTTATTCGGTAGTATGAATCCATGTTATGTCCAATTAAATTTTTTCGCTTGTTGTATAATGCATGTAACCTACTCATACCAACATTTTAGTGCATTCCAAATGTCTATACTATCGCTGCAATTCGAACTGAATTTGAATTCGTTTCTCTATTTCAATAACAATCTACAATCATGATTGTTGCCAACTTCCACCATCATTTGTGTATTACCTTAATAACACACCACATGATTACTATAGAGATAGATCTGAACTATGTGTACTACATGAACTCGAATTCTATTTTTTGAATACACTTGATGTTGATTCCAAATAATAGTACATTTGATGTACTAACTATATATTCATAATCTAAACCATGTTCCATACGTGTACAACATATTTATCACACATAGTATAGTGCTCCACCCCCTACATTATGACAAGTACTTAGACCCGAGCTGCAAAAGCCACACATTAGCCCAAATTATGATCAATGTTCTATATGTTATACGTAGTACTAGCAAGATGCCCATGCGTTCCACAGAACATCAACATGATCAAGGGGAGGCCTTATTTGCAAATATGGAGAGGGGTGTGGGTATCTTTTTTCAAAATTGCCATAGTTTCCTTCCTATCCGTCAGATATAAATCGGACGGCCTATATTGCAGGATGGCACCATCATCAACAACTCCGTTTTTTATAAGAGTAGAGATAAAATATATTATATGTAGTATAACATGTTCATAACCACACCATGTGTATCACCGTTATATATATTCACACATGCGTCAGTTTAAAACACCATGATAAATTCTTCAAATATCCGAATTCGCTTTTTATAATGAAGTATGATCTCTATTCGTCTTGTACACCCACACAATCCTCTTATCTTTGTAGCTAGCTACCGCTAACTTTCTCTCGTGCATGCAGACGCCCGCATCCCTCTCACCCTCCCTCGGCATTCTCTAGCTCCATCGCGCAAATTCGTCTTTTCACTTTAGGTCGTTCACCCATGGTGTGTGTAGGCCCCCCCAGCTCCTTTACAGCACACATCGATCGATATGCCTCTCTAGCCACGTGTGCCTAGCACAAAACACAAGCTTCCCCTCTTCTCTTATCACCGTCCATGCCTCACTCCCACCACTCTCTTCATCGATCTCGTACTCGCACACTCCTCCCCCCTCGATATAGTATTACTCTCGCACCACCTCCTAGATGCATCCCTCTCTCTCTATCCTTCTCCTCGTGCCTCATTTGCTTCTAACACGCACATGCATGTATACCGGTCGATCTCCCAAAATATACCTAGGTCGACTTTAACTATCCCCCCCATCGATCGACGTACCTCACAAGTTATGTCTCCTTTCTCTGACAAAGGACGATTGATCTTCCTATGTAGTTATGTCTGCTTACCACAGCCATATTGTCATGCCCAGGATGGAGTTATACCTCCTACGTGTCGAGGCACGACTTAAAGGCATAAGTCCATCCTAGAATGATCTCAAGTTTGGTAATCTTTGCACAACTCATGTAAAAAGAGGGGATAGTAAACTGAAAATAGTTGGCTTACACTCGCCACGTCACAGAATTACAGTACAAGTCTCAAACATCATACATTAAGAGCACTACAACCCTCTAAGGGCAAAAGCCAAATGTCAAAGTACCAAACTCAGATAAATAAACCACAGGCAGATCGAATCCTAGTAAGAGACTCCACTACTGATCGTCCGGGTACCGCACATAGTACCGACTACGCTCCTCGTCGTACTCCCAATCCAGCTCGGTGCCATCACCTGGATAGCTCACAGCTGGACCTGCATCTGGTGTGAAGTAACTATGAGCCACAGAGGACTCAGCAATCCCGTTCCCGGGTAACAGAACTATTCAAGCCTTTGGGTGAGGGAAAAGGATGAAGAAAGAACAAGTCTGCAGCAGCAACTAGCATCTAGCTTACGCAAGTGAGAGCGAGAAGAGAAGGCATCGGCGAGAAGTGATCACGAAGTGATCCTAGCTACAAGCTCACAATCATAACCCCTCCGTGTTCAACTTCCGAAGCCCTATTCGGAAATTGACAGTCACGGAACTCACGCTGGTAGTGTATTAGTAACATTGTGTCAAGTTATCTACAACCGGAATTAACAAGCTCCCATCTGCCACATAACCGCGGGCACGGCTTTCGAAAGTTCAAACCCTGCAGGGGTGTTCCAACTTGACCCATTACAAGCCCACGATCCGCGGAGTCGCAACTCCAAAGTGGGAAGACCCGAGTATCCTCGGAATCCCGTGCTCAAGATATACCGAGCTAAGGTAAGGCTAATCCAGCAAATCCTCCCGGCGTGCCGACACCCTGATAGTAGTCGCGCGTATCTAGTCTCAGGCCACGACCGGATGGGCGATGCTACAGGTTTTTACCAGACCTTGAGTTTCCTCGAGGTGGCTCTGCAGGACCCCCATTTCGGACCAACACTCATGTGGAGCACTGGCCCGGGGTTGTTGATTAAGAAAGAGGGTTAATTACTCCCTATGCATGTTTAGTTTGTTATTAGGCAAATAGTACCAATGTTGGGATTTGCTGGAAAAGACTTAGCACTTAGCGGTTTATCGAGGGGGTCCCATACACCCCAACCGTGTTAGGAACGCATAATCAAGGAACATAATACCGGCTTATACGGATCCTAACGGCATGAGTGGAACAAATCACCAAGCAAAAGGCTTAGCCTTCCACCCTTGCCAATATATAGATGATTTCAATTAAAGCATTTATATAGTGTGATATAACCCAACCAAACTTCAACATGGAGCAAGCATCTTCACTTCAACTGCAACTAGCAACGCTATAAGAAGGGCTGAGCGAAGCGTACTTAGCCAAGCAACGGTTTGCATAGGTAGGGTGGTTAAACATGGCAATTGGTTACAAGTAGGAGGCTGACAAGAAGAACATGGGCATCGAGGCAAAACTATAGATCGAGACTACTAGCAATAGGCAAATATAGTAATGTCATCGGGGTTCGGTCATCTTGCCTGAAGAGAAGACGTTCGGATCGAAAGAAGGGTCCTCGTGCTCAACCTCGTTGGAAACCTCGTGCTCAACTTCGTACCCAGTCTCAGCTTCCGGCTCTAAACAAGACAAACACACCAAGCACCAATCAACACGATGCAATGCGCACTCGAAAAACATGAATGCATGATGGATGCACTAGGGATGCACATGGAGCACGTAAAACATCACTCAAGCAAAACACCTCAAAACAAGATAACAAGCTGATATTATTAATCTACACAGAAAATCACCCAAGTTTGATATAAGATTCGCTGAAATCGGAGTTACGGGCTAAAAGTTATGCCCGAAACAAGATTTGAGCGAAAACTGAAAATTACAGCAACATAGCAACTTGGGAGCTCAAAATAATTAAGCTACAGCACCCAAAAAGCATGGCAAAGGACTTGAACACAAACTAGATATATAGTACAGCAACTAGGTCCAAAGTGCACCCCCAACGGAGTCACGGATCAATTGCAATGATCTTGGACATATTGAACTTTGAAATAAAATTCTGGCAGCAGAATTTTATTGAAACTTTAGAGTAAAAGATAAACATGCTACAGCCACTCAAATGGACATGTGAGGACATGAATGGAAAGACAACAATATATACTACAAGGAACAATCAAAATCCACCCCAAAACTAACATGCTTTGTCCTAGAACATCACACGAACATGGCATCGGAACGTTACAGATTTCAGACTTAGTGAAATTTCACTAAGTCCTAAAACAGCAATAACATCATAGCACCAAAAAGAGCATGTTTAAGTCACCTCGAAACTAAACATGGCAAAGGGTAAGCACCTCATCAAAGTGCATATGAAGGTGATCCCGAAACACACAAGCATGCTTCAAAGAGGTGACCACAACGATTGCAACGAGCTCATCAAGATGGCATTTCATAACAAGTGAAAACACAACATGTGAACATGGCACTTTGCAATGATGATAGCAAGGAAACAATAAATCTACCATGCAACCTATCACAAGCAACACGTAGTTCGTGGCAAGACGAACACGTGGACATGTCATTTGCATCGTTTGGACAAACGAGCTAAAAGATATCACATGTCAAAGGTGGCACAAAAATAACACATAACAGCAGTTTATAACATGATGCACTCTTGCAACAGCAAAACAAGTGTGAAGATGACATCTAACATGCATGACTACAACAGGTAAAACGTAGAGGACACCTCCACGAACATCTGGACATGCTACACGCGCAAAACGGAGCAACAGGCGCAAAGTTAGAGCAGTTCAAAGTTTGCATTTCAGAACAGGAAAACAGGGACTTAGGGTTTTGAATTAGACCTCAGATCCAGATCTGAATCTGGGAAAAAACGAAGACGGGCCGCGGCTGGGCTTCGATGCGGCGGCTGGAGGCAGAGGAAGCGGCCCAGCCCGGCTGGCGGAGGCGGCTGCCCCCGGTGGGAGGCCTACGGGCCTGGCGGAGCGGCGCGGCCCGCAAGGAGCCGAAGGCGCCCGGTGGCTCGGGGCGGACGCGAGCGCCCGGCGGCTCGGAGGCGGCCCAGCTGGTGTGCGGGGAAGGCGCGGCCCGACTGCGGCGGGGCGGTGAGGAAGCGGCCCTGGAGGGAGGCCGGCGTAGTGGGCCGACCCGGTGGCGCGGAAGCTGGCGCCGGGAGGCGGCCCGCGAAGAGCACCGCGGTGGGGCGGCCCGAAGTGGAGAACTGGCCCGGTGCGCGAAGGAGGGCCCGGCGCGCTGGCGCTAAGGGCGACGAAGGAGGCGAAGCCCAGCGCGACGTGGAGGACCACTTCGACGGACGCCTGGCGAGGCTTCGAACGAGGCTGATCTGGCGCGAAGGAACGGCCGAGCGGCCTGGCTTCGATGCGCTGCGGCTGGCGCGAAGGAACAGCAGATCCGGTCGGCTGGAGCGGCTGGATCGAGGGATTGGCCAGATCGGCTGGCTGGTTCCTCGGGAACCTGGAGGAAAGAGAGAAAAAAAAAGGAAAGGGGATCTAGAGGTAGGGGAAACCAAAAAATTAGTCTAGGGGGGGTCTAAATATAGCAGTTAGCTAGGGTTTGGGGGGATTTAGGGGCGCTAGGAGCCCTCCGATCGCGATCCGACGGATCCGATCGCGGGATAGATTTAAAAGGCCTAGACGGAGATAAAAGAAAGCAGTAGGGGGTATTTCCGGGACACGAAGTAAAGGCACTTCGGGCCCACACGTACAACGGATGGAAAAGTCAACGGAGTCCAAACGAGACGAGATTTGAGAGGCGGGTTGCACACAACAAAACAACAACACACACAACAACCTCACGGCACACCGGTAACGTAAAACGCCCGAACAACAAAGTAGGCCTACGGGACGTCACGGACACGTGAGGGAGCTCCGGAACGCGAAACGGACAACGGGAAGAAACACACGGAACCGGATGCAACCCACAACACAAATGCAATGCAATGCACATGTCTACATGATATGAATGCATGCCACACACTCACACAACAAAACGACGAAAACCCGAAAGACAAAGAACCCGAAATGGAAATAGATGAAGCCGGAGATATATTATATACCCAAAAGGGAAAGTATTACATCCGGGGCATTACAAACTCTCCTCTACTACAAAAAGATCTCGTCCCGAGATCTAGGACTGGAAAAAGGAAGGGTACTCGGAACGAAGATGATCTTCTCGTTCCCAGGTAGCTTCTCGGTCTGTGTGATGTGACCACTTGACTTTCAGAAACTTGATGGACTTGTTGCGAGTCTTGCGTCGGTTTCTTCGAGAATTGCAACTGGATGCTCTCGGTAGGAAAGGTCTTGTTGAAGATCAATCTCCTCAAACGGAATCATGCGCTCAGGTGCCTTGAAGCATTTGCGAAGCTGAGACACATGGAAGACATCATGAACATTTGCAAAGTTGGAAGGGAGCTCGAGCTGATAGGCTAGATCGCCTCTTTTGCCAAGAATCTTGAAATGCCCGACGTATCTAGGTGCAAGCTTTCCTTTGATACCGAATCTTTGGGTTCCTTTCATCGGAGAAACTCGGAGATAGACATGATCACCGATGTCGAAAGCCAAATCACGATGCTTTCCATCATAGTAGCTCTTCTGACGCGACTGAGCGGCCTTGAGATTCTCACGTACGACTTTGCACATTTCTTCGGCTTCTGAGATCAAATCATTGCCAAGAAGTTGGCGTTCGCCTGTTTCAGACCAGTTGAGAGGGGTACGGCACTTTCTGCCATAGAGAATTTCAAACGGTGCTTTGCCTGCACTAGCCTGAAAGCTGTTGTTGTAAGAGAACTCGGCAAATGGAAGACAGTCTTCCCATTTCATGCCGAAGGAGATGACACAGGCTCTGAGCATATCTTCTAGGATCTGATTCACACGCTCGACTTGACCACTAGTCTGAGGGTGAAAGGCAGTGCTGAACCTGATCTTCGTGCCCATGGCAGACTGAAAAAAGTCCCAGAACCTTGATGTGAACAAGCTGCCACGGTCTGAGGATATCACTTGAGGAATGCCATGTAGGGACACAATTCTGGAAGTGTACAGCTCTGCAAGTTGAGCTGCATTGATTGATTCTTTGACTGGAAGAAAGTGAGCGACTTTGGTAAGCTTGTCAATCACCACAAAGATAGCATCATTGCCTCGCTTGGATTTAGGAAAGCCAGTGACGAAGTCCATTTCAATGTGGTCGAACTTCCACTCAGGGATAGGAAGAGGTTGGAGAAGACCGGCTGGACGTTGATGTTCTGCTTTCACTCTTCTGCATACATCACATTCGTTCACGAATTGGGCAATTTCCCTTTTCATGCGTGTCCACCAGTAAGATTGCTTGAGATCTTGATACATCTTGGAACTGCCAGGATGAATGGAAAGGAGAGAATCATGAGCTTCTTCCATTATGAGCTTCCTGAGATCACCTTTGGGAACAACGAGTCTGTCCTCGAAGAACAAGGTATCTCTCTCATCAACACGGAAGCACTTATATTTTGGAGTGCCCTTTGCAATGCCATGTTTCACCTTCTTCACCATGGTATCACTGAGCTGGGCCTCACGGACTTGATCTTCCAAGGTAGGAGCAATTTGGAGATTTGCAAGAAAACCCTGCGGAACAACCTGAAGGTTGAGCTTCCTGAATGCTTCACAAAGCTCAGGCTGGTGTGGCTTGATAAGAAGGCTGTTGCAATATGCCTTTCTGCTCAAAGCATCGGCAATCACATTCGCCTTGCCTGGAGTGTACTCAATGCTGGGGTTGTACTCTTGGATCATCTCGACCCAACGAGTCTGGCGGAGGTTCAGATGCAGCTGTGTGAAGATGTACTTCAAGCTCTTGTGATCAGTGAAGATGTCGACCTTTCTGCCCAACAACAGATGTCTCCACGTAATCAGAGCATGTACCACAGCTGCTAACTCGAGATCATGTGTGGGATAGTTCTTCTCACTTGGCTTGAGCTGCCGAGAAGTATATGCCACAATTTTCTTATCTTGCATAAGCACACCACCAAGGCCTTGAAGAGAAGCGTCACAGAACACTTCATAGGGCTTGGTTTCATCCGGAGGAGTCAGAACTGGAGCAGAGACAAGCTTCTCTTTGAGGGTTTTGAAAGCCACTTCACATTCGGGAGACCAAAAGTATTTGACATTCTTCTGAAGGAGGTTGGAAAGAGGCTTGGCAATCTTGGAGAAGTTCTCCACAAACCTTTTGTAATAGCTGGCAAGGCCCAGAAAACTGCGGAGCTGCTTGACGTTCTGAGGAGCTTCCCAGTTGACAATTGCTTCAACTTTCTCGGGATTAACCGCAATACCGTCAGCTGAGATAATGTGGCCCAGGTACAAAACCTTATCGAGCCAAAACTCGCACTTTGAGAACTTGGCATAGAATTTATGCTCTCGGAGTCGATCAAGAACCAGACGCAAGTGCTTTTCGTGATCTTCTTCATTCTTGGAAAACACCAGAATATCATCCAGATACACAAGCACGAATTCGCCAGTATAGGGGTTGAAGATGTAATGCATCATCCTTGAAAAGGTAGGAGGAGCATTGGCGAGACCGAAGGACATGACGGTATACTCATATGAACCGTAGCTCGTTCTGAAGGCCGTCTTGGGAATGTCTTCCTCGCGAATGCGAATTTGATGATAGCCCATTCGGAGGTCAAGCTTAGAGAATACTTTAGCTCCTTTGAGCTGCTCAAAGAGTTCGTTGATGTTGGGGAGCGGATACTTGTTCTTAATCGTCTTCTTGTTCAGTGGCCGGTAGTCAACACAGAGACGCTCCGTGCCATCTTTCTTCTTGACAAATAAGACACCACAGCCCCACGGAGATGTACTCGGTCTGATGAGACCCATACTCTCCTGCTTATCAAGCTGCTTCTTCAATTCCTTCAATTCATCCGGAGAGAGCTTGTAAGGACGCCAGCAAGCAGGTTCAGTGCCCGGCTCGAGTTCAATGACAAACTCCACCTGACGGTGTGGAGGCATGCCTGGAAGATCTTCTGGAAAGACGTCTTGATATTCGTTCACCACTGGAATTTGCTCTATGGCATTAATTTCACCCTTATCATTAAGAGAGAAAAGCCGAATAGTATTATCCCTGGAGGCGAAGATAATCACATCTTCATCAGAATGAGTCAATTTGACTTCCTTTTGAGCGCAATCAATGTGAGCATCATGCTGAGAAAGCCAATCCATTCCGAGAATGAGGTCGATATCAGAATGACCAAGAATCACCGGTTTAGCCAGAAAACGATAATCACCCATGCGAATAGAAACATCCGGAGCAAATATGTTGGAAGACATGCACTTGCCCGGAGAAATTACTTGCAACCTCTGAGGCAGACTTTGGATGTCAATATTATGCTTGGATGCAAATGGTTGAGACATGAAAGAGCATGATGCACCCGAATCAAATAACACTTTAGCTGGAAAAGAGTTCACTGGAAGGTTACCCAGAATGACATCAGAAGAAGCCTCCACTTGTGCTGCATTCATCAGATTGACCCTTGCAGACTTTGGATCATGCTTGACCATAGCGGTACCGACAGGAGGAGGAGGAGGAAGACGCTTCGGATTCGGACATCTGTTGGCATAATGACCCTTCTGGCCACACTTGTTGCACACCACTTCAGAGAGAGGACGGAAATGAGAGCCACTGGACTTGGAGCCTTGAGACTGAAACTGCTTCTTTGACTGGTTGCTTGGGTTGGGTGGGTGGGAGAAACCACGACCACTAGAGTTCTTGTTGTTGGAGTTGTTGAAGTTGTTGGAGTTGTTGTATGGAGCTCGAATCACTGGAGGAGGAGGAAGCCAGAATTTCTGTTGTTTCGCAGCCAACTGAGACGATGAGGAAGAGTGAACAGCATCTCGAATTCTCTTCTTAGAAGCCTCCATCTTGAGCTGAGCTGATTCTTGTTTCAAAGCCATGTTATAGAACTTATCGAATTCGTCTGGCTCGAACAAAGTGAGAGCAAGCTGAAGTTCATCTTTGAGACCTCCACGGAACTGATAGATTTTACTCTTTGCATCAGGAATGTCTTGCTTTGCATAGCGAGCGAGGTTTTGGAACTTGACATTATACTGATAGACTGTCATGGAGCCCTGCTTGAGGTTGCGGAATTGCTCACGCATACCCTCGATAACACTTGTAGGAATGTGATGCGAGCGGAAATCCTTGCAGAAATTCTCCCATGAGATCACTTGACCCGGCCTTGAGTCTTTGTACTGCTGCCACCAGTCAGCTGCTTGATCTTTCAGTTGAAAGGCTGCAAACTTCACATAGTCATCTTCTTTCACGTTACTGCACTCAAAATGCTTCTTGATATCGGTTAGCCAATCTTCAGCATCAAGAGGGTCGACACAGTAACTGAAAGCTTTAGGATTGTTGGCCAAGAACTGGTTGAGGGTAGCATGGTGCTGCTGGAAGAAGTTGCCTTGGTTCATTGGAACGCCCTGATTAGCTTGATTAGCTTGATTAGCTTGCATCATCTGCATCATCTGCATCATCAACTGAGTGTTCTGAGCAGTAGTCTGCATAATTGCTCTCCAAGCCTCAGGCGGAGGAGGAGGGGAAGGAGGACGTTCTGGAACCTCTTCACCCTCTGGGTTGGCATTCGGAACCCTTTTCGGAGCCATCCTGTAAGAGATGACCACGAATCAGCAATTGATTGACAAAAGGAATAAGCTGAATCAATGGAACGAATTGCAACAAGTCTTCACAATAATCATTCGAACAATAAGAACGAATGAAATCATCCGAACAAGAGGAACGAATGAATTTCTTAGTTAATTGATAACATCAGTCTTCACGAGAAGCCACATAGGGATCAAAATGAAAATAAGAAAAACAACAAGGTACGGACAGGAACAAACACAAGAGAGGAGTTTCATTCTAACATCTTTGTGCTGAAAGCATATGAACGCGTTACGAAAAGGTTTTGCAATCCCCGGATCAGCATAGCCAAGGACCCTTTAAGATGCAACTCCTGATAGTAACCTCGGTCATATAACTCCTTCACTCAATGTCGAACCCCGAACTCACTAACCTGCATTCGTTGGAAGAATGCCTACGATCTACTGGATAAAACCCACCTATAGTTTTCCGAAAGATTCCAGTTATGCAATCAGGTGTTGGGGATACACGGGAAGCACCGCGCAATCAACTCTAACCTACATCCAGGTGTATCCATCCTTCAACACATAACCAGTCTTTCTCGGAAACTGTGTACCTCGGACCTTCGAAAAGCATCCACTATAGCAAGCTATGGCAATACTCCCGAACTACCTCCCCAGTACTGGGTGATGTCGGGGTTATCTTGCCACTGGCCGTATAGGGGAGATTTTCGATGTCGGCCGTCTTAAGTATTTAGTACTGTCGCGATATGCTTGTTACAATGATACCCCGAAGCTCAACTCCTCGGTAACAGGAGGCATCAGGAACAATATCCTTGTCACAAGAACATCGAAACAATCCCAGAATACTCGCGGGATTCCTAAAAAAAAATTTGTGCAAATTTTGAAGATAGGAGAGACAAGAGTAGACGTCAGGAGTCCTCACCAGAGAGAAAGGGGATGAGAAGCAAAGAAATCCTACTCTCCGATATAATATAGGACTCAAAAAGTTTTCAGTGTGTGCCTAGACTCAACCGTCAACGGTTCGATCAAACAGTGGGGGCTCCTAGGTCGGAGAAGGCTCTGAATACCAACTTGTCATGCCCAGGATGGAGTTATACCTCCGACGTGTCGAGGCACGACTTAAAGGCATAAGTCCATCCTAGAATGATCTCAAGTTTGGTAATCTTTGCACAACTCATGTAAAAAGAGGGGATAGTAAACTGAAAATAGTTGGCTTACACTCGCCACGTCACAGAATTACAGTACAAGTCTCAAACATCATACATTAAGAGCACTACAACCCTCTAAGGGCAAAAGCCAAATGTCAAAGTACCAAACTCAGATAAATAAACCACAGGCAGATCGAATCCTAGTAAGAGACTCCACTACTGATCGTCCGGGTACCGCACATAGTACCGACTACGCTCCTCGTCGTACTCCCAATCTAGCTCGGTGCCATCACCTGGATAGCTCACAGCTGGACCTGCATCTGGTGTGAAGTAACTGTGAGCCACAGAGGACTCAGCAATCCCGTTCCCGGGTAACAGAACTATTTAAGCCTTTGGGTGAGGGAAAAGGATGAAGAAAGAACAAGTCTGCAGCAGCAACTAGCATCTAGCTTACGCAAGTGAGAGCGAGAAGAGAAGGCATTGGCGAGAAGTGATCACGAAGTGATCCTAGCTACAAGCTCACAATCATAACCCCTCCGTGTTCAACTTCCGAAGCCCTATTCGGAAATTGACAGTCACGGAACTCACGCTGGTAGTGTATTAGTAACATTGTGTCAAGTTATCTACAACCGGAATTAACAAGCTCCCATCTGCCACATAACCGCGGGCACGGCTTTCGAAAGTTCAAACCCTGCAGGGGTGTTCCAACTTGACCCATTACAAGCCCACGATCCGCGGAGTCGCAACTCCAAAGTGGGAAGACCCGAGTATCCTCGGAATCCCGTGCTCAAGATATACCGAGCTAAGGTAAGGCTAATCCAGCAAATCCTCCCGGCGTGCCGACACCCTGATAGTAGCCGCGCGTATCTAGTCTCAGGCCACGACCGGATGGGCGATGCTACAGGTTTTTACCAGACCTTGAGTTTCCTCGAGGTGGCTCTGCAGGACCCCCGTTTCGGACCAACACTCATGTGGAGCACTGGCCCGGGGTTGTTGATTAAGAAAGAGGGTTAATTACTCCCTATGCATGTTTAGTTTGTTATTAGGCAAATAGTACCAATGTTGGGATTTGCTGGAAAAGACTTAGCACTTAGCGGTTTATCGAGGGGGTCCCATACACCCCAACCGTGTTAGGAACGCATAATCAAGGAACATAATACCGGCTTATACGGATCCTAACGGCATGAGTGGAACAAAACACCAAGCAAAAGGCTTAGCCTTCCACCCTTGCCAATATATAGATGATTTCAATTAAAGCATTTATATAGTGTGATATAACCCAACCAAACTTCAACATGGAGCAAGCATCTTCACTTCACCTGCAACTAGCAACGCTATAAGAAGGGCTGAGCGAAGCGTACTTAGCCAAGCAACGGTTTGCATAGGTAGGGTGGTTAAACATGGAAATTGGTTACAAGTAGGAGGCTGACAAGAAGAACATGGGCATCGAGGCAAAACTATAGATCGAGACTACTAGCAATAGGCAAAGATAGTAATGTCATCGGGGTTCGGTCATCTTGCCTGAAGAGAAGACGTTCGGATCGAAAGAAGGGTCCTCGTGCTCAACCTCGTTGGAAACCTCATGCTCAACTTCATACCCGGTCTCAGCTTCCGGCTCTAAACAAGACAAACACACCAAGCACCAATCAACACGATGCAATGCGCACTCGAAAAACATGAATGCATGATGGATGCACTAGGGATGCACATGGAGCACGTAAAACATCACTCAAGCAAAACACCTCAAAACAAGATAACAAGCTGATATTATTAATCTACACAGAAAATCACCCAAGTTTGATATAAGATTCGCTGAAATCGGAGTTACGGGCTAAAAGTTATGCCCGAAACAAGATTTGAGCGAAAACTGAAAATTACAGCAACATAGCAACTTGGGAGCTCAAAATAATTAAGCTACAGCACCCAAAAAGCATGGCAAAGGACTTGAACACAAACTAGATATATAGTACAGAAACTAGGTCCAAAGTGCACCCCCAACGGAGTCACGGATCAATTGCAATGTTCTTGGACATATTGAACTTTGAAATAAAATTCTGGCAGCAGAATTTTATTGAAACTTTAGAGTAAAAGATAAACATGCTACAGCCACTCAAATGGACATGTGAGGACATGAATGGAAATACAACAATATATACTACAAGGAACAATCAAAATCCACCCCAAAACTAACATGCTTTGTCCTAGACATCACACGAACATGGCATCGGAACGTTACAGATTTCAGACTTAGTGAAATTTCACTAAGTCCTAAAACAGCAATAACATCATAGCACCAAAAAGAGCATGTTTAAGTCACCTCGAAACTAAACATGGCAAAGGGTAAGCACCTCATCAAAGTGCATATGAAGTTGATCCCGAAACACACAAGCATGCTTCAAAGAGGTGACCACAACGATTGCAACGAGCTCATCAAGATGGCATTTCATAACAAGTGAAAACACAACATGTGAACATGGCACTTTGCAACGATGATAGCAAGGAAACAATAAATCTACCATGCAACCTATCACAAGCAACACGTAGTTCGTGGCAAGACGAACACGTGGACATGTCATTTGCATCGTTTGGACAAACGAGCTAAAAGATATCACATGTCAAAGGTAGCACAAAAATAACACATAACAGCAGTTTATAACATGATGCACTCTTGCAACAGCAAAACAAGTGTCAAGATGACATCTAACATGCATGACTACAACAGGTAAAACGTAGAGGACACCTCCACGAACATCTGGACATGCTACACGCGCAAAACGGAGCAACAGGCGCAAAGTTAGAGCAGTTCAAAGTTTGCATTTCAGAACAGGAAAACAGGGACTTAGGGTTTTGAATTAGACCTCAGATCCAGATCTGAATCTGGGAAAAAACGAAGACGGGCCGCGGCTGGGCTTCGATGCGGCGGCTGGAGGCAGAGGAAGCGGCCCAGCCCGGCTGGCGGAGGCGGCTGCCCGCGGTGGGAGGCCTACGGGCCTGGCGGAGCGGCGCGGCCCGCAAGGAGCCGAAGGCGCCCGGTGGCTCGGGGCGGACGCGAGGGCCCGGCGGCTCGGAGGCGGCCCAGCTGGTGCGCGGGGAAGGCGCGGCCCGACTGCGGCGGGGCGATGAGGAAGCGGCCCTGGAGGGAGGCCGGCGTAGTGGGCCGACCCGGTGGCGCGGAAGCTGGCGCCGGGAGGCGGCCCGCGAAGAGCACCGCGGTGGGGCGGCCCGGAGTGGAGAACTGGCCCGGTGCGCGAAGGAGGGCCCGGCGCGCTGGCGCTAAGGGCGAAGAAGGAGGCGAAGCCCAGCGCGACGTGGAGGACCACTTCGACGGACGCCTGGCGAGGCTTCGAACGAGGCTGATCTGGCGCGAAGGAACGGCCGAGCGGCCTGGCTTCGATGCGCTGCGGCTGGCGCGAAGGAACAGCAGATCCGGTCGGCTGGAGCGGCTGGATCGAGGGATTGGCCAGATCGGCTGGCTGGTTCCTCGGGAACCTGGAGGAAAGAGAGAAAAAAAAAAGGAAAGGGGATCTAGAGGTAGGGGAAACCAAAAAATTAGTCTAGGGGGGGTCTAAATATAGCAGTTAGCTAGGGTTTGGGGGGATTTAGGGGCGCTAGGAGCCCTCCGATCGCGATCCGATGGATCCGATCGCGGGGATAGATTTAAAAGGCCTAGACGGAGATAAAAGAAAGCAGTAGGGGGTATTTCCGGGACACGAAGTAAAGGCACTTCGGGCCCACACGTACAACGGATGGAAAAGTCAACGAAGTCCAAACGAGACGAGATTTGAGAGGCGGGTTGCACACAACAAAACAACAACACACACAACAACCTCACGGCACACCGGTAACGTAAAACGCCCGAACAACAAAGTAGGCCTACGGGACGTCACGGACACGTGAGGGAGCTCCGGAACGCGAAACGGACAACGGGAAGAAACACACGGAACCGGATGCAACCCACAACACAAATGCAATGCAATGCACATGTCTACATGATATGAATGAATGCCACACACTCACACAACAAAACGACGAAAACCCGAAAGACAAAGAACCCGAAATGGAAATAGATGAAGCCGGAGATATATTATATACCCAAAAGGGAAAGTATTACATCCGGGGCATTACACATATCGCCCCTCCCCCCTCATCATCCGTGCATGCCTCCTGACCCGTCTCTCACAAGCACGCGCACAGAAAGGCAGGCGGCAGCCATCCCCTCTCTTATTGATATTGCAGGCGTGCCCTTCGGTTGTCTAGCAAGCCTATCCCACCATTTGTTAGAAGCAACTCCACTACCACACCCTCCAACACTCTAGTTGTGTCTCTCTCCCAACCTTATTCCTTTCCTACACATATGCATGGATGCCGATCAATCTCCCTTAATACATGAGGTAGATCGATCTCCCTTAATACATGAGGTAGGCCTCTCTCCTCCTCCACACATATACCAGCCATTGTACATCTATAGTTAATTAGGCCTCCCTCCCCCCCACCACAGACCGATAGTCGAGTGCTGTAGGTAGGTATCCATGCCATAGAGACAAACTGCACATGTCCCCTCTCATGTTCCAGTAGGCCAGCCACTCTATATCTTTGACGTGGGCACACACAAATTCGATGGCACTCTTTATTGATCGCGCGCGCACACACACACACGGCATCCCTCTCTTTGATTCCATGGACACCTCAAGCCGATGATACCTCCGCTCTCTTCTCGTGGATCGCCCCCTCTATATATATGATATATCTAGGACTCTATTTCACACACATTGCATATGTCACATTTTTTGATTGACCCC
>LR738714.1:427118194-427154836 GCA_902687465.1 Secale cereale
CAAAAAAAAAACTCTCACGAACCCACACACTATATCCCTCTACGTTTGTACCTCTCTCACACAACCCCACGTAGGTGGTGTACGTATACAAGAAGAGAATAGGTGCACCATGCACGTACTCACGCTTCATGCCCAGCCACACCCGCGCGGGTACACGGTGGAGCTCATTTCTGTACGAAATGGCAGCCCACGTGCTAATTTGAACCCGTGTAGCGGTTGTTTACCTACGGAGGTCGTGTACCACGCGTGCACGAAACAAAGTTCGACTTGATGCGTTGGCGCGTTATTTTTAAATAAAGTTATATCACTCAATGGCACGTACACAGAATATAAAACGATTTTTATGGAGAAAAAGGTAGTCCGCTCCACTATATACAATGGATCCTGCCTGCCTAGTTTGTCTCTCTTCAGAGTATCTCACACAAGGCTGCGGTGGCCTCTCTCTCTCTCTCTCACCGTTGGTCACTGATCCGACCGCATCCCGTCCGCCGGCGGAAAGGGAGGACGTGCATCGTTTCGCCGTTCGTCGGCGCCGAGGCGGCACGTCCCGATCACGGTACATGCCGTTCTCTCTGACCAAGCTCCGGCGTGGTAGGGCCTACGCCACCTGCTCGCTGCCGCAGTTTGGGCAGATTCCGCCCGCCACCGCTCACCTAGTCACATCTCGACGACCTCCAGGTATCCCCTCGGGCCTTGCTCCACTGCTCGTCTTCCCACGTCGCTGCATGTGGATCTTCCATAGTTCTTTTCCCAAAACGTAGTTCGTCCGGCGTACTTTCCAAATTGCAATCTCGTCCTCACACCATTTTAGACAAACACAACCGTGTTGTTATCTTCCCTTAGGACAAGGAATATGCTTCTTTTTTGTCGTCGCATGTGTCATCAACTGTTATTGGCCAGTAATTGTTTCCTTTCTACCTCTTTTTTGCAAACAGGGCTATCCATTTCATCTCATTGCTATTGCGACCTTTTGGTGAACTGCACAAATCACTTTTTTCTTAAGAGTGTTTTGTGCAGTTCTACCAAAATGCCACACGGGCAACGTCTCTACATTTCAGTGCAACTGCACAAAGGGATATTGGTTTTGCTCTATCCTCCTCATCCAACTCCAAGCCTAATCTTCTCCAACTAGTTAGTCTTAAGAGAGTCTGCAAAGGTGACCGGCTTCTATTTGTGTGTTTATTGTTTCATCAGCAGTCCTCTATTATCGTAATCACACTTAATATCTTTGGAACAGGGATGCTCAACTCTATTTTAGTGGAACTGCACAAAATGATCGGAATGTTGCATGCTCCAGGCAGCTACTTTTTATCCCAACATGCCTTGTTGATTTAGACAGAGCTGGGGGGACGTTGCTGCCAATGAAAGCATGGATCAATTTTAATTTAACACCTTCTCACAACTTTGTCTTCAGTTGTGATGTAAATATTAGCTCTGATTAGCAAGGAAGTTAGTTTTTTATTGTTTCCGAAAGAGCATCGATGGCAAGACACACGAAACAAAAGCTGAAAGCTCACACCATTGTACAATTTCATGTCACTGGAAAATTATTTGTATAGTACGTCAATTATGTAAACAAATGCTGGAAGCTTGATAGCATTGCCAGAAGCCTCTTCAGCATCCGGGTCCATGTGCCATGCAAAAAATTATACTCCTTCATTCCTAAATATTTGTCTTTTCACAAATTTCAAATGGGCATATTTTAGGGTGTAGATTCACTCATTTTGCTTTGTATGTGTACTCCCTCCGTTCCTAAATATTTCTCTTTCTAGAGATTTCAACAAGTGACTACATACGGAGGAAAATGAGTGAATCTACAATCTAAAATATGGCTATATACATCCATATGTAGTAGTCTATTTGAATCTCTAAAAAGACAAATATTTGAGTAGTAAATCGTTGAAATCTCTACAAAGACAAATACTCCAGAGTATATTTAAGAACCGAGGGGGTAGTGCACAGCCGCATGGGAGACTCGGACCGGTCATTGCATCGCATTAATAGTGAGTAATGAGCAGTCAAATCATAAGCATCACCTTTCCCACTGTAAGTTGCTCGGAAGAAGCAACCATCAATACACTCTTCTTTGAATCCGCTCATGCTACTCCATCTGTCACTGTTTATAGAGCGTGCTTCAGAAAAAGAGAAAATCTCTGGAACCACGGCGACTAGCGAACGGCCTGAAAAATAGCATTGGTAGTTATAGCACGGCATCTATTACTAGAGGAAATAATGCGTACACACATGCATGCAGTGCTTCCACCCCGGGTACACACATGCATGCACTTACTCCACTCCGTAGTACTACATCGAGAGAAAATTGCGGTTACCACGCCCTAATTAATTGAGCATTAAACCAAACGCGTCTAAAGTCTCTCTGGTGGTGGAAATGCATTGAGAGAAACGCATCATAATGAAGCATGCCCTGTAAACTGTGACGGAGGGAGGAGTAGTATGAAGGTGCAAAACCAAGTACGCGTACGGCTAGTCGGTCAACGCACCTCCTCTTGGCATATCACTGACATGTGGAACCGGAGTGTGAGCAAACCGAACTCAATTGACGGCAAAATGGCCAACCCGCCGTTCCTTGAGAGAGACAAGGAGCGACAACACACAGACGGGCTCGCATGGAGGCCAAGACATATTCGAGCATGGTTGATCGATATCATCATTCCATGTTGGGCTGTCGTTTTCTGCCCTTCTCCGGAATAAATGTGTACTTTATTAGAGATTAAAGAAATATAAGAGTACGGAGGTTCCACCATGTGGTTCTAGTAGTAGTACTACTCGTACTACTAAACCTTGTGCTTGGCTCTTCGTCTCTTCGTGAAGTCGAACAATGATGGTACTCCGCTTGTTCGGTACTACAGTCTATGCCTCTGGCAATCTGACACCGAATGAACTGATGCATGTCCACCGCCTGGGTGAGGGTACATTGCATTAGTCAAAAGGCGTAAGCGAGCTTCACCTTGTCCTACAAGCTTCTCCTCGTTCTGCGAGTTGACGGGACACACCAACAAGTAGTGCTAGTCCATACTCCCTCCTTTCTGGTTAATATGGCTTAATCTTTTTTGCGGGTAAATGAGAGAGCTTTATTCATATATAAGCATTCTTAGGACGATCGGCCAAGACACTGGTCACTAGGAAGCGAGGTACCCCGCAAAAAAAGAAGTAGGAAGCGAGGTGTTTCATCAAGCCAGCTCTCGGCCACATTCAAAGTGCAGCAAGCACGGTTCGCACAAAGGTGTGCCGCTAGGTTTGCTGGCCAGTTTACATGTTGAATAACAAAAAAATAGGAAATATTACCGAGCGCTCCTATTTGTAACAGGATATGAATCAGAATTAAGCGAGAATTGTGGTGAGTGTTCCATGCAATCAACTTCCATTATCACATGCGAGAACCCTCGAAGAGAACCAAATGTGTTGAAGATTGCTTTATCACATTTTAAAATATAATAAGAGTGCAGACGCTCCTCCATCCGGTTCCTAGTGTACCTCTATAGACTACTATAAACTTTGCGCTTGGTTGTTCACCTCTTCGGGAAGTGCAACAATAATAGTACTACTAGTATAGTGTATGCTTCTGGCAATCTAACACTGAATTAACTGTTGCACGTCCATCGCCTGAGCGAAGGACAGCTTGCATTAGTCAAAAGTTTCTCCTTGTCCTGCGAGCCACCGCGCGCAAGCTTCTCCCGTCCTGCAAGCTTCTCCTCGTTCGGCAAGTTGACGGGACACAGCAAAGTAATGCTAGTCCATACTGCCTCCTCTCCGGTTAATATGGCTTAATTTCAAACGAGATAAATACACTGTATGTCACTGTATATTTGTAAAAATACGATCAGTGGACTTCATAATACACTCATTGCGCTCAATATATACATTTTCTGGTTTTTATACGATCACTAGCTCACCCTGGCTAAGTATGTGTGCATGCACGTGTAGGTTGAGCACTTGAGCATGACCGTGTGTGTTCCGTCGTGTGCTCGGACATGCATGCATTAGGGCGTCGTGCGCGTTTTTGCGTCCTTGTGTATGTGTGACTGTTGCATACACGTAGGGGGAGTACGTGTAGGGGCCACTAAAGGAGTAGTCAAATCACACAATAAGTTAGTCGGAAGAAGCAACCATCATTTCACTCTTCAATGACACGTACGCAATATAAAATGGTTGATATGGACAGACAAAGAAAACCACTATATATACACTACCATGAGCCTAAGCTACAAGCTTGCTTGCTTGGGTTGCTCTCTTCACAAGCATAGAACGACGGTGGCCACACCGCTCGTCACATATTCGGCCTGATCTCGCAGCTGGGGGAAGGGAACAATGTTCTGCGTAGACGCGGTCGACATCGGCGAGGGAGAAAATCCACAGTCGATGCGTCCCAATCGGGGGTCACCGCGGTATGGGCCGATGCCGCGTCCCAATTGCCCTTCTAGCTATAGCCCGACGTCCGTTTCGAAAATATTAGTGCATGTCAACAAAAATTATACTAGTATCGCTATTCCGTTTCGAAAAAAAGCATATAAGCTGTTACTTCTTACCCAAAGGATCTTTATATCCAACAGATACAAAATATCCATTCGACTGTTTAAAATTGTTGGGGAACGTAGTATTTTAAAATTTTCCTACGATCACGCAAGATCTATCTACCAGATGCATAGCAACGAGAGGGGAGAGTGTGTCTACGTACCCTCGTAGACCGGGAGCGGAAGCGTCAAGTGACGCGGTTGATGTTGTCGAACTTCTTCACGATCCAACCGATCAAGCACCGAACGTACGGCACCTCCGCGTTCAGCACACGTTCAGCTTGATGACGTCCCACGAGCTCTTGATCCAGTTGAGCTTCACGGGAGAGTTTCGTCAGCACGACGGCGTGGTGACGGATATGATGTGTTCACCGGCGCAGGGCTTCTCCTAAGCTTCGCGACGGTACGACCGAGGTGTGATTCTGTGGAGGGGGGCACCGCACACGGCTAAAACAATTCAACTTGTGTGTCTTTGGGTGCCCCCCTGCTATATAAAGGAGCAAGGGAGGAGGGGCCGGCCACCTCCTATGGTGCGGCTAGGGAGGGGACTCCTACTAGGAATAGGATTGCAATCCTATTCCTAGTAGGATTCACCGGAAGGAAGAAGGGGGAAAGGATTAGGAGAGGTGGCGCCCCCCCAATCCTAGTCCAACTAGGATTCCTAGGTGGGGGCGCCGGCCAGCCCTATGGGCTGCCTCTCTCTCACCCTTTAGGCCCACTATGGACCATCCCCTCTCGTAGGGGGTTCCGGTAACCCCCTCCGGCATTCCCGATAAATCCGAAACTTTTCCGGTATACTTCCGGTGTCCGAATATAGCCGTCCAATATATCAATCTTTATGTCTCGGACATTCCGAGACTCCTCGTCATGTCCGTGATCTCATCCGGGACTCCGAACTACCTTCGGTACATCAATACTCAAAAACTCATAATACCGATCGTCATCAAACGTTAAGCGTGCGGACCCTACGGGTTCGAGAACTATATAGACATGACCGAGACTCATCTCTGGTCAATAACCAATAGCGGAACCTGGATGTTCATATTGGCTCCTACATATTCTACGAAGATCTTTTATCGGTCAGAACCGCATAACAACATACGTTGTTCCTTTTGTCAAACGGTATGTTACTTGCCCGAGATTCGATCGTCGGTATCTTTATACCTAGTTCAATCTCGTTTACCGGCAAGTCTCTTTACTCATTCCGTAACACATCATCTCGTGACTAACTCATTAGTCTTTTGCTTGCAAGGCTTATTGTGATGTGTGTTACCGAGAGGGCCCAGAGATACCTCTCCGACACTCGGAGTGACAAATCCTAATCTTGATCTATGCCAACACCACGAATACTTTCGGAGACACCTGTAGAGCATCTTTATGATCACCCAGTTACGTTGTGACGTTTGATAGCACACAAGGTGTTCCTACGGTATTCGGGAGTTGCATAATCTCATAGTCATAGGAACATGTATAAGTCATGAAGAAAGCAATAGCAGTTAAACTAAACGATCATAGTGCTATGCTAACGGATGGGTCTTGTCCATCAAATCATTCTCCTAATGATGTGATCCCGTTGATCAAATGACAACTCATGTCTATGGTTAGGAAACATAACCATCTTTGATCAATGAGCTAGTCTAGTAGAGGCATACCAGGGACACTCTGTTTTGTCTATGTATTCACACATGTACTAAGTTTCCGGTTAATACAATTCTAGCATGAATAAAAGACATTTATCATGATATAAGGAAATACAAATAACATCTTTATTATTGCATCTAGGGCATATTTCCTTCAGTCTCCCACTTGAACTAGAGTCAATAATCTAGCTCACATCGCCATGTGATTTAATACTAATAGTTCACATCGTTATGTGAATAACACCCATAGTTCACATCGCCATGTGACTAACACCCAAAGGGTTTACTAGATTCAATAATCTAGTTCACATTGCTATGTGATTAATACCCAAGAGTAATAAGGTGTGATCATGTTTTGCTTGTGAGAGAAGTTTTTAGTCAACGGGTCTGTCACATTCAGATCCGTATGTATTTCGCAAATTTCTATGCCTACAATGCTCTGCATAAAGCTACTCTAGCTAATTGCTCCCACTTTCAATATGCATCCAGATTGATACTTAGAGTCATCTGAATTTAGTGTCAAAGTTTGCATCGGCGTAACCCTTTACGACGAACTCTTTATCACCTCCATAATCGAGAAACATTTCCTTAGTCATCCAATTAGTAAGGATAAATTTTGACCGCTGTATAGTGATCTACTCCTGGATCACTATTGTACTTCCCTGTCAAACTCTTGGCAAGGTACACAACGTGTTTTGTACACAGCATGGCATACTTTATAGAACCTATGGCTGAGGCACAGGGAATGACTTTCATTCTCTCTATATTTTTCTGCCGTGGTCTGGCTTTGAGTCTTACTCAACTTCACACCTTACAAGTCAGGCAAGAACTTCTTCTTTGACTGATCCAATTTTTGAACTATTCCAAAATCTTATCAAGGTATGTACTCATCGAAAGTCTTATCAAGCGTCTTGATCTATCTATATAGATCTTGAAGCTCAATATGTAAGCAGCTTCACCGAAGTCTTTCTTTGAAAAACTCCTTTCAAACACTCCTTTACGCTTTCCAGAAAATTCTACATCATTTCCGATCGACAATATGTCATTCACATATACTTATCAGAAAGGTTGTAGTGCTCCCACTCACTTCTTGTAAATACAGGCTTCTCCAAAAGTCTGTATAAAACCATATGCTTTGATCACCTCATCAAAGCGTATATTCCAACTCCGAGATGCTTGCACCAGTCCATAGATGGATCGCTGGAGCTTGCATACTTTGTTAGCACCTTTTGGATTGACAAAACCTTCTGGTTGCATCATATACAACTCTTCTTTGAGATATCCATTTAGGAATGCAGTTTTGACATCCATTTGCTAGATTTCATAATCATAAAATGTGGCAATTGCTAACATGATTCGGGCAGACTTAAGCATCGCTACAGGTGAGAAAGTCTCATCATAGTCAACTCCTTGAACTTGTCGAAAACCTTTCGCAACAAGTCGAGCTTTGTAAACAGTAATATTACCGTCTGCGTCGGTCTTCCTCTTGAAGATCCATTTATTTTCGATGGCCTGCCGATCATCGGGCAAGTCAACCAAAGTCCATACTTTGTTCTCATACATGGATCCCATCTCAGATTTCATGGCTTCAAGCCATTTTGCGGAATCTGGGCTCATCATCGCTTCCTCATAGTTCGTAGGTTCATCATGGTCTAGTGACTTGATTTCCAGAAGTGGGTTGCCGTACCACTCTGGTGCAGAACGTACTCTGGTTGATCTACGACGTTCAGCAGAAACTTGATCCGAAGTTTCATGATCATTATCATTAACTTCCTCACTAATTGGTGTAGGAATCACTGGAACAATTTCCTGTGATGTACTACTTTCCAATCCGGGAGAAGGTACAATTACCTCATCAAGTTCTACTTTCCTCCCACTCACTTCTTTCGAGAAAAACTCTTTTTCTAGAAAGGATCCGTTTCTTAGCAACGAATATTTTGCCTTTGGATCTGTGATAGAAGGTGTACCCAACAGTCTCTTTTGGGTATCCTATGAAGATTTACTTTTCCGGTTTGGGTTCGAGCTTATCATGTTGAAACTTTTTCACATAAGCATCGCAGTCCCAAACTTTAAGAAACGACAACTTTGGTTTCTTGCTAAACCAAAGTTCATAAGGTGTCGTATCAACGGATTTAGATGGTGCCCTATTTAACGTGAATGCAGCTGTCTCTAATGCATGACCCAAAACGATATTGGTAAATCGGTAATAAACATCATATATCGCACCATATCCAATAAAGTACGGTTACGACGTTCGGACACACCATTATGCTGTGGTGTTCCGGGTGGCGTGAGCTGTGAAACTATTCCACATTGTTTCAAATGAAGACCAAACTCGTAACTTAAATATTCTTCTCCACGATCAGATCGTAGAAACTTTTATTTTCTTGTTACGATGATTCTCTACTTCACTCTGAAATTCTTTGAACTTTTCAAAAGTTTCAGACTTGTGTTTCATTAAGTAGATATACCCATATCTGCTCAAATCATCAGTGAAGGTCAGAAAATAACGATACCCGCCGCGAGCTTCAACACTCATTGGTCCGCATACATCAGTATGTATGATTTCCAACAAATATGTTGCTCGCTCCATAGTTTCGGAGAACGGAGTTTTAGTCATCTTGCCCATGAGGCATGGTTTGCAAGCACCAAGTGATTCATAATCAAGTGATTCCAAAAGTCCATCATTATGGAGTTTCTTCATGCGTTTTACACCAATATGACCTAAACGGCAGTGCCACAAATAAGTTGCACTATCATTATTAACCTTGCATCTTCTGGCTTCAATATTATGAATATGTGTATCACACGATCGAGATCCAACAAATTATTTTCATTGGGTGTATGACCATAGAAGGTTTTATTCATGTAAACAGAACAACAATTATTCTCTATAACTTACATGAATAACCGTATTGCAATAAACATGATCAAATCACATTCATGCTCAACACAAACACCAAATAACAGTTATTTAGGTTCAACACTAATCCCGAAAGTATAGGGAGTGTGTGATGATGATCATATCAATCTTGGAACTATTTCCAATACACATCGTCACTTCATCCTTTAACTAGTTTCTGTTCATTATGCAACTCCCGTTTCGAGTTACTACTTTTTAGCAACTAAATCAGTATCAAATACCGAGGGGTTGCTATGAACACTAGTAAAATACACATCAATAATCTGTATATCAAATATACCTTTGTTCACTTTGCCATCCTTCTTATCCGCCAAGTATCTAGGGCAGTTCCACTTTTAGTGACCATTTCCTTTGCAGTATAAGCACTTGTTTCAGGCTTGAGTTTAGCTTTGGGTTTCTTCACGGGAGTGACAACTTGCTTGTCATTCTTCTTGAATTTTCCCTTCTATCCCTTTGCCCTTTACTTGAAACAAGTGGTCTTGTTAACCATCAACACTTGATGTTTTTTCATGATTTCTACCTTCGCCTACTTCAGTATCGCGAAGAGCTGGGAATTCCTTTCGTCATCCCTTGCATATTATAGTTCATCACGAAGTTCTACTAACTTGGTGATAGTGACTAGAGAACTTTGTCAATTACTATCTTATCAGGAAGATTAACTCCCACTTGATTAAAGTAATTGTAGTACCCAGACAATCTGAGCACATGCTCGCTGGTTTAGCTATTCTCCTCCATCTTGTAGGCAAAGTATTGTCAGAGGTCTTATACCTCTTGACACGGGCATGAGTATGAAATACTAATTTCAACTCTTGGAACATCTTATATGCTCCGTGGCGTTCAAAACGTTTTTGAAGTCCCGGTTATAAGCCGTAAAGCATGGTGCACTAAACTATCAAGTAGTCATCATACTGAGCTTTTGTCAAAACGTTCATAACGTCTACATCTGCTCCTGCAATAGGTCTGTCACCTAGCGGTGCATCAAGGACATATTTCTCTGTGCAGCAATGAGGATAATCCTCAGATCACGGAACAACTCCGCATCATTGCTACTAACATCTTTCAACTTGGTTTTCTCTAGGAACATATGAAAAAATAAACGGGGAGCAACATCGCGAGCTATTGATCTACAACATAGATATGCTAATACTACCAGGACTAAGTTCATGATAAAATAAAGTTCAATTAATCATATTACTTAAGAACTCCCACTTAGATAGACATCCCTCTGGTCATCTTAAATGATCACGTGATCCAAATCAACTAAACCATGTCCGATCATCATGTGAGATGGAGTAGTTTTCAATGGTGAACATCTTATGTTGATCATATCTACTATATGATTCACGCTCGACCTTTCGGTCTCCAGTGTTCCGAGGCCATATCTGTATATGCTAGGCTCGTCAAGTTTAACCCGAGTATTCTGCGTGTGCAAAACTGGCTTACACCCGTTGTATTTGAACGTAGAGCTTATCACACCCGATCATCACGTGGTGTCTCGGCACGACGAACTTTCGCAACGGTGCATACTCAGGGAGAACACTTATACCTTGAAATTTAGTAAGGGATCATCTTATAATGCTACCGTCGTACTAAGCAAAATAAGAAGCATAATAAGATAAACATCACATGCAATCAAAATATGTGACATGATATGGCCATCATCATCTTGTGCTTTTGATCTCCATCTTCAAAGCACCGTCATGATCACCCTCGCAAAACATGATCATCTCATACAAAAACCGTATAACTCATCATGTCTTGACCATATCACATCACAACATGCCCTGCAAAAACAAGTTAGACGTCCTCTACTTTGTTTGTTGCAAGTTTTACGTGGCTGCTACGGGCTTTAGCAAGAACCGTTCTTACCTACGCATACAAAACCACAATGATGTTTCGTCAAGTATGTGCTGTTTTAACCTTCACAAGGACCGGGCGTAGCCACACTTGATTCAGCTAAAGTGAGAGCGACAGACACCCGCCAGTCACCTTTAAGCAACGAGTGCTCGTAACGGTGAAACCAGTCTCGCGTAAGCGTACGCGTAATGTCGGTCCGGGCCGCTTCATCTCACAATACCGCCGAAGCAAAGTATGACATGCTGGTAAGCAGTATGACTAGTATCGTCCACAATCTCATTGTGTTCTACTCGTGCATATCATCTACGCATAGACCTGGCTCTGATGCCACTGTTGGGGAACGTAGTATTTTAAAATTTTCCTACGATCACGCAAGATCTATCTACCAGATGCATAGCAACGAGAGGGGAGAGTGTGTCTACGTACCCTCGTAGACCGGGAGCGGAAGCGTCAAGTGACGCGGTTGATGTTGTCGAACTTCTTCACGATCCAACCGATCAAGCACCGAACGTACGGCACCTCCGCGTTCAGCACACGTTCAGCTTGATGACGTCCCACGAGCTCTTGATCCAGTTGAGCTTCACGGGAGAGTTTCGTCAGCACGACGGCGTGGTGACGGATATGATGTGTTCACCGGCGCAGGGCTTCTCCTAAGCTTCGCGACGGTACGACCGAGGTGTGATTCTGTGGAGGGGGGCACCACACACGGCTAAAACAATTCAACTTGTGTGTCTTTGGGTGCCCCCCTGCCCCCGTATATAAAGGAGCAAGGGAGGAGGGGCCGGCCACCTCCTATGGTGCGGCTAGGGAGGGGACTCCTACTAGGAATAGGATTGCAATCCTATTCCTAGTAGGATTCACCGGAAGGAAGAAGGGGGAAAGGATTAGGAGAGGTGGCGCCCCCCCAATCCTAGTCCAACTAGGATTCCTAGGTGGGGACGCCGGCCAGCTCTATGGGCTGCCTCTCTCTCACCCTTTAGGCCCACTATGGACCATCCCCTCTCGTAGGGGGTTCCGGTAACCCCCTCCGGCATTCCCGATAAATCCGAAACTTTTCCGGTATACTTCCGGTGTCCGAATATAGCCGTCCAATATATCAATCTTTATGTCTCGGACATTCCGAGACTCCTCGTCATGTCCGTGATCTCATCCGGGACTCCGAACTACCTTCGGTACATCAATACTCAAAAATACATAATACCGATCGTCATCAAACGTTAAGCGTGCGGACCCTACGGGTTCGAGAACTATGTAGACATGACCGAGACTCATCTCTGGTCAATAACCAATAGCGGAACCTGGATGTTCATATTGGCTCCTACATATTCTACGAAGATCTTTTATCGGTCAGAACCGCATAACAACATACGTTGTTCCTTTTGTCAAACGGTATGTTACTTGCCCGAGATTCGATCGTCGGTATCTTTATACCTAGTTCAATCTCGTTTACCGGCAAGTCTCTTTACTCGTTCCGTAACACATCATCTCGTGACTAACTCATTAGTCTTTTGCTTGCAAGGCTTATTGTGATGTGTGCTACCGAGAGGGCCCAGAGATACCTCTCCGACACTCGGAGTGACAAATCCTAATCTTGATCTATGCCAACACCACGAATACTTTCGGAGACACCTGTAGAGCATCTTTATGATCACCCAGTTACGTTGTGACGTTTGATAGCACACAAGGTGTTCCTACGGTATTCGGGAGTTGCATAATCTCATAGTCATAGTGTCGTGGAATTAACACGTCAGATGTCCGGATTACGGACTTAGTGGTGAGGCCGCGCATCTATGTAGTAGCTTGAGAGGGGTTGAGCGGAATCGAGAGACGCGATGCAAGACACGAATTTAGACAGCTTCGGGCCCCGGGAAACATCATCCGGTAATAACCCTACGTGCTGTTTGAGGCTAGGTCTCATTATGATCTTCGTGGTGTCGCCGGTAAACCGGCTCTTTGTGTCTAACCCTAAAAACTTGTCCAAACTTCTCCTCTAATTTGTAACTCTAAAACCTGTCCTCTTTGGGGAGCCCTGCCCCTCCTTATATATGTTGAAGGGGAGGCTTTACATGACTAGTCCTAGTAGGACTAGGATTGATCTATTACAAGGAGTCCTAGTCTTGCTTCCTTTGTATGAGAATATTTCTTGCGCTTTATTCATAAACCGGCCCACTATTAATATGAACCGGCCTTCTGGGCCTTGGGCCTTGTCATCCATAATCCATACGCCGGGTTTCCAGGGAATAATATTATTTAGGTAGGTTGCTTGTAAACCGTCTGGTGATAACGGATCGCCAGTGAATCACCAAGTGTAAACCGCCAAGTCCGGCCGGGTTATAATTCCGGCCGGTTCATACCGTGGGGGTATATCCCCGACATTAGCCCCCAAGTTTAGCTTGGATGTGTCCATGGTAAACTTATGCTGCAAAATAAACACAACAGCGAATCTGATAGGTTGTGCTCCGGGTTAAAAATTTCTTGTAATCCGGCATCTAACCATCCTTAAGTCCTTGTCTTTCCTTCTTCTTAGAAAATCCGGGTCAACAGACCAACTTCATAACCAACTTGCTTGCATAAGAATATTGTAAATAAAGAATCCATTTGAATCAGCCTTCCAATGTTCTCACTTGACAAAAATATTGATCTTCAAATATTCCATTGATATCCAACCGGTTTGGAGATGTAGGACTTGCCGGTTTATGATTGCCAAAACTGCCTGGTCACACAATTAATCTGATTTGCCAGAACTGAAAATTTGAAGATGTTCCTCCTTTATATGCATATTACCTATAGCCCCCAAGTGCCGGGTCATTATGTAATAATGAGCAGGGACTTTGTATATATTCCATTGAAATTAGCTTTGTATAACCTTGAAGAAATCCGGATTGTTCATCCCAATCACTATGAAACTGAATATTCCATATTATGTAGTCCCCAAGTGCCGGGTCATTATGCAATAATGAGCAGGGACTTTGTAGATATAATCATTGAAGACAACATTATATGATGTAACTTCCATCGTGGGGTTTGAACCCACGTCCACAAGGTTAAGAGCTTTGTGCTTACCAACTGAGCAGTGGACCCTTCAATATAATGAATGAATACTTGTGTACCTTGAATTGTTGACAGGAGCGATTGGTAGCCCCCAAGTTCCGGTTTAGCTACATTTAGAAGGTGAACCGGTACTTCCAGATAAAGCAAATGATCTTTCCATTAGCCCCCAAGTGTCAAGTAGACAACTTGCTTGTGTGCTTGAGACTTTTGTCTTTGAATTGCTGCTGTTTACTGCTTCAACTGCCCATTAGCCCCCAAGTTTCAAGTAGACAACTTGTTTGTGTGCTTGAGACTTTGTGTATTTGATGTAATCTCAATCTGAATAATGTAGCCCCCAAGTGCCGGGTTGTAAGCCTGCAGCAACTCGGGACTATTCGTTTGTAGAATAAATCATTTCCATCGTTGAAATAATATCCATTGCGCTTTAAAGCGACTTTGAAAACCTCAATCATAATATTGATAACCATAATAGGAATCCAGCCATATTGGCTATTGAAGAATATAATCCGGTTTGAAGACCGGTTCCAATGATGTTTGATCACAATCGGGCCGGGTTTAATAAACACCGGTCATTATTTTGTCACATACTGGCGACTTATAGTCAAAACCAGGCCGGTTTAAAAAAAACACCGGTCATTATAACTGATCATGTACTGCCAATTCGTTGGCTCATCATGAAGGTCGATCCGGGTTATGATGAACGCCGGTTTAATTCTCGCTGGTGTTCATGACCCAGACTTATAACTTTATAGATAGGTGGTCAACTTCTGGAGTTGTTCCACTCGGTTTAAAAGGTTATAGAACACAAGAAACACCAAAAAACACACAATTTTTGCAAATCAGACCATATAGTCGAGGCTTTTTCAAAGAGCTGCCAGGCTCAAAGCAAGGTTCAGCCAATCAATGGGACGTGGGAAAACCTACTGTCCCAAGGAGCCTAGCCAATCACTGAACGTGAGCGTATCAACTGTTCAGAGGGCCGATAGAACCGCAAACAAAAACCGAGCCAATCAATGGGACGTGGGCAAACCGACTGTCCCAAGGGGCCTAGCCAATCACTGAACGTGAGCGTATCAACTGTTCAGAGGGCCGATAGAACCGTAAACACAAACAAAGCCAATCAATGGGACGTGGGCAAACCGACTGTCCCAAGGGGCCTAGCCAATCACTGAACGTGAGCGTATCAACTGTTCAGAGGGCCGAAGGAACCGTAAACACAAACCAAGCCAATCAATGGGACGTGGGCAAACCGACTGTCCCAAGGGGCCTAGCCAATCACTGAACGTGAGCGTATCAACTGTTCAGAGGGCCGATAGAACCGTAAATAAAAACCGAGCCAATCAATGGGACGTGGGCAAACCGACTGTCCCAAGGGGCCTCCAGGGTTCCTCCTGAACCGGTGGGTCAATCGTGAAGCGTCTTTTCTTTGAACCGTTTCAGGGAGTTTTACTGCTTCTGAGCGCATATTTTCTGCACAACCAGGTAGACTGATCAAAGCATCTTATTTTCTTAATGAAAAATGATATATAACAAGAGAAATAATACTGTAGATAGATATCACCTGAATGAATTTGAACCGGTTTTGGTGAATAGACCGGATCACAGGGTGGACAGTAAAATGACCGCAGTATCAGAGGCGACTCAAACAGTTAAACCGGCTGATTTGCTTGAAGAACAGATGGTAATCGTGAAAGATGGCCACGTTGCTGTAAACCGGCGCGGTCGTGAGAGACGGCCATGTCGTTGTAAACCGGCGTGGATGTCCGTTGAGTAACGATGTCCACTTGTGCCGAATTATGTTGGCGGGCCTCCATCTGATTCGTCCGGATAATAGATGAGTCGGCCGCGGCAGTGTAAGTCGGTGTGGTCGCGAAAGATGGCCTTAGCGTTGTAAACCGTCTCGATCGCGAGAGACATCCATGGACCGGCCGTGAAGGTGGACGGGTGAATTGACCATGGCATTTGTAAGGTGGCGCGGATGGGCGTATTAATCGCAGGTGCGGTACACCGCACAGATAGTCGAGCAACATACACGCTTTGTACTCGTAGTATAATGCTTCATTTATAGTGAATAATTATCCTGCAAAACAATATTGCAAATCCAAGTAATTGCTCACACAAAATTAATCCGTACTATTAAAAACAGACTGTCCGTATATCACCTGATATGTTTTGACAACCGATGATCGGTAAATAATCTCCGTAGATAACTTTCCAATATAGTCCCTCTTATCTTTTTCAGCGGGAATCGGGCGGCTTAGCATAGGCTTTTGACGATCTGCTCCAAGTATCAATCGAAAAAACTTGCTTTGTAGAACATCAGGCGCAAAGGCGTTGTGAACCGGCGCTTGAACCCGTGGAATGGCGACGATCACTTGTGTCGAACAATGTTTGGCGTGCCTCCACCCCCGTGGTATAATATCATTTTACAATAAATAATTTTCCTGCGTAAAAAATACAGCAGGGCGGTGTATTCTTGCTTGAATGAATTAATATATATTAAAAATAAATAAGATAGATATCACCTGATTCGGCTGGAGGACAGATGAGTCGGCAGCGGCGTCGCAAGCCGGCACGTTTAATCGCAGGTGCAGACATCTGTGTGTTTGATGTAGACCGGATCGTAAAAACGGCGGCGTTCGCTCGTCCATCGGCGAGGGAGTCGGTCCTGGTGTTGGAGACCAGTGCGCGTGGGCACAGACTGACGAGTCGTGGCAGCACATTGATGTAAACCGGACCGCAATACGCATGCTCATGAATCCGTGTAACACAGTTGAAACGTGAATCCGCGGCATCCCCTGATGATGATCCGGCTGCTGCTTTTAATAGTCGTCCCTGTGTAAAAAAATATCACGTGCGAGAGTAATTGTTGTCGGATGATTTAATATGTGCTAAAAAACTGAGAATAAATAGCACCTGATTTATTTTCCTGGATCATGTTTGGACGTATTCCGATGCGGGTGTAGGCACGTACACACAGACGCAATCCGGCTGCTATCTGAAGTCTTCGGTCTTCACGCCTCTGTCCGTTTTTACCTTGGTATACTCGTAGACTAGCGGCAGAAAACGGCTTCGGGACTTGAAGCCCTTGACTGAAGCATGTATACATATTGCGATGGCTAGAGCGGCCACTAGCACTAGCTGTTGGTTTGGTCGTAGGATGATTAAAAAATGAATCTGGACCCTGCTAGGCAGATCCCTTCTCTGCAATAGTATTGCCTTGGATTTGAACGGCTGTACGTAGAGCAGCAACTGTCGTGGAATTAACACGTCAGATGTCCGGATTACGGACTTAGTGGTGAGGCCGCGCATCTATGTAGTAGCTTGAGAGGGGTTGAGCGGAATCGAGAGACGCGATGCAAGACACGAATTTAGACAGCTTCGGGCCCCGGGAAACATCATCCGGTAATAACCCTACGTGCTGTTTGAGGCTAGGTCTCATTATGATCTTCGTGGTGTCGTCGGTAAACCGGCTCTTTGTGTCTAACCCTAAAAACTTGTCCAAACTTCTCCTCTAATTTGTAACTCTAAAACCTGTCCTCTTTGGGGAGCCCTGCCCCTCCTTATATATGTTGAAGGGGAGGCTTTACATGACTAGTCCTAGTAGGACTAGGATTGATCTATTACAAGGAGTCCTAGTCTTGCTTCCTTTGTATGAGAATATTTCTTGCGCTTTATTCATAAACCGGCCCACTATTAATATGAACCGGCCTTCTGGGCCTTGGGCCTTGTCATCCATAATCCATACGCCGGGTTTCCAGGGAATAATATTATTTAGGTAGGTTGCTTGTAAACCGTCTGGTGATAACGGATCGCCAGTGAATCACCAAGTGTAAACCGCCAAGTCCGGCCGGGTTATAATTCCGGCCGGTTCATACCGTGGGGGTATATCCCCGACACATAGGAACATGTATAAGTCATGAAGAAAGCAATAGCAGTTAAACTAAACGATCATAGTGCTATGCTAACGGATGGGTCTTGTCCATCACATCATTCTCCTAATGATGTGATCCCGTTGATCAAATGACAACTCATGTCTATGGTTAGGAAACATAACCATCTTTGATCAATGAGCTAGTCTAGTAGAGGCATACTAGGGACACTCTGTTTTGTCTATGTATTCACACATGTACTAAGTTTCCGGTTAATACAATTCTAGCATGAATAAAAGACATTTATCATGATATAAGGAAATACAAATAACATCTTTATTATTGCCTCTAGGGCATATTTCCTTCAAAAATTACTTTCACTGTTGATCTGATGTCGAGGTAATTGTTGCATCGCCACCAAAACCCACCATCTCTTAAGCTAAAGTAGATCGAGCTAACCCTATATTAGCATATTACTAAGATAAACAGAAGGCACTGTAGAATCATTTAGGACCTGAGCTTGTCAATCTGAATGTGGAGGGACACCAGCTTAGCCCCGACCAGCAGCTTGGGCGGGACTGTGAAGAAGGTCAGCTCCTGCACTGCGACATCGTCGGGATCCCTGCTGCTTGTCACCTCCATTTCCACCTTAACGGCGTCGGTCCTGCCTTTGGGCTCCCCCGGCGGGCAGTTCGCCCACAGCTTGGCCACATAGTGTGGCAGTGGGGACGCCCCTGCTCTGATGCAGATGACCGACACGGTGATAGGCGCGCCGATGTCGAGCACGCCGCCGACCAAGAAAAACGCGCGACCGTCCTCCTGCGTGAACAGCAAGAGCCATGGCTCCGACACTGGCACTTGCAGCTGGAGCGCCTTGCCGTACTGGATCATGTGCATGGGCATCGGATGCATGGTGCTGATGTGGTGGGAGAGCACCGGCGGCGGGCCTTCGTAGCCGCAGACGGGCACATGGCATTTGTAGGGCGTGAGCGTACACATGCTCTGGTGATCGGCGAGCTTGTGGTAAGTGACGTAGAGCCCACAACCTTCGTGCGGGCACTCCACCCTCACTGAGGAGAGGACGGCGTCCACTGCCGTGTTCCGCACGTCGAAGCCACTGCCGCGCTCGCACTTCTGGCACTGGCGCTGGTTCCCGAAGCGCTCGACGCGGCAGTCCGCGCAAGCCAGGTGCCCTTCCTTGCACTGCACAAATCAATCGAACAACACATCAATCAAGAAACCTGCACCTTGCTCGATCAGCCGAACGGGCGAGGTGTATTCGAACCTCATACACTGGAGGCTTCAAGGGCGGAGGCACAAGGGGCAGTGGAGCAAGGTGAGGTCCATCGAGACCATAGAGAGCTCCATCGTCGGGTCCTGTTCCGTCTGCATGATTTCGCCCTCCTCGTGCACAACCATCTCTCGCTTTATTAGGGCCGGGGCATTACAAAGCTTTACCGTCACATATTCATACTACTTCAAGGTGCATTAAATCAACACATGCAAGTATCAAAGGGAGAGTCACGGCATCCATGCATGCGTTGTAATTAATGCATCGGTAAACACAAATTATTGAAAAATATATCGAGTCCAGTGCTTTGATGTGTCGCGTCAACTCGTACAAGACCAAGAAGTTTGATTACTACAACGCCCTCTTGCCTTAACCGCACATGCCTTTGGCTGCATGACAGGTGGGCCACCGAGCTGTTGGGCCCACCTGTCATGGACGGAAAGGCAGGAGCAGTAAGTCAATGAAGCTGCGTCCCTCCCTCGCCCATGAGCGTGGTGGCTGGCAGGACTAGGAGAAGCTTTCGTTCGCTACACGCTCTCCCTCCCGTACGCGGTGGACATGCAGCAGTTCAATTGGTGTCAGATGGCCAGAAGCATACTGTAGTACTCCTCCACTGCAGTAGTACTCCCGAAGAGGCAAAGAGCCAAGCGCAGCCCGGACGCTCGTGTGGCAGTTTCATGTGTAGAGTAGTCTAGGATAGCGTGTACCGTGCCTGTAAGCTTAAAATCGTTGGGGTCGGCTACTCGGCTCCATGCTATATTTTTTTGATTAAAATAATCTTCTGGCCCTACCTGTCATCCTGGTGATTCTAGTTTGCACGCTCATCTGGTCAAGACAGGAATATATATTATAATATGTGGTGGGGTAAATGTTAGAGGTTGCAGCAAATGGAGTATTGTGCACTACGGGTCTTTCCGCCAAGTTTAGGGGCAACCATGTGGGGCCAGTGCTATGATGTGTGCGTCAACTCGTACAATGAGGAGAAGCTTGATTTTACCACTACACGCCTTCTCCCTAGCCCTTGCGTGTGGTGGCTCGCAGACGAGGACAAACTTTTGCTTATAGTACTACAACAAACAAGTTATCCCTCCCACTCGTGGTGGACGGACATGCAGCAGTGGATTCGATATTGTAGAAGCAGTAGTGCAACCCGAACGTGGTAGTTGCGAACCTTGGAGCACGCATATAGCCAGGCTCTTGCATGAGACAAAATTGCTATGTGAGCCCACTATCGTAGTACTACTTGCTAGTATAGCCCTGTAAACCAGAAAGGAGTATTTGCCTTTCTAGAGATTTCAACAAGTGACTAGACTACACCGAGACGGAGTACATATGGAGCAAAATGTGTGAATCTACACCGTAAATAAATACGTAGTTCTCTCGTTTTCCTCTCGGCCTTGGTCATGGTGCACAATATTGAGTATACTAGTATCATCTTGAAATTTACGAAGTCACCATAGGCACCTCGTCGTCGACGGGAACGTCTCCTGACACGCAATAGACGCGAGCGGAAGTCGCCTCCATAGGTTCTTGAATGCCAAGGAGGGAGAGGGTAGCGGTTCCCGAGATGTTGAACGGTCAATGATGCATCCTCAAATTACTCTACATGCAGAGGGAATTAATTGGAGAAGCAGAATAGAGCCAACACGATGTGAATGCAACAGAGTTTGGATTCTCATATAAAGGCGCCCCACCACTCCAGTCCATCTACTCCTTAGTCTCTGCGCAACACTACTCACTCCAATCCAAGACCAAGTGACCAGAAGCCAGAAGCACCTATCGAGGCGATGGACGCGAGCGGCAGTCGGCTGTGCCAAATCATCCAAGGCGCCGGCCTGCGGCCCCGCACCGTGGAGCGTTTCCAGACGGTGCTGGCGACCGCTGGCGTCGTAGCCCTCGCTGATGCCGGCTTTGCCTCTCGCATGGACGACATGATGGTCAACTCCATCCGCAAGTTCGCCGCCGTCAAGAAGCACGCGGACAACCTTGCCGTACTGCTCTAGCCCACGCGCCCAGACTCCTCATTGCCTACCACCCTCATCGGCCTCCATGGTGATGAACTCTTTCAAGCCTTGGTGGCCCTGCAGTTGCCGGAGGTCGCGATGAAGAATGTGCACCTCAAGGCCGCGCTCGTCGCGCAACGCCTCGCCATGCAAGAAACCATCGACCTGCACATCCACGTCTACGAGGAAATCGTCTACATAGGCCACTACAAGGTCAGCGAGGACAGAATGACATTAGCCTTCTTCCAGCGGCTGGAATCTTTGGACACCATTGTTCAGACGCACGTCGACCTGGCCACGAAAGCCGCTGCTACTTAGCCGTCATTCGGTGTGTCGGTGCCCTGAGTCGAGGAGGTGGACGTCGTCGATGGATGCATCTCTTCTTCTTGCCTCCTGTAACCAGCACTGCATCGCCTCGTGGCCTTAATGTTTTATTAATATAGGAGTATATGGCATTTTTATTCCAGTAGTAACATTTTCACTGTGAGGTGGGGCAGCAGTTGAGCAAACCAACCATCGGCTAATCCCCACCCCGCCCACCGGGCGTCGGCTGAGTTTAGAATTAGAAGAGAGAAACGAGGGAGAAGAGCTAGCTATAACACAAACGCTGTTGTCAGATGGGACTCGCGTTGATAGAATACGAGTACTGAGCACTCGTACCTCTTTTTTAGGGAAAAGGCAGTCGTATGTCTAGTACTACCACTAGTTTGGTGCGTGCGACCTATACCTGTCATCACTTTAGGTCTTTTTTCGAACCGCAGCTACGCTTCACCGTACATATTTTTTCACGCATTTATCCTCCTATATGTACTCCTAGGCTACTTCCATGTGCTCCCTTTCGCCGACATGTGGGACATAGAGCATCTGGGTCGTAGTGCATGCACGACTCGGAGCATATGCCGGGGTACTTTACATTTCAGACGTCACGAATTACATGCAAACCCCCCGCAGAAGAATAAATAAATAAATGAATTACTACATGAAACCTGATTATTTTCTTAGAAACCGGAGCACGTTCATTAAATTTTGGACATAAAACATTTATAAAAAAACTACCGGACCTAAACCAGTCTAAGGGCCTCTATGATTCGCAGGATACTGAAAACACAGAAATGCGGGAAGTATGATGGCAATGAACCGAGATGAGGAGAACTCTACTAACTCAATTAGAGGTTAGAGTTAGATTCTAACCCTGAACTAACTCTAAACCAAAGAGGTGTATGGATGGCAGGGTTAGATTGACAATAAGGGGTTGTTTGCTTCTAGGCCTAGGAGTGCCACACTTTACCATACAATTGTTGCCAAACTTGCCTAAGGGAATCTTACCAAACACACACCTAAGTTGGTCAAACTTGCCTAACCTTAGGCTTAGTCTCAAACCAAATAGCCACTAAATGTTCTTTCTCAATCACTGCGCAACACTGCTCACTCCAATCCAAGACCAAGTGACCAGAAGCCAGAAGCACCTATGGAGGCGATGGTCGCGAGCGGCACTCGGCTGTGCCAAATCATCCAAGGCATCGGCCTGCGGCCCCGCATCGCGCATCGTTTCCAGACGGTGCTGGCGACCGCCGGCGTCGTAGCCCTCATCGATGCCGGCTTCGCCTCTCGCATGGACCACATGATGGTCAATTCCATCCGCAAGTTCGCCGTCGTCAAGAAGTGTGTAGCGAACGCTCCTACTGGTCCTGCCAGCCACCACGCTCATGCGCGAGGGAGGGACGCAGCTTCATTGACTTACTGCTCCTGCCTTTGCGTCTATGATAGGTGGGCCCAACGGGTGGTTGGCCTACCTGTCATGCAGCCAAAGGCAGGTGCAGTTAAGGCACCCGAGCTCAGTCCGCGAGGAAGAGGGCGTTGTAGTAATCAAACTTATTGATCTTGTACGAGTTGACGCGACACATCAAAGCACTGCACTCGATATAAGACTTTTTACACATTTCAAATGGACTACTACATATGGATGTATGTAGACATATTTTACTTTGTATGTAGTCACTTGTTGCAATCTCTAAAAAGACTTATATTTGGAAACGGAGGGAGTACAACGCATGCATGCATGCTGTGACTTCCCTTTTGATACTTACATGTGTTGATTTGATGCACCTTGCCAAATTTTGACTATAAATTTAACTAACCAAATTTTCATTAATGTCACAAAAAATTACGGGGCTGTTTGGATTGTGACTATGTTTGTCTTATGTTGCCACATTATTTTTCCCACACTTGCCACACTTGCCTAACTTGAGTTGCTCAAATTGTTAGACACACTTTGGCTTGCCTAAGGGACTTGTACCAGACTTGAACGATACAAAGTACGACCTGGCACACCGTAACACCACTTGGAACAAGCGGGTAGCTATCTCAAAAAACAATCAACAACTAAAAAAATGGCGACCTGGCACGTAGTACACAATTTTAAACGATTGTTTTGATGTAGTGAAAAAGGAAAACTACCCCACTACGTATATATAGGTTGGAGCCTCCACGCTTGCTTGCTAGGGTTGCTCTATTCACGCACTCTCATCCTCTCCAGATATAAACAAGATAGGGGTGGCAACACTGTCTTTCTCCCTTCAAAAAACACTGTCTTTCTATCCTCACCGCTGGTTATAGATCCGGACGTATCCCCCTTCGCCGGTGAAGGGGAGGAGGGGCAGCGTTTAGGCCGTCGTCGACAGCGAGGGAGGAGACCCACTGCCGGCCGCACCGTTATCTCTGGCCGAGCGCCGGTGCGGGAGGTCTTCCGATCCCTTCATCGTTGCCCTAGTGTGGGCGGATCCGGCCTCCCGCTGCCCACCTATCCATGCATCCGGATGACCTTCAGGTATATCTTCCTTCGAAACCACCTTAGCTC
Organism: Secale cereale; assembly: GCA_902687465.1. NCBI lineage: Eukaryota > Viridiplantae > Streptophyta > Magnoliopsida > Poales > Poaceae > Secale > Secale cereale. The sequence continues at coordinate 427,142,221 of LR738714.1, forward strand.
TACTTCCCCAACTCGCTACGTCACTGCATGTGCATCATTTTCTACCTCTCGGCCCCTCTCGATCGGATGGTCCAATGTCACCTATTTTTTTTCTTCTATTGTTAGAGGTAAAGCTACTTCATGGAGTCGAATCTTGTACTTGGTTCAAACAAGAAATAAAGTGGGGTGGGGGATTTTAGTATGTAGTACATCATACTTGGTACAAACAGGAAGGAAAGGGGGTGAAAGTAGTACATACTGGTCATCCAACCGGTCTCTTGGTCGAAAAGGGAAATATAGGGGTAACGCTCAACACAGTGGTATGACCAGGACTAGATTTGCTGTCCACACATAGGAGTAGGTGGCTAGAGTGAACAAAAATTGGACCAACCCAGATATGTTTCTTGGATGTTTGTTTCTCGGGGCAACAAACTATGAATCGACACTTTATGCCCCTGTTTAGGTACATGGTGCGACAAATTTTCGTGTTTTGACCCTTTTTGGATGGAAATTTAGGATCTGACCCTTGTTTGAAATTTTTTCGGGATTTGAACCTTTTTCTTACCGCCACCGGCTCTGGCGGTAGGGTTAGATAGGCTACCGCCAGGTCCCCTGGCGGTAGGGTCCTTATACACGTCAAAACTTGGTTAGATGAGTTCCTACCATCTTGATATATGTATTTTATTTATTTGATCCATATGTTCAGGTCTGCAACAGTGGCGCAACCATCGCCCATTCATCTCCAACACGACCCTTCTGCCTTGCCACTTCCGTATGTGTACGAGTCCTTCCCCGAGCTTCTACAGCTGGTGGGAGCTTTTTTAGACGAGTTCCTACAAGAGACGAGGGCAGTGCGGTGGCACGAGAGGGCAGAACGGATCACCGATGATGTGAAGTGTTGGTCGCAGAGTGTGAAGGAGTTCAAGAGAGTGATTGCAGAGATGGAGGGAGATCCAACTATCTCCCGTGAATGCCGGGAAGGGACCATTGAAGTTGCCAAGCAGCACTCCAACTGGGAGCTGCACAATTTGGGCCGGAGGATCTACTTCGAGAGCATTGCGGAGGAGAGAGTCAGGATGCCGCCCCCGAGTGCATCAGCATTCGGTATCATCAGCTAGGGAAGGGCAGATATTTTCCAAAACTCCAGCGGGCATGGCAAGGTGGGAGTGCTTGAACGGTCGGATGCTGACCAGCGTTTCGCCTCCGCCTGAACCGGTGGATCCGCTGTCGTATCTGTCTCCACGGCCAGGCGTAACATACGAGGGGGGAGGTTTACCCGCCCTATAAACATGTATAATGCATATGCATCTATGTTGTAGTAGGCGTTGTCAAACTATGTGGACAAGTTTGCTATTTCCTACTTATGAATCTATGTGTAAACTGTTTGATATTTGCTATGTGGAACCTTTATTAATATGTGCTATGATGGACTGTTGGTGCACCACTGTCCCATGCCCTTATACCAAATATTTAGTTGTTCTTAATCTAATGCCCCTGGTAAAAATGAAGCCATGCCACTGTTATAAGCCATGACAAGTTTAGCCAAATGTTTTTGCCTGTAATTGTTTGAGACTCTGACTGTTTCCTCTGTAGCTTTTTATGTAAACAGGGATATCCATTTCACCTGGTTGCTGTTGTGACCTTTTGGTGCACTGCACAAAACTCCTTTTAAAATAAGTGAATTTTGTGTTGTTTAACTAGAATATCATAATGGAACAGTTGGTTCATTTTGGTGGAACTACACAAAGGGAGATCTGTGTTCCAATCCTCATCATCCATATTGGCACCATAACCTTCCTTTAGGTAAGAATGATATTTAATGCATGTGTTCATCTCTATTTTGCGTCTGCCATGAGAAAATAATGCTATTTTTTACTAGTACACTTGTACTCCCTCACTGAAAAAACCAATTCTGAAATAGAAGGCCAATCATGTACTTGGTTTCACCAACTGGTGAGGAGAATGAGAAACAGAGCATCAAGAGAAAGAAGAAGAAGAATAAACAGTGCCAAGGCGATCTTGCTGAAGTCAGAGGCCTCGGTCGAAGCCATTCAAGGGCTCCGGCAACGACTGCCTTACATGTGAGACGATCCTCCAGGGAGCCCTTCCACTTCTGTTGTCTCACTTAATTAATTAGGAGTACTTAAGTACCACTAATTTATTGCTGCCTAATTTTCCTGTCGGAGTTAAACAAATCTTTAGTAGCACCCTATGATGAATCATGTACGTGTGTATGTTTGTCTATGGAGGTGAATCATGTGGTGGAGCAGGGAGGGAATAATATTAGTGTCATGACATAATAGTGCTATTGTTTTGCATGTCAATTTATTGCCATTGGTTCAATGAGGCAATGTTTTGTGTATTGTCCATCATGAATTAGATGCTACTGTTAGAGTAATATGCTAATGTCTTTCTATCCTTTCTCACTAAGCTAATGAAGGTTTCACCTTGTTCCTACTTGTGCAAACAGGGAACATGTTGTGCCAATCATACATTTTAGTGGAACTACACAAGACAATACAATGAACTGTATCCCAGCATGTGCTTTAATTCTGCTGGAAGTTCTTGATAATATTTTGATATAATCTCAGCACTGGTAAGCAAGAGTGATTTCAACCATACATTTGAAGTGCACAAAAATATGTACTATTGAGTGATTCCAGTGAGTGCTTTATCATCTCTTATGGGACTACATGAATAAGCTTTTTTCCTCAGGTTGGTACGGGCCTAAGGTCTTCATCCATATTAGTTTGTTGTCATCTATTTGTATTGTGCTACTGTCATGAGAAACTCATTTATCTTTGCACGTTAAAGTTTTGCAACCTATGATACATGGCAATGCTTTGAGTGTTGAGCTAATTGGCACTGATTAAATAAACTAATACCTCTCTTTAAGTAAGACTACTATGTTGCTAACTTTACGCATTAAGATAATGAGGGTGCTTCTATTTGTTAGTGTATTTTTCATCAACTAGTCCCACTATTACAGTAATCTCACTCTCTCAATATTTGTGCCAACAGGGATGCTTGGTTTTGGTGGAACTCCACAAAAACTTCGGGGGCTTCATTGCCTCGGCAGCTTTCGTCCTTTCTTGTCAGTCGCTAATCTGGGCCTGCTTTCTTCCTTTGCTGTCAGTCGCTTCTCTTATCTCGGCTTCCAGTCAAAGGAAAAAGTAATTGATATGCTACCTCACACAGGTTGGTACTGGTCTTTATCCTGATTATTATGCTTGTCATGTATTGGTAATTTGGTACTATGCTACTGTTTGCCGATTTTATAATGGAGTCACTCGGAGCCTGAACTCGCAGGCAAATCATTGCATTGGGTGATTTCAGTAGAACTGCACAAAAAGATCAGATGGACAGATACTTATGCTACTGGTATGTACTCCAAAGTTCACTCAGACAAGCATCGATGTTTACAAGAAGTGCCTATATTCATTCGAGTATCAACCAGCGTCAACCAGTTGTCAAACTCCAAGTATTAGGAGAGTGAACACTAAAAATATTGCTTGGCGCATAGCCCAGAAAAACACAGTCCAGTCTTTGGTCCCAACTTGTGCCTTTTGGTTATCGGCAGATATGGTAGCGAACTGTATGGCATGGAGTCTAAAGATTCCAGACAAGTTGGTTGACGCGTATATTCATCTGGCACTTAATCAGTCTGCACGCCAGGGATGCTCCATTTCAGTTGAACTGCACAAAAAATTTGGGTGGTTCATTTTCTCAACCGCCTCCTTTCTCGTCTGCAATGTAGAATTTTGGCGAGCTACAGGACCAAGATGAGCCAGTAAACTAGTTGGATGAAAGTAGTGGCCAAGTTGCTCAAACCTCCCTCGCACGAGGCCACTATTTGAGGATAAACCTACAAGCAAAGTTCAGATTGTTTGTGCTGCCTCTGATGTACTCGAAAGTTTACTCGTACAAGCATTAATTTTAGCAAGAAGTACCTTCGACTGAACACCATTTACCAGTCTGCAATGTAGAATTTTGGAGAGCTACATGACCAAGATGAGCCAGTAAACTAGTTGGCTGAAAGATGTGGCCAAGTTGCTCAAACCTCCCTCGGCACGAGGCCACTATTGGAGGATAAACCTACAAGCAAAGTTCAGATTGTCTGTGCTGCCTCTTATATACTCGAAAGGTTAATCATACAAGCATTAATTTTAGCAAGAAGTACCTCCGACTGAACACCATTTACCAGTCTGTACCCTAGGTAATTAAAGTTCGTCCATGGATCATATTGGCTGTAATCTCAATCATTTGGATGCATAAACATACTGAACGTGTGTATATCTGAATCTTTTTTTGAATTATCTATGAATATTTTTGTGTGATCTATCAATCATTTGGATCCATAGACATGCTGAACTTGTGTATATATGAATCTTTTGAGTTGTTGATAGTGAATGTTGGCTATGAATATAACGTGTCCTGTGAACCTGAGTTTGATACGAATGTTTACCTTTTCTGGTGTGCTTGTGTGTGAACTTGTTAATATGCCTACTGTGGGGTATGTGACGTGTGGGTGTCAAGGACACACCTTCTTCCCGAGAAGAATTGCACCTGCTTTGTTAGGGTAGCAATGGCGCATCAGCTCGTTTTAATCTTTTTGCTCTGTCTTGCCCCCTCCCCCGCTCAACCCCTGCCGTAATGTTTTCGGCCTCAAAACAAACATACTACTGCATTGTTTTTAGGGCTTGATGAAAAATCGAGTGCTGGTTTCTGTAGGTTGGCCCGCCCAGCAAATGGGCTGCTGGTCCACCACGGACTGGGAGGCTAAAAATACAAGTTGTATGGTGCAGAGGCAAGTATAAAACGCCATCGGGAGCCATCAACTGAATAAAAAATCGCTCATGATGTGCTTCTTCAGTCGTGCCGCCGGCCCCCTCTATAATCCAGTTTGCTCGGGGATCTGGTATCATTTTTTTCAGAGGGAGAATAAGTATCAGCTAGGCCTAGGTTTTGTATTTTAACATGCGTAGCCCACGACATACGGTGACAGTGGTTTCAACTTATTTTTTGAGGTCCATACCGGCCTATGGGACGGAGCAGAGAAGATGACACCCCACCCACCCCACATCGCCGCAGACTTCCTCGCGACGGCGAACCTCCCAGGCCTACACCCCGCCCCCATGCTGAGAGTCGACAGATCCACATGCTCGCCTCCTCGCCCGGGCTCGACAATCCCGTACATGCCTCCCCCCTTCGTGTACCGAGCCTTCCCGGAAATGCTACGCCCGATTGGGTCGGTGTCACCGGAGACGCTGTGGGCGACAAGGATGCGGAGGTGGACGAGCAAGCCACACGGATCCGCGACGATACATCCTCCTACCTCCTGTGCGTGAAGGAGTGGAGGGCGCTGCAGCAAAAGGCGGAGGCGGAGCCAGATCCAGAGATGAAGGTGTGGGCATCATGGGGAATCGAGACCTATGGTGCCAACGCAGATTACGAGCTCCTCAATCTAGCGTGGAGGATCTATTTGGCGGGCAATTAGGACGAGAAGAGGAGGATGCCACACCCGACCGCCTCCCCGAAGGATTTCATCAACTAGGCGCGAGCAGAGGCGAGGAGCACAGATCCACAGCGGCGGGCGAGATGGGAGTGCATCGAGGGGAAGATGTCGTCGGTGCCACCTTCAGAGTTGGAAGAGGTTGACCCTTGGCCATACCTCTCCCCTGCCCCGGCCATGTATTGAGTATTGGGGCATCCTGCAACAGTGGCGAAATTGGACCCAAGTGTCACGAGTGGGCGAGGCAATTTTGGCTGGATGCGGCGATTGCAGAATTTTGGGATGTGGATCGTGAACTGGAGCTTGCAGAGGGCATGGAAGAAGACACCCAAACTTACTCTGCCTACCACTCTGATAGCCATGTTTGAAGTTTTTCATCGGGGAGCGCTGGCTATTCATAGACTTAACTTCTCTATGCTGACTTTAATTCCAAAAGAAGCTGATGCTTCCAGCATGAAAATTTTTAGGCCCATTAGTTTGCTAAATTGTAGTTTCAAGATCTTCACCAAGGTCCTCACAAATAGACTAGCTAGGATCCTGCAAAGGCTTATAGCTAGTAACCAGTCAGCTCTCCTTAAGGGTAGATATATCTTAGAAAGTGTGGTTACAGCTCATGAGATTCTGCACTCCATACACTCTACTAAAAGGCAAGGCCTAGTGCTTAAGCTGGACTATGAAAAGGCTTTTGATAAAGTAGATTTGGAATTCCTCGAAGAGCTGCTTAGAAAGAGAGGCTTTGGAGATAAATGGGTCCATTGGATCCTCCAAATCTTCAAGAGGTCAACATCTGCCTCTTAGGGTCTTGGGTTAAAAGATACTATGAAGGTGAAGGGAAACCTTGGAAGATGATGATAGACCAGAAATATATGCGAGGCAAAACAAATGTTTTTGCCCCTAGCACCTCCACAAGTACCTCTAGGTTCTGGAAAGGAGTGAAATCTATCATCCAAACTTTGAAATTTGGGTATAGATGGAAAATAGGGACAGGAGACAAGATTAGGTTTTGGGAAGATACTTGGTTTGGCACCTCCCCCCTAGAAGTACAATTCTGGTGCATCTATATGATTTGCAATGAGCAAAACAAAAGTGTCAAAGATGTCTGCGATGGTGAAACACTAAACTTAACCTTTAGGAGGAACTTTGATAGTCTATTGATGGAACAATGGTACCAACTAGTGGAGATAGCTAAAGAAATCATCTTCGATGGTAACTCTGATGTTCTAGTCTGGCAACTTGAGAATAAGGGTGTCTACTCCTCTAGCTCTTTGTACCACGTGACTAACTTTAGAGGGGTGCAACCCCTGTTTCTGCCAGCTGTTTGGAAACTGGCAGTGCCTCCGAAGATTCATGTCTTCCTTTGGTTGTTTTCCCAAAACAAGCTGATGACGAAAGACAACCTTAGGAAAAGACATAAAATCAAGCTGCTTGATTGTGTCTTCTGTGCTGAGCAAGAGACAAACCATCATTTATTTTTTCACTGTGTAGTAGCCAAAAATATTTGGTCGTTTGTCAATCTCTTTTTCCAAAAGAACTTGGATGCAAACTTTGAATCTGTGGCCCGACTTTGGATCTCTAATAAAAAGAATTTAGCCTTGAACGTAGTTAGTTATGCTGTCCTTTGGTGTTTATGGAAATGTAGGAACTCTATGATTTTTAATAACACCATTTGGACATCTATTAATCAGGTGTGGAGACTAATACACATGATGATCAAGTTCTGGGTGATTCTGATCCCAGAAACAAGCAAAACCCGTGTGGAGGAGTTCTTGAGTGCACTCGCAAAGCTACTCCAGCAACCCTTGATGATCTCATGTGGCTGAAGAAGAACCCTAGATTGGATGCTGGGGTATGCTGGGACAACCTGAAGATCTCTGAAGACGGCGGTTTCTTTTCTCCGGCCAAGAAGCGTGACACTGACGGCAAGACCATGGTGAACAACCCCGTGTCTACCCTCGCAGCCTGCTGGTCGCCCCAGGCGGCTATGGCGCCACCACTCAAGCGGAGGGGAGCGGGCGAGTTGTGTGGGGTGATCACTGGTTGACAGGCGCCTGTTTTGCCTTCAGTGTGTTTTCGTCTTGTCCTTTGGCTCTTGTCGAGCAGAGCTGTAATTTTCTGTTTTAGTCTGAACTGGTGAACCTTGGTTTCAGTAGTTACTTTGACAAAGAGACGTTGTATGGTTTCATTCTGGTTAATGGAACCGGGGAGAGGCCTCCTTGTTCTTCTAAAAAAATACCGGCCTATGGGTTTTTTCTTAAAGATCAGCAACCCAATGTATTTTTTAACCACATTATATACATTTATATTATTACTATTATTGTATATTTTATAGAGATTTATATATACATTATAAAAACATCCCACGTGTTATTAACTTATAAAAGTAAATGTTTAACAGAAGTTGGCAAGGAAAATCCTGGTTGTTTTTGACTCACCGGCAAGGAAAATCCTGGTGATTGCGTACAAAAGCTTGCGAAGATTTTAAGGACCAATGTAATAATAAAGCGCACATTTTTATTTTGAGCAATAACTCGCTAATTTGTTAATTATGTATATAAAAAATGCGCCTCTCCGGTTTATTTTTTATATTAATTGCTCCTTCTAACATAACATTATATATATAACGAGCCCAGCTAATTCATGTATTTGAAGGAAGTGCAAATGGGCTGGGATTTCTTAGATAATATAAATGGGCCGCATTGACGCGAAATTATTTGTTCACCCAACCCAGCAAATGGACTATACATTCTAGAAAACATGGGTTAAATATATGCCACATTTTTGTAGGCTGACATGTGGGCCAATAGGTCGAAGCCTGCGCAGGGCGTTGTCAACTTGGTCGGCATGCACCTTCAATCTCTCGTCTTCTTCCTCCAGTGTCGCCGGGACTGCCTAGTCCGGCCTCCGGCGGCTAGCCGGCCAGGCTATCCCTCCACCCCTCCACACCTCCTGTTATTCTCCACCGACTACAGCCCCATGCCGCACCAGAACCAGTTATAACCCTTCTCCTCCACTCAATCTACGACTCCACTGCTGCATCTTCCCATCTCCGAGTTGTTCCCATCTGGGGCCTCGCCGTCGTCCACCGCCTCGCTGCACTCGGTGCGGCGTGGTCAACAAACGAGAGTCATCGGAAGATGACTGTACGTGGAGAGCCTGACGGCTGGGACCCACGAGGTCCATGGTCGCACGCAAGGAAAATTCCTCCTTATTAAGCTGAAAACAAATGTTTCCTCCACCTGACAGCTGGGACCCACCGGCTGTATCTTCGCATGGAAGGAAGTGCCTCCTTGTTATGCGAAAAAAATTATTCCTCCCGTTGACAGCTGGGACCCGTCAGATTTGGTGGCTGACTTGTGGGCCTACTAAGCGGACGTGTACGCAGGGCTTTGTCAACTCAATCAACAAATGATTCAAGTAGCTGGACCGTTGGATGTTAATCCAACAGCCGTGCTCCTTCTTCAACCTCTGTCCTTGCTCGTGTCTCTCGTGGGCGGCACCGCGGCTGTGCTGTCGTGCACCCAAACCAATCAAGTTTCCCACTCCTCTCCATCTGCAACTCCACTGCCCCGTCTTCCCCATCTCCAGGTCGTTCCAGTCTGGGGCCTCGCCGTCGTCCACCGGCCTTTGGTGCGCTCGGCACGGTGTGGTCAACGTGGTCAACAACCAAGAGTCATCGGAAGATGACTATACGTGAGAGGTTCACAGTGGGGATGCACCACGCCCATGGATGCATGCACGCAACGGAACGCGGCGTGGTCAACGTGGTCAAGGAACGACTTCCATCGGAAGTGTACTGTACGTGGAGAGGCTGACAGCTGGGTCCACAGCCGCAGCAAGGAAGTGCCTCCTTATTACGCAGAAAATAATGATTCATCCACCTAACAGCAGGGACCCACCGGACGGGCCACCGTATTTTGCGAAAAAAATGTTTCCCCCCTAACTGTTGGGACCCACCGGACGGGTCACCGTATTTTGCGAAAAAAGCGTTCCCCTCGCTATGAGCTCGGACCCACCGGAAGTGCCTCCTTATTACGCAGAAAAAAAATGAATACTCCCCCTGCTAGCTGGGACCCACCTTGGTGGGAGGCTGACTTGTGGGCCTACTAAGTTGACGGGGATGGAGGGCTTTGTCAACTTAGTCAATATGAATGATTCTAGCTCCAGTGACCGTACGATGTCCATCCAACGGTCGTAGTGCTTCTTCAACCTCTGGTCTTCTTGCTCCAGCCGCCCAAACTAGCGTTGGTCGTGTCGCGTGCTCCTGCCTCCCGTGGCCGGCTGTGATGCCGCAGAGGCCTCACCGCCCCTACTACTCCCACCGCTGGCTAGGCCATCCTTGTACTCACCCACACCCCCTGTTATTCTACGGCGATGGCATCCTCACACCGCAGCCGAACCAGTGAACCCTCATACTCCTCTCCGCGTGGGCATCCACTGTCGCGTCTTCCCCGGCTCCGCGTCGTCCCCTTCCTAGGCCTCGCCGTCGTCCACTACCTTGGTGCTCTCGGCGTGGCATGGTCAATGTGGTCAACGACCGACTTCCATCGGAAGAATACTGTACGTGGAGAGGCTGACAGCTGGGTCCACGGCCACAGCCTAGTTTTTTTGTGATTTGCCAAGTAAAACGCTTTGTCAGGCCTGTTGGACTGCAAATCTTTCAAGACAAGGAGAGCTTCATTCGGTTGGCCGAGAAAATGGCCTATCCGTAATTAGAAATGGGTTTTACATTTTTAAAACACATCAAACTGGCAATTAGTTTCCAGTTTCTTTTTTTCATTTCGAGTTTTTAAATTGCATTGATCTTTATGCATGAACAATTTGTTGGATTTTATATTGATATACATTTATTTTTAAAATCAGTTTGAATGTGACTTGAAATTTCGGGATTAAAAACAGTTTGGACCGCACCGAAATATGCAAAATTTCGTATATTTTTTTACCGTCGCCACAATATGGGTTGTAATGCTATCAAAACGAATATGGGCTCCAATAAAAACCTTAAGAATTAGCAAATGGATGTAAATTATTAGAAATAATGGCAGATGGGATGCATGATGTTTTCCACAGATTTGAGGCTTTCCTAAAAAAAGGTTGACGCACAAGCAGTGACTGTTGGATGTCCGTCCAACGGCCGTCGTGCTTCTTCAATCTCTGCTCTTCCTGCTCCAGTCGCTCAAACAAGCGCCGGCGGGACTGCCTGCTCCCTCCTCCCTGCGGCCAACGGTGCTGCCGCGCAGGCCTCACTGCCCCACCGTACTCCCATCGCTGGCCTAGCCATCCCTCTACTCACCCACACCTGCTGTTATTCTCCGGCAACGGCTGACGAACCAGTAAACCCTCGTACAGTCGTACTCCATTCCGTGTGGAAAACAACTGCCGAGTCTTCCCCGCCTCCGTGTCGTTCCCTTCCTAGGCCTCACCGTCGTCCATCGCCCTTGCTCTCGGCGCGGCGTGGTCAACGTGGCCAAGGAACGACTTCCATCGGAAGAGTACTGCACGTGGAGAGGCTGACAGCTGGATCCACGGTAGCCGTAAGGAAGTGCCTCCTTATTACACAGAAAATAATTATTCCTCCACCTGACAGCAGGGACCCACCGGACGGGCCACCGTATTTGGCGAAAAAACATCCCCCCTGACTGCTGGGACCCACCGGACGGGCCACCATATTTCGCGAAAAAAATGTTCCCCCCGCTGTCAGCTCGGACCCACCGGAAGTGCCTCCTTATTATGCACAAAAATGAATACTCCCCCTGCTAGTTGTGACCCACCGTGGTGGGTGGCTGATTTGTGGGCCTACTAAGTTGACGAGGACGGAGTGCTTTGTCAACTTAGTCAATATGAACGATTTTAGCTCCAGTGACCATACGATGTCCATCCAACGGACGTAGTGCTTCTTCAACCTCTGGTCTTGTTGCTCTAGCCGCCCGAAGCAGCGCCGGTCGTGCCGCATGCTCCTGCCTCCCATCGCTGGCTGTGCTGCCGCAGAGGCCTCACCATCCCTCTACTCACCCACACCCTCTGTTATTCTGCGGCGACGGCAGCCTCACACCACAGCGAACCAGTGAACCCTCGTACTCCTCTACGCGTGGGCATCCACTGCCGCGTCTTCCCCGGCTCTGTGTCGTCCCCTTCCTAGGCCTCACCGTCGTCCACCGCCTTGGTGCTCTCGGCACGGCGTGGTCAATGTGGTCAAGGAACGGCTTCCATCGGACGTGGACTGTACGTGGAGAGGCTGACAGCTGGGTCCACGGCCGTAGCAAGGAAGTGCCTCCTTATTACGCGCAAAATAATTATTCCTCCACCTAACAGCGGGAACCCACCGGACGGGCCACCGTATTTCACGAACAAAACATTCCCCCTGACTGCTGGGACCCACCAGCTACTTCTTCGCACACAAGGAAGTGCGTCCGGGCAAAAAAATGATTCGCCCCCCTGACTGCTGGGACCCACTAGCTACATCTTCGCATGCAAGGAAGTGCCTGACTGTCGGGACCCACCTGGTCGAAGAGTACGTAGTGTTGTCATTCTGGTTGCGAACATGTACGTACATATTGGTCGATGTAGAGGCGCGCACGTATCGTAGTAGAGGCGCGCACGTAGCATGTACACGTATGTACAGCGGCAAGTGTGCAAGAAAGAAAATAGGGCCAGGTACGTGCATACGAGCAGGGTCTCGAACGCCTACTCGCGCATACGTACGGCCAGGGCTCGTGTACATGGCTGGGTCGGAACGGAGAAACATCATCGTCGTCGTGTTCATGGGGAGCCAACCGGCTGGGTCGAAATGGAATGCGTCGTCGTGTTCATCGGGGGGACTTGGATGGAACAGCCGATGGAAACGAGGCCTGGCGTACTACAGAATGGAGGAAACGGCCTTGTGTTCAACCGGCCATGTTCGAAACGGGATCATGTTCATCGGGAGGGGTCTGGCGTACCACAAAACGGAGGAAACGGACCTCCTACGGTTGAAACGGGGGTCCTGTTGATCGGGAGGGGTGTGGCATACCGCAAAACGGAGGAAACGGACTTGTGTTGGAGCGCTACGGTCGAAACGGGGGTCCTGTTCATCGGGAGGGGTGTGGCGTACCGCAAAACGGAGGAAACGGACTTGTGTTGGAGCGCTAC
>LR738714.1:427177920-427188074 GCA_902687465.1 Secale cereale
GAGGAGGAGGTACGTGAGTAAGAGAGGGGGGCAGGAGGAGGAGGTAGAGGCGAGCTGCTGCTGCTCCTCTTCCTCTATGCAGCCCTCATCTCCAGAGCCGCCGGCGCCATGGGAGGGCTCCTCCACCTAGGGCCGCGTGCCGACAAGCCTGCGCGTCGGGGAATCGTCGGATCCGCCCGGCCCGGATCCGGGCGCAACGAGGGTCACCGGAGGAGCGGCGAGCAGAGCTCGGGACGGGCCTCCATGGCGGCCTCCTGGCGGTGGGGTTCGTCTGCGGGGAAGAGAGATGGGTGAGGGAGTAGGGGAGGAGAGGAGAGAGGGCGGTGGTGCAGGGGCTCACCATAGCCGCGGGTGTCCAGGGCGACCACCGCCGCCGTTGCCTCCCTTTGCCCTTGAGTGGAGCGCCGCCGCCTGCGCGCACCGGCCGGCCTGCACTTGATCCAGAGGGGAGGTGGGTGCGTGGTGGAGCAGTAGAGGGTGGGTGATGACGGCTAGGGTTGAGAGGGAGGAGACGGGAGAGAAGAGAGGAGAGGGGAGAAGGCAAGGGGAAAGTGGAAAAGAGAGGAGGGGAGATGGGACGCTCGGGACGTATCTCTGCCCAGCGCTGCTACAGTAACCCACGGCGCACTGTTCATGGCGCAAAAAAGGAGACGTGGCTGGTGCCGCTAGTTGGCCGCACTAGCTCATCCTTTATAAGTTCAATACTGCAAGGCAAAAGCCTCGCAGCCCTCTTTATTAAAAGCAAGAAAGGCAAACTAATACAAAGTTCAGAGACATCTATAGTTAGAAATACTTACAGCACAGATTACCTATACAAAAGAGCTAAGGTGGGTTAGTTAGCCAGTCCATGTAACTATCCCTGAATTTACATTTTATCCTATGAGATAAAAGAGTCATATCATGGATGAATTGTGTCTCCATTTCCTAAAAAAAGGGTTGCTCATTTCTGAAGACTTTCCCATTTCTGATGATCCATATGTTCCATGCAGCAGTGAAAACCACTTCAGTGAAAAAAGGCTTGCCAAATTTAGAACTGGCTTGTAAAGCCATCTGGTAAGTTGTCATACCAGGCAGAGGTTCCCAAGAGATTTGTAAATAGTTCCAAACTCTTTGGCTAAAAAGGCATGAAAAGAAAAGATGGCTCACATCTTCATGAATAAGACGAGGATAGAGAACACATGTAAGATCATCCACATGCCAATGCCTACGTTGAAGCATGTCTCTGGTATTCAGTCTGTCCCTAAGCAACAGCCAACCAAACATTTTAATCTTCATGGTGCAAGAGCTTTTCCATATCCATGGAAAAATAGGATCAACCACAATATTCTGATGCACCTGAGTATAGTAAGATTTAGGCCTAAAACTCCCCTTATTGAAAGGCCAAATCCAACTATCATTCTCTGTTGAAGTCTCATGGGTGCCCAAAACAACCTTGAGAGACTGAAGCTCATCAAAAGCTTGCGTGGAAATAGGCAGGTAAAAATTCTCCATGATATCATGCTCCATAACTTGAGCAACTGAAAGTTGTCCATCTATCACAAATGAGAATAATCGTGGAAAACTATGAGAAATAGCGGTCCCATTTAGGTCAGGGACCCAAGGATCATTCCAAAAAAGAATAGACCTCCCATAACCAAGACAGGGCTTTGCAAAGTTTAAGTATTTGGAGGAGAGCTTGAAGACATCACGCGACCAGAATGATCCACAAAGAATAGTAGAGTGAGGCACAGAGCCATGATAGTAGGAGTCCCAAACCAAGCTCACCCAAGGTATGTCATGATGGTTGTACAACTTGTGTAGGAATTTCATCAGTAGTGCTTCATTCTGAATTCTGAGGTTAATAACACCAAGACCACCTTTGTTTTTGGGCAAACAAACAAGGTTCCATGCAGCACGGGATTGCCTTGGGGTGTCAGAGTTCCCTCTCCAAAGACACTGCCTCTGTATACATTCAATTTGTTTCAAAATACTAGGTGGAATTTCTAAAATGCATAGAAAATATATGGGCATTGAGGATAACACAGACTATAACAGTTGCAGTCTGCTGCCTTGGTTAAGAAAGCAGGATGTGGCAGAAAGTCTCCTTTCAATTCTGTGCACTAAAGGCATAAGACCTTGCACAGAAGGCTTTGTGGTGCCCATAGGCAGTCCAAGGTAAGTAAAAGGCATTGATCCCAGTTTACATTTGCTACTGTTGTTGATTCGATAACTCCTATTCTGATGCATAGCCTGTCATTGTTGCTACATCTGTTGATACCTTTACCTATTATCCTAATTCTTAGTATAGGATGCTAGTGTTCCATCAGTGGCCCTTCATTCTTGTCCGTCCGCCATGCTATGCTATCGGGCCGTGATCACTTCGGGAGGTGATCATGGGTATATACTTTACTATTACATACTCATGTTGATGATTCACAGATGGGGGCTGAAGGGGCAGGTGGTTCCACATAGGTAGTGGTGGGCCTGGGTTCCCGGCAGCCCCTTGATGGTTACTTTGTTGCAGAATGACAGGGCGGGTTGCGACCACCTAGTAGACAGGTGGGCCTGGTCCCTGGTCGTTGTCTGCAGTTACATCAAAATAATACGCTTAACGAGATCTTGTTATTTGATTTGAGTCTGGCCATTCGCCTATATGCACAAACTAGCTACGTGGGAATAGTTATGGGCACTCGATGTCGTGGTATCAGCCGAACCCTTCTTGACGTTAGCGACTTAGTGGCGCGCGCCGGATTGGACTGGAACGCCGCTCTGGTATTAGGAGAGGCTAGGTATGCTTACCGGCCGCCCTCGCAATGTGCAGGTGTGCATTGGGTGATGGCCCCAGACCCTTGTGCGCTTAGGACTTAGACAGGCATGCTAACCTCTCTGCTATGCTTAGGTAGGGCTGCGACATGTTGATCTTCCGAGGCCGGGCATGACCCCGGAAAGTGTGTCCGGCCAAATGGGATCGAGTGTGCTGGGTAATGTGGTGCACCCCTGCAGGGAAGTTAATCTATTCAAATAGCCGTGTCCCTCAGTAAAAGGACGACCCGGAGTTGTACTCGGACCTCATGACAACTAGAACTAGATACTTAATAAAACACACCCTTTCAAGTGCCAGATACAACCCGGTGATCGCTTTCCCACAGGGCGACAAGGGGAGGATCGCTCGGTAGGATTATGCTATACGATGATACTTGGTGAACTTACCATCTACTCCCTTCTACTGCTGCAAGACGGCGGCTGCCAGAAGCGAGGATACTTGTTACTTTCCAGCTACTCTCTTCTACTGCTGCAAGATGGAGGCTGCCAGAAGCGTAGTCTTCGATTGGATTAGCTATCCCCCTCTTATTCTAGCATTCTACAGTTTAGCCCACAGATATTACCCCTTTACACAGATATCATTGCATATGTAGTGTAGATCCTTGCTTGCGAGTACTTTGGATGAGTACTCATGGTTGCTTTGCTCCCCATTTTCCTCTTTTGTCCCTTCTTCTCGGATGACGCAACCAGATGCTGGAGTCCAGCAGCCGGAGGATCCCGAGGATGTTTCTACGTGGAGTTCGACTTCGAGGAGTAGTTAGGAGGTCCCAGGCAGGAGGCCTTGCCTTTTCAATCGTTGTTACTTTTGTGCTAGCCTTCTTAAGGCAAACTTTCTTAACTTATGTATGTACTCAGATATTATTGCTTTCGCTGACTCTTGTGTAGTCGAGCTTATGTATTCGAGCCCTAGAGGCCCCTGGCTTGTAATATAAAGCTTGTATTATTTTAATTTGTGTCTAGAGTTGTGTTGTGATATCTTCCAGTGAGTCATTGATCTTGGTCGTACACATTTGCGTGCATGATTAGTGTACGGTCAAATCGGGGGCATCACAAGTTGGTATCAGAGCCGACTGCCTATAGGAATCCCCCTTTCCAACTCCTTGGCCGAAGTTGAGTCTAGTCTCTAAAAAACAAATTTACTAACTTGTTGTGTGGCTTATGGGCCCATAGCACTAATGGGTGGTGTTAGGATCTTTTATTCCTCGTCTTTACTCTGGGAATCTGATCTCTCTTCTATTCAGGTTAAATGATTTTACTAATTATGACTCTAGGTTCTCGTGACTATTTCTCCCGGAGAGCTCTCATTCCGGAAGATCACTTGCTTCGTCAGAAGATTCTGAGGATATCCCTTAATATTTTCCCGAGACCCTTGTGCTCATCGCCTTTGCAATTCACTGCCACCGATATAACCCTATGGATATCTGCATGCACTTGTCATTCTCATGATCATTCCTCGTCGCTCTTGTTGTTACAAGATGCCTCGAAATATTCTCTGTTGTCTCGATAATCCTTTGAATTTACTATCTTGCAGTTTTATTTCGCATGAAAACCCTTACGGTTATTTCCTCACATTTATCGAGGATCCGTTCTTCTCAATTGTTCATGTGTCTCACAAAATTCTTCGGAATACTTTTCGATCTTTCGAAAATCCTCTACAGCCTATTACTCTTGAAGTTCTTGCCTGCTTGCATTATGGTTAATTCCATATGACTAGTAGTCTTTGTTAATATCCCGTGTCTTAGCCATTTTGAGCCTATTGATTCAATGTGTGCGTATGCACGCAGTCATCAGGTTATCCGGACATGAGTTGGTTCTCGGCAATTCAAACCTTTGCTGATTGTCCAACTAAGTGTTTCAACTTATCCATCCTTGATTAGAGCGTCTGCTTCTGATCCTTCGTTTGGAAACCATAATTTCTTTCTATTTAAGCATCAGACTAATAAGGCGATTCTTGGATCTAATGCCTCTGCATTCTTTCTTCCTCTGAGTGAGTACTGATACTCACATCAGCCCTGCTGTGGATTGCCCGATCCATTGTTGGATTGTTATCCGACAGTATCCTTCATATTCAATCACATTGTGAGTTCTTCCCCTGTTACATAATGCCCTTGGTAAATTATATCCTCTACTTGGCCAACCATGCTCTGCTTTTGAGCTTGTGTATTTTACTTTTGAAACTTGTGGTATATGTTACTAAGATGCCCGATGGGTTGAACCTATGCCTTCCCCTAGTCCGTGAGAACCCGAAAGTTTTCACAAGTCATACTCTTCCGGTGTTCTACCAAATAAAATTCCAACACTACAGTTTTATCAAAGCGAGAGGTGAATGAAATTATATGCATTAAAGAAGTGGGAGTCGACCTTGAACTTTGTGTTCATGCCCATGAAAATGATGTAGACCGTCTCGGAAGCTTCTTGCAAAATAATTATCCAGCTGAATGATTCTTTCGTTATTCTTGAATTGACTCCTTACAGTTATGGTTCCGACCATGTTGTCCTCATCTGATATATCTGATGGGAATTCATTACAGTGCCTCGTCTATTTTTGGGAAGGTTGATGTATCTACTGCCATAGTTCAATGACCCGGTTCTACTTCTATCATGTTCTACCTTCGAGTATTACCCATCTCGAAGATGTCTTGCCATTGCGCCATATCTTACTAACTTTGTTGAAGTAATGTCTTTCCTTGTCGTAATCACTCTACGGGTTCTGGGATGATGTCAGCCGAGGACACCGACTAGTGAAATTATTCCGCACTACGAATCAAATACCCTTAGTATTTTTACTGGGAAATTCGGAACTCAATCTGGTCATTCCTAGACTATCGGTTGCATCCTGGTCTTGCTATATTTGACTGTGCTACCTCATCCTTCTCTGGTGCATGAATTCTTTAGTGTGTGAGCACGACTTACATCGAGATTTCAACATCATGTTGCTTGTCTTGAAAGGCAACTTTGGTTCCGAGCTTGCATCTTATATATTGATCCTATAACTTGCCACTTCGTCATTCCCTTGCTTGTTGTCGTTGTTGTTTGATTGCATCCTCTTGAAACCTCCCGACAAATGTGTCGGATCACCTTCAACACTTTGACTTCTTCCAAGATGTCAACTGTGTTCATGATGAGAAATACCCTCCTTGCCCTCGATGATTTTTATTATCATCGACAACACCCTTGACTTCCTTTCCTCGCGAACTTGTCCATATTTTGAATACAACTTGCTCTCCAGCTAGTGTTGTGTTCTACCTTGAAGTGTTGCTGTCTATTATGTCGAGAATGTTGTGGGGATTGCTCCACCCCTTAGAAATTCTCGGTATGATGATACTTCTCACCATCACCATTCTTCCTTGGTCCCCTGTTGTTTTTAACCAGGATACCAATACGCTAACGATGTTGCTTGAGTTTTGTACTTCTAGCAACCCTATTGCTTTGAAGTTAACGATCGACAGTTCGTTCTTAGACTGTTGGTTATTGAATCGTCACTCTAACATTGATCTTGCTGCCTAAGGTCATATTTCGGGCACACCTTACAACTAATGATTAATGGTGTATGTTTTCCTCGAGCATACAACATTATATCATTTGAATTGACAAGTGTCATCTTCTTGTTCACATTATTGTGGAAATCCATCCGTTCAGAATTCTCGATGAATTGTCGCTGAGCCCATCAGCCACCTCCTCATCCTCTCCTTGGTTTAATGAGGAACTATTGTTTCAGGAACCCGCTCCCATAGTTCATTTCCCAAGAATATTGCAATGTCATTCGTTGATTTGTGTTGCACCTTTTCTTCTCTAACATCCTGAGTCTGAGGTATCATGAGACCAATCAAATTTGAATCTCGCCCACTTATGATGGTTGGGACAACTTTCGAGTAGTTATAATGTTGGTCCTTTGATGACCTAGTAATATGATATCATGCCTAGCACTCCTGGCTGGAGGACCCATCATTATAATTTCTTTTGCAAGGATAACCATTCTTCCAGGAGGAAATTGTAAGACTTATTTTATAAGTTGCTCCTGATGGATCATTTGTGTAACCAAAGTCTGGCCCTTGATTGAAACACCATATCATTGCTACCTCGAAGCATGACAATGATACCCCGCTCATCAACAAGAACATTGGAGGCGCGATGCTAAGTGTTTCTTGGTCGGTTATCCAAACACTGTTGTATGGGTAACATCTTGATTAATCCTTACCTCTTTATCTGAATGGTTGGATACTTGCTCTCCTACCCTGTATGTCAGGTTCTGCTTGTCCATGGGAAGGATATACTCCTAATAATTGTGTGTAATCACAGTTTTCCTTTCCATTGTTTTGTTTAACCTTCTTGATCTATATGATCTAAGCAGTAATAATTCTCTGCTTATGTAAACACCTCGTTGCACACCCCTGTCAGTAAGACCTCATTACTATTGTTATAACATTCCAATAACTGCCGGTGAATGAGAACCTTGCCTATCGGTCCGCCTCGTTACAATGAGCAAGAACATGGTTCTCTTTGTCCCCCGTCCTTGGTACCGGCATTGTTGCCAACATAGCTGACAGACTATCCTCTGACATGCCTTGCTTTCTGTGCAAGATGTCATTGCCCTTCCTACTTCTAACCCACTGGTCCACAGGATCGAAACCTGACTCTCCTGTACAACCCCGATTCTAATGTATTCTTTGCACTTGGCTTCGTGTGTAATTCACGAGCTAAATTCTACCATGTTTCATCCTGGTATCAAACACCATATTATTCTCGTTGATCAAGACCCCATTCTAGCTTATGTTTAGGTATCGAATGACTGCCTACCCGTTTGTAACTTTGGTACCATCACTTATTGTTCTCAATGCATTCACTGAAATACTACTCGTAGGGTACTTCGTGTATCACTTTCTGAATTCGTCGTCAGATGCACAAACTTCATGGAGATACGTTCCTCCAAAGTTTCCCCCCTTGTCGCGTACGTAGGACGATGGAGATCCCGAAGAAAGG
The DNA here is from genome assembly GCA_902687465.1 of Secale cereale. NCBI lineage: Eukaryota > Viridiplantae > Streptophyta > Magnoliopsida > Poales > Poaceae > Secale > Secale cereale. Next base: position 427,185,703 of record LR738714.1, read on the forward strand.
ATGACGACTTGATCACGATGACTTGAAGCAGAGAAATGAAGACATCAACGAAAAGGGACCAACCTCTTCGAAAGGGCAGCCAAGACTCAGGAGACTCGTTAGGTTTTTGCTACCAGCACTTCCCCCTTACTCCACCGCTAAAATCTTGGGACGAGATTTCTTGTAGTGGAGGAGAAATGTGATGCCCGGGTAATCAAGCTACAGTAAACCTCTATTAATGATACCATGTCATCGCTTTTACTGTTGTTAATCTCGCGTTAGTTCGAAACCTGATCAAAGTCAAATTGAAAATCAAGCAAACAATAAAAGTTTTCAAACATTAAAACTAAAATGTTCCATGTGTGAAAAATAATCCCTAGATAATATTGGTGGAGAACCAACCTTTTTAAAATTGTGTGAGTGTACTAAAATAAATTAAAACAATAGCAAAATAATTAGATAAATGCTCTTAGAATAATAATAATAAAAATACTAAACTACTTTATTTTAACCTCAAACTATTTGAGGCAGTGGCATAAATTACTAATGTTAATTTAGGGGCTAGTGTTGTATTTTGTAAAACTAAAAATAAGAAGAAACTAAAATAAAACGGTAAAAGGAAATAAACATTAGATAAAAAAGAAGAAGGGAAAACTCCCACGGGGCCATCGTCCCACCTGGTCGGCCCACCCCGTCCCCTGTATAACCCCTCCCCGTAACCCTAGCTAACCACCCGATCCACCACTCCCCCTCGTTCCCCATTCCCTCCCACGATCTGGAACGGGAGCACGACCCCATCGTGGCTCGCCCCGACGCCGCACCATCTCCGGCGCCCCGACGCCGTCGTCGCTGACCGCCGACACCCGACGCCTCCCCGGCCCCGAGTCGGTGCACCGCCACTCGCCACCATCGCTCTGGGCCTCGCCGCCCCGTCCGCGACCGCGTCGTCGCCGGACAGCCTCGTCCCCGTCGCCGTCGTCCGCCTCGTCCTCCTCCCCGTCGGCGCCATCGCGTCTCACCGCCCCCTCCTCTTTAAAACGGAGGGTGAGCCTCCCACTGTCCACCCGTGTCCTCCTCCCAGTTGTCCTGCTCGCGTGGTCACCATCGCCCGCTCACGGCCACAGCGCGCACGCACCGCCTTCTCTGCGTCGGCCACGCCCTGTCTCGCCGAAGCCCCGCGCTGCTCCCTGCTGCTTCCACCACTGCTGCATGCGCCCGTGCGCTGCGCGTACCTGCCGCTGGTGCCCGTCTCCGCTGGCGCCATGGCCGTTTCGTGCGCGCGCGCCCATGCCCGCGAGCCAGCTGCTGCTGCCCCCGTGCTGTTGTTGCTGCTTGCTGCTCCTAACCACTAGTGCTACTCTTCGCTACCACGTTACTACTGCCGCTGTATTGCTAATACTGTAGCTATGGCTAGCTTTGTGAATATTACACTGACTAACCCCCAGACAGCGTCTAAACAACTGTTAACATGACTAACAAAATTATGGGCAGGTAATACACTTCACAAACTTCATTTTTCCCCATTGGACCATATTCATTTGATTCATGGATTAAATCCTATGAAAGTCACAAAAGGCCATCTTTTGTTAAACAGAAAACAAAATTATCCCTTAGTATTGTGTGTGCGTGCTTTGTGTGTGTGGATGGATGGGCCACTTCCAAATGGCCGGCCATACATTAGGATATGTCTTATATTTAATTAACCCAACACAGGTATTAGTACTAACCTTAGGTGCTACATAGAGTACGACTAATGGCCCCCCACCACTAACTAGTCAAAATAAACCATATGTTTTAAAGAATGGCCCAATGACATCTTGGTCCCATTGCCTAGATTTGCCCAGTCAACTGAGCCCACTGGTTAACCTCTCTGTTGGTCAGTTGGGTATAGTTCTGGGTACACTTAGCAATTACTGTTTTGGAATAATTCGAATTTTAGTAATTATAATAATTCTAGAAATTGATTTAAAACTTTAAAAAAATAATATAAAATAATCTGTAACTCGGATGAAAATATTTTGTACATGAAAGTTGCACAGAACGACGAGACGAATCCGAATACATAGTCCGTTCATCCGCCACACGTCACTAGCATAGTAACATGCAACAATCCAGCTCCGTTTCATGTGCCCGAAAATGTCAAACACTGGGAATACTTTCCCGGATGTTTTTCATCCTCACCAGTATCACTTAGTACCGCGTTAGGTCACACGTAGCACCGCGCATTGCTATGTTATGCTTTGTGATGCGATGTTTGCTTTATAATTATTGTTTCTTCCCCCTTTTCTCTCCGTTAGACACCGGGACTGAGACCACTGACAGTGCCACGGTGATCGGCTGCGTCGACAACGGCCCCTCCTTCTTGCTAGAGCAACCAGGCAAGCCCCCCCCCC
>LR738714.1:427188162-427312010 GCA_902687465.1 Secale cereale
CCCCCTTGATCACCAGATTACGCCCATTCTTCTCTCTGTTATTCTTGCATTAGGTTTGCTACTGTTGTTGATTTGATAACTCATTTTCTGTTGCATAGCCTATTATTGTTGCTACATCTGTTGATACCTTTACCTGCTATCATAATGCTTAGTATAGGATGCTAGTATTCCATTAGTGGCCCTTCATTCTTGTCCGTCCGCCATGCTATACTATCGGGCCGTGATCACTTCGGGAGGTGATCCCAGGTATATACTTTACTATTACATACTAATGTTGATGATTCAGAGATGGGGGCTGAAGGGGCAGGTGGTTCCACACAGGTAGTGGAGGGCCTGGGTGCCCGGCAGCCCCCTGATGGTTACTTTGTGGCGGAGCGACAGGGCGGGTTGCGGCCACCTAGGAGACAGGTGGGCCTGGTCCCAGATCGTTGTCCGTGGTTACTTCAAAATAATACGCTTAACGAGATCTTGGTATTTGATTTGAGTGTGGCCATTGGCCTATACGCACTAACCAGCTACGTGGGAATAGTTGTGGGCACTCGACGTCGTGGTATCAGCCGAAGACTTCCTGACGTTAGCGACTTAGCGGCGCGTGCCGGATTGGACTGGAACGATGTTCTCGTATTAGGAGCGGCTAGGTCTGCTTACCGGCCGCCCTCGCAACATGCGGGTGTGCATTGGGTGATGGGCCCAGACCCATGTGCGCATAGGACTTACACTGGCATGCTGACCTCTCTGATGTGCTTAGGTAGGGCTGCGACATGTTGATCTTCCGAGGCCGGGCATGACCCTGGAAAGTGTGTCCGGTAAAATGGGATCGTGCGTGCTGGGTAATGTGGTGCACCCCTGTAGGGAAGTTAATCTATTCGAATAGCCGTGTCCCTCGGTAAAAGGACGACCCGGAGTTGCACTCCGACCTCATGACAACTAGAACTGGATACTTAATAAAACACACCCTTTCAAATGCCAGATACAACCCGGTGATCGCTTTCCCACAGGGCGACGAGGGGAGGATCGCCGGGTAGTATTATGCTATACGGTGATACTTGGTGAACTTACCATCTACTCCCTTCTACTACTGCAAGACAGAGGCTGCCAGAAGCGAGGATACTTGTTACTTTCCAGCTACTCTCTTCTACTGCTGCAAGATGGAGGCTGCCAGAAGCATGGTCTTCGATTGGATTAGCCATCCCCCTCTTATTCTAGCATTCTGCAGTTTAGCCCACAGATATTACCCCTTTACACAGATATCATTGCATATGTAGTGTAGATCCTTGCTTGTGACTACTTTGGATGAGTACTCACGGTTGCTTTGCTCCCCCTTTTCCTCTTTTGTCCCTTCTTCTCGGATGACGCAACTAGATGCTGGAGTCCAGGAGCCGGAGGATCCCGAGGATGTTACTACGTGGAGTCGGCTTCGAGGAGTAGTTAGGAGGTCCCAGGCAGGAGGCCTTGCCTTTTCGATCGTTGTTACTTTCGTGCTAGCCTTCTTAAGGCAAACTTGTTTAACTTATGTCTGTACTCAAATATTATTGCTTCCGCTGACTCTTGTGTAGTCGAGCTTATGTATTCGAGCCCTCGAGGCCCCTGGCTTGTAATATAAAGCTTGTATTATTTTAATTTGTGTCTAGAGTTGTGTTGTGATATCTTCCAGTGAGTCCTTGATCTTGGTCGTATACATTTGCGTGCATGATTAGTGTACGGTCAAATCGGGGGCGTCACAATGACGATGTGCTTGGCGCACATACTGTCTTCGGCATTGCAAGGCGGGTTCCTTATTCCGAACATATGAAGTTTACTTCTTGCATAAAGGAACTATGTCTGTCTCTGCATGATTAATACAACACTTAGCCACGAAGGCAAAAACATCCAAATAGGTATAGTGTCTTTACTGATAACTTCTTCGGAGAAACGTCACACTTGACCCTCTAACATTTCGAACCGTTTTCTTGCCTCTTGTTTCGCGTTTCGAGGCATAGCCTCCATTGGCACGTCTTGCCGAAATAGAGGTCGTGCCCGCCCATTACGGGATCCTCATCAATATGGTTTGGGTATGTGAGTTTTATGGCTTGAGTGAGGGACGTTTGGTATTTCTACCATCTATAAAAGGATAAAGACCCCTCCTTTTTCCTCACGCTTTCCTCTAGCCTCTGCTTCCCAATCTCCTAGCTCCAGCGCCCGCAGCTCTAATCTCCTCCACCACCGCCTCCTTCTCCAGCAATGTCTAGCTCTGGGTCCAAGGGCAAGTGGGAGGCCTCCACCGTCACCGAAAAGGACATGAAGGATCTCTGGAGCGCAGACTATCTGTCTGCGAATATAGCGCACCGGATTCCTGACAAAGACCAGGTGATCCCTACTTTAGGGCCCCGTGAGAGGGTCGTGTTCATCCCTCATTTCCTTAGGGGGCTTGGATTTCCCCTCCACCCCTTTGTCCGGGGCCTTTTGTTCTTCTACGTGCTAGATTTCCATGATCTAGCCCCAAATTTTGTCCTACACATATCAACTTTAATAGTCGTGTGTGAGGATTTCTTCGGCGTCCCTCCACACTTCAGCTTATGGCTCAAGGTCTTCAATCTGAAGCCGAAGCTGGTCGACGGACAGCATGCGGAATGCGGGGGGGCCACGGTAAGCAAGCTCTCCAACGCCACTTGGCCCAAAGGGGCCTTTGTGGAAACGGTCAAGGTATGGCAGCAGGAGTGGCTCTACATCACCGAACCTCGCAAAGCCACCTGGGCGGCCACGCCCGATTTCATATCCAGACCCCCAGCGGGACTCACCTCATGGACCACCAAGGGTCTTGATTGGGGGTCCAAATCAAAGGTGAAGATGCTCCAAAATCACATCTCCGACATGTTGGCTGTGAAGGAAATATGCCCTAGAGGCAATAATAAAGTTGTTATTTATATTTCCTTATATCATGATAAATGTTTATTATTCATGCTAGAATTGTATTAACCGGAAACTTAGTACATGTGTGAATACATAGACAAAATAGAGTGTCCCTAGTATGCCTCTACTAGACTAGCTCATTGACCAAAGATGGTTATGTTTCCTAACCATAGACATGAGTTGTCATTTGATCAACGGGATCACATCATTAGGAGAATGATGTGATGGACAAGACCCATCCGTTAGCTTAGCACTATGATCGTTTAGTTTTACTGCTGTTGCTTTCTTCATGACTTATACATGTTCCTATGACTATGAGATTATGCAACTCCCGAATACCGTAGGAACACCTTGTGTGCTATCAAACGTCACAACGTAATTGGGTGATCATAAAGATGCTCTACAGGTGTCTCCGAAAGTGTTCGTGGTGTTGGCATAGATCAAGACTAGGATTTGTCACTCCGAGTGTCGGAGAGGTATCTCTGGGCCCTCTCGGTAATGCACATCATAATAAGCCTTGCAAGCAAAAGACTAATGAGTTAGTCACGAGATGATGTATTACGGAACGAGTAAAGAGACTTGCCGGTGACGAGATTGAACTGGGTATAGAGATACCGACGATCGAATCTCGGGCAAGTAACATACCAATGACAAAAAGGAACAACGTATGTTGTTATGCGGTTTGACCGATAAAGATCTTCGTAGAATACGTAGGATCCAATATGAGCATCCAGGTTCCGCTATTGGTTATTGACCAGAGATGAGTCTCGGTCATGTCTACATAGTTCTCGAACCCGTAAGGTCCGCACGCTTAACGTTTGATGACGATCGGTATTATGAGTTTATGAGTTTTGATGTACCGAAGGAGTTCGGAGTCCCGGATGAGACCGGGGACATGACGAGGAGTCTCGAAATGGTCAAGACGTAAAGATCGATATATTGGACGACTATATTCGGACATCGGAAAGGTTCCGAGTGATTCGGGTATTTTTCGGAGTATATGGGCCTTATTGGGCCATACGGGAATAGAGGAGAAAGGCCAAAAGGAAGGAGGCGCGCGCCCCCCCTCTGGTCCGAATTGGACAAGGGGTGCGGCCTCCTTTTCCTTCTCCCTCTCCACCTCTTTCCTTCTCTCCTACTCCGGAAAGGAAAGGGGAATCCTACTAGGACTTGGGAGTCCTAGTAGGACTCCCCACACTTGGCGCGCCCCCTCTAGGGCCGGCCTCTCCCTTGCTCCTTTATATACGGGGGCAGGGGGGCACCCTAGGACACACAAGTTGAATTGTTTTAGCCGTGTGTGGTGCCCCTCTCCACAGAAACACACCTCGGTCATATCGTTGCAGTGCTTAGGCGGTGCCGGTAGATACATCATATCTGTCACCACGCCGTCGTGCTGGCGAAACTCTCCCGTGAAGCTCAACTGGATCAAGAGCTCGTGGGACGTCATCAAGCTGAACATGTGCTGAACGCGGAGGTGCCGTACGTTCGGTACTTGATCGGTTGGATTGCGAAGAAGTTCGACTACATCAACCGCGTCACTTGACGCTTCCGCTCCCGGTCTACGAGGGTACGTAGACACACTCTCCCCCTCGTTGCTATGCATCTAGTAGATAGATCTTGCGTGATCATAGGAAAATTTTGAAAATACTACATTTCCCAACAGTGGCATCATGAGCCAGGTCTATGCGTAGATGATATGCACGAATAGAACACAATGAGTTGTGGGCGATACTAGTCATACTGCTTACCAGCATGTCATACTTTGCCTCGGCGGTATTGTGAGATGAAGCGGCCCGGACCGACATTACGCGTACGCTTACGCGAGACTGGTTTCACCGTTATGAGCACTCGTTGATTAAAGGTGACTGGCGGGTGTCTGTCTCTCTCACTTTAGCTGAATCAAGTGTGCCTACGCCCGGTCCTTGTGAAGGTTAAAACATCACATACTTGACGAAACATCGTTGTGTAGGTAAGAACGGTTCTTGCTAAAGCCCGTAGCAGCCATGTAAAACTTGCAACAACAAAGTAGAGGACGTCTAACTTGTTTTTGCAGGGCATGTTGTGATGTGATATGGTCAAGACATGATGAGTTATACAGTTTTGTATGAGATGATCATGTTTTGTAAAGTTATCGGCAACTGGCAGGAGCCATATGGTTGTCGCTTTATTGTATGAAATGCAATCGCCATGTAATTGCTTTACTTTATCACTAAGCAGTAGCGATAGTCGTAGAAGCAATAGTTGGCGAGACGACAACGATGCTACGATGGAGATCAAGGTGTCGCGTCGGTGACAAAGGTGATCATGACGGTGCTTTGGAGATGGAGATCAAAAGCACAAGATGATGATGGCCATATCATGTCACATATTTTGATTTGCATGTGATGTTTATCTTATTATGCTTCTTATTTTGCTTAGAACGACGGTAGCATTATAAGATGATCCCTTACAAAATTTCAAGGTACAAGTGTTCTCCCTGAGTATGCACCGTTGCGAAAGTTCTTCGTGCCGAGACACCACGTGATGATCGGGTGTGATAAGCTCTATGTTCAAATACAACGGGTGTAAGACAGTTTTGCACACGTAGAATACTCGGGTTAAACTTGATGAGCCTAGCATATGCAGATATGGCCTCGGAACACTGGAGACCGAAAGGTCGAGCGTGAATCATATAGTAGATATGATCAACATAAGATGTTCACCATTGAAACTACTCCATCTCACGTGATGATCGGACATGGTTTAGTTGATTTGGATCACGTGATCATTTAGATGACTAGAGGGATGTCTATCTAAGTGGGAGTTCTTATGTAATATGATTAAATTGAACTTTAATTTATCATGAACTTAGTCCTCGTAGTATTAGCATATCTGTGTTGTAGATCAATAGCTCACGATGTTGCTCCCCGTTTATTTTTTATATGTTCCTAGAGAAAACTAAGTTGAAAGATGTTAGTAGCAATGATGCGGAATTGTTACGTGATCTGAGGATTATCCTCATTGCTGCACAGAGAATTATGTCCTTGATGCACCGCTAGGTGACAGACCTATTGCAGGAGCAGATGTAGACGTTATGAACGTTTTGACAAAAGCTCGGTATGATGACTACTTGATAGTTTAAGTGCACCATGCTTTACGGCTTAGAACGGGGACTTCAAAAACGTTTTGAACGCCACGGAGCATATAAGATGTTCCAAGAGTTGAAATTAGTATTTCATACTCATGCCCATGTCGAGAGGTATAAGACTTCTGACAGTACTTTGCCTACAAGATGGAGGAGAATAGCTCAACTAGTGAGCATGTGCTCAGATTGTCTGGGTACTACAATTACTTGAATCAAGTGGGAGTTAATCTTCCAGATAAGATAGTAATTGACAAAGTTCTCTAGTCACTATCACCAAGTTAGTAGAACTTCGTGATGAACTATAATATGCAAGGGATGACGAAAGGAATTCCCGAGCTCTTCGCGATGCTGAAGTCAGTGAAGGTAGAAATCATGAAAAAGCATCAAGTGTTGATGGTTAACAAGACCACTTGTTTCAAGTAAAGGGCAAAGGGATAGAAGGGGAACTTCAAGAAGAATGACAAGCAAGTTGTCACTCCCGTGAAGAAACCCAAAGCTAAAACTCAAGCCTGAAACTAAGTGCTTCTACTGCAAAGGAAATGGTCACTGGAAGTGGAACTGCCCTAGATACTTGGCGGATAAGAAGGATGGCAAAGTGAACAAAGGTATATTTTGATATACAGATTATTGATGTGTACTTTACTAGTGTTCATAGCAACCCCTGGGTATTTGATACCGGTTTAGTTGCTAAATTTAGTAACTCGAAGCGAGAATTACAGAATGAATAGAGACTAGTTAAAGGTGAAGTGACGATGTGTGTTGGAAGTGGTTCCAAGATTGATACGATCATCATCGCACACTCCCTATACTTTCGGGATTAGTGTAAAACCTAAATAAATGTTATTTAGCATTTGCGTTGAGCATGAATATGATTTGATCATATTTGTTGCAATACGGTTATTCATTTAAAGTCATAGAATAATTGTTATTCTGTTTACATGAATAAAACCTTCAATGGTCATACACCCAATGAAAATAGTTTGTTGGATCTCGATCATGGTGATACACATATTCATAATATTGAAGCCAAAAGATGCAAGGTTAATAATGATAGTGCAACTTATTTGTGGCACTGCCGTTTAGGTCATAATGGTGTAAAGCGCATGAAGAAACTCCATAGTGATGGACTTTTGGAATCACTTGATTATGAATCACTTGGTGCTTGCGAACCATGCCTCATGGGCAAGATGACTAAAACTCCATTCTCTGGAACAATGCAGCGAGCAACAGATTTGTTGGAGATCATACATACAGATGTATGTGGACCAATGAGTGTTGAAGCTCGCGGCGGGTATCGTTAATTTCTGACCTTCACTGATGATTTGAGCAGATATGGGTATATCTACTTAATGAAGCACAAGTCTGAAACATTTGAAAAGTTCAAAGAATTTCAGAGTGAAGTGGAGAATCATCGTAACAAGAAAATAAGAGTTTCTATGATATGATCGTAGAGGTAAAATATTTGAGTTAGCGAGTTTGGCCTTCAGTAAAAACAATGTGAAATAGTTTCACTACTCACGCCACCTGGAACACCACAGTGTAATGGTGTGTCCGAACATCATAACCGTACTTTATTAGATATGGTGCGATCGATGATGTCTCTTACCGATCTACCACTATTGCTTTTGGGGTTATGCATTAGAGACAGCTACATTCACGTTAAATAGGGCACCATCTAAATCCGTGGAGATGACACCGTATGAACTGTGGTTTGACGAGAAACCTAAGCTGTCATTTCTTTAAGTTTGGGACTGCGATGCTTATGTGAAAATGTTTCAACATGATAAGCTCGAACCCAAATCGGAGAAGTAAATCTTCATAGGATACCCAAAAGAAACTGTTGGGTACACCTTGTAATGCCCAGGATGGAGTTATACCTCCTACGTGTCGAGGCGCGACTTAAAGGCATAAGTCCATCCTAGAATGATCTCAAGTTTGGTAATCTTTGCACATCTCATGTAAAAGAGGGGAATGTAAACATAAATAGTTGGCTTACACTCGCCACTTCACACAATTACAAAACATGTCTCAAACATCATACATTAAGAATATCACAACCCTCTAAGGGCAAAATCCAAATGTCAAGATACCAAACTTAGATAAATAAACCACAGGCGGATCGAATCCTAGTAGAAGTCTCCACTACTGATCATCCGGATAACGAACATAGTACCGACTACGCTCCTCGTCGTACTCCCAGTCTAGCTCGGTGCCATCACCTGGATAGCTCACAACTGGACCTGCATCTGGTGTGGTGAAGTGACTGTGAGCCACAGAGGACTCAGCAATCCCGTTCCCGGGTAACAAGACTATTTAAGCCTTGGGAGAGGATAAGGCTGAAGAAAAGAATAAGTGTCTGCAGCAGCAACTAGCAACTAGCTTACGTGAGAGAGAGCGAGAAGAGAAAGCCTCGGACGAGAAGTGATCACGAAGTGATCCTAGCTACAAGCTCAACAAACATAACCCCTCCGTGTTCAACTCCTGAATCCCTATTCGGAAATTGACAGTCACGGAACACACGCTGGTAGTGTATTAGAAACATTGTGTCCAGTTATCTACAACCGGATATTAACAAGCTCCCATCTGCCACATAACCGCGGGCACGGCTTTCGAAAGTTCAAACCCTGCAGGGGTGTTCCAACTTGACCCATTACAATCCCACGATCCGCGGAGTCGCAACTCCAAAGTGGGAAGACCCGAGTATCCTCGGAATCCCGTGCTCAAGATATACCGAACTAAGGTAAGGCTAATCCAGCAAATCCTCCCGGCGTGTCGACACCCTGATAGTAGCCGCGCGTATCTAAGTCTCAGGACACGACCGGATGGGCGATTCTACAGGTTTTTACCAAACCTCGAGTTTCCTTGAGGTGGCCCCGCAGACTCCCCGTTTCGGACCAACACTCATGTGGAGCACTGGCCCGGGGTTGTTGATTAAGAAAGAGGGTTAATTACTCCCTATGCAAGTTTAGTTTGTTATTAGGCAAATAGCACCAATGTTGGGACTTGCTGGAAAAGACTTAGCACTTAGCGGTTTATCGAGGGGGTCCCATACACCCCAACCGTGTTAGGAACGCATAATCAAGGAACATAACACCGGTTTATACGGTTCCTAACGGCATGAGTGGAACAAATCACCAAGCAAAAGGCTTAGCCTTCCACCCTTGCCAATATATAGATGATTTCATTTTAAGCATTTGTATAGTGTGATAAAACCCAACCAAACTTCAACATGAAGCAAGCATCTTCGATCTTCACCTGCAACTAGCAATGCTATAAGAAGGGCTGAGCGAAGCGTACTTAGCCAAGCAACGGTTTGCATAGGTAGGTTGGTTAAACAGGGCAATGGTTACAAGTAGGAGGCTGACAAGAAGAACATGGGCATCGAGGCAAAACTATAGAGCGGATCTACTAGCAATAGGCAAAGATATTAATGTTATCGGGGTTCGGTCATCTTGCCTGAAGAGAAGTCGTTCGGATCGTAAGAAGGGTCCTCGTGCTCAACCTCGTTGGAAACCTCGTGCTCGTACTCGTACTCAGTCTCGGCTTCCGGCTCTAAGCAAAACAATCACACCAAGCACAAATCAACAATATGCAATGCGCACTCGAAAATGATGGATGCACTAAGGATGCACACGGAGCACGGAAAATAGCACTCAGGCAAAACACCTCAAAACATGATAACAATATGATATTATGAATCTACACAGAAAATCAATCAAGTTTCATATAAGATTCGCTGAAATCGGAGTTACGGGCTAAAAGTTATGCCCGAAACAAGAAATGAGCGAAAGCTGAAAATTACAGCAACATAGCAACTTCGGAGCACAAAATAATTAAGCTACAACACTCAAACAACATGGCAAAGGACATGAACACAAACTAGACATATACTACAGCAACTAAGTCCAAAGGTGCACCCCCAAAGGAGTCACGGTTCAATAGCAATGAGCTCGGACATATTGAACTTGACAATAAAATTCTGGCAGCAGAATTTTATTGAAACTTTGGAGCAAAAGATAAACATGCTACAGCCACTCAAATGAGCATGTGAGAACATGAATGGAAAGCCAACAATATATACTACAAGGAACAATCAAGATCCACTCCAAAACTATCATGCTTTCTCCTAGAACATCACTCAAACATGGCATCGGAACATTACAAATTTCAGACTTAGTGAAAATCCACTAAGTCCTAAAACAGCAATTTCATCATGGCATCTAAAAGAGCAAGTTTAAGTCATCTCTAAACTAAACATGGCAAGTGATAAGCACCTCATCAAAGTACACATGATGGTGATTCCGAAACACACAAGCATGCATCATGGAGATAAACACAATGATAGCAACGAGCTCAACAAGATGGCATTTCATAACAAGTGAAACAACATCACAGCCACATGGCACTTTGCAACGATGATAAACATGGCAAGAATAAATCTATCATGCAACCTAACACAAGCAACATGTAGAGCATGGCAAGACGAACACGTGGACATGTCATTTGCATCATTCGGACAAACGAGCTAAAAGATATCGCATGGCAAAGATGACATAAAACATCATATAACAGCAGTTTATATCACGATGCACTCTTGCAACAGCAAAACAAGCACCTAGATGATCTCTAACATGCATGACACAAAAAGATAAAACGTAGTGCTATTCACCACGAACGTCTGGACATGCTATTTGCGTGAATCGGAGCAACACACAAAAAGATATAGCAGTTGCAAGATAGCATCAGACAGTTAAGAAAACTACAGACTTAGAAGAAAAGAGGGGGAAACAACCTCAATCTGTGAAAAAAAACTCAACCACGGGCTGGATCCGCGGAGGTGGAGGGATGAGGCCCGCGAAGGCCTCGGTGAAGCGGCTGCGGTCGGAGGGGAGAGGGCCGGCTGGGTGGCTGGAGAGGCGCCTGGGCCACTTGCGGCTACGGGCCGCGGAGGAGGAGCGGCGGCCCGCGGTGGCGCACGCCTGGAGGCGGCCTGGCGCCTGGCCCGGGTCGGAGGGGTGAGGCAAGCGCCCGTCGGCGGTGCAGAGGCCCGGAGCCTGGCGCGGCCTCGAGGCGACCGAGGGAAGGCGGCGCCCAGGCGAAGGAGTGGAGAACTGGCCTGGTGGGGGCTGAATCGGTCGGGCCGGGGCGCAGGCCCGGTGTGAAGGCGGCGAAGTGGTCCTGCGCCCGGAGAAGCCCAGCGAGGGGGTTCGATCGGGCGACGAGGGGAGGCCGGCCTGGAGATTGATCGTGGCTCGGGTGCGAGAGGCCGAAGGGAGCGGGCCTGTCAGCGCGACAGGGAAGTGGTCCAGCCTCCTGCTGGACCTGGTTCGATCGACCGAGGGAGCCTCGAGCGTTGACTTGTGGGATCCTGATCGGATCCGATCGGTGGCGGCTGGATCTGGCTGGTTCCTGCGGGAACTGGCCAAGTGGCTGAGGGGGAGGCCAGATCTGAGAAAAATGAGGGGGAGAGGGTGGAGAAGAAGCTAGGGATGCCTAATAATAACCTAGGGGCTATAAATAGCAGAATTTAGGGTTTGGGGATTTGGGGGGTGCTAGGAGCCCTCCGATCGCGATCCGATGGATCCGATCGCGGGGGTAGTTTAGAAGGGCCTAGGAGAAGGTAGTGGACTGCAGTAGGGGTGTTTCTGGGACACAAAGTGAAGGCACTTTGGACCCACACGAATAACTGTTGGGATAGCAAACGGAGTCCAAACGCGACGAGATTTGAGAGGCGGGTTGCACACAACAAAACAACAACACACACAACAACCTCGCGACACACCGGTAACGTTACACGCCCAAACACCAAAGTAGGCCTACGGGACGTCACGGACACGTGAGGGAGCTCCGGAACGCGAAACGGACAACGGGAAGGAACGCGTGGAACCGGATGCAACCGACAACACAAATGCAATGCGATGCACATGTCTACATGATATGAATGAATGCCACACACTCACACAACAAAACGACGAAAACCCAAAAGACAAAGAACCCGGAATGGAAATAGATGAAGCCGGAGATATATTATATACCCAAAAAGGGAAAGTATTACATCCGGGGCATTACAAATTCTCCTCTACTACAAAAAGATCTCGTCCCGAGATCTAGGACTGGAAAAAGGAAGGGTACTCGGAACGAAGATGATCTTCTCGTTCCCACGTAGCCTCTCGGTCGGTGTGATGTGACCACTTGACTTTCAGAAATTTGATGGACTTGTTGCGGGTCTTGCATTCGGTTTCTTCGAGAATTGCAACGGGATGCTCTCGGTAGGACAAGTCTTGTTGAAGATCAATCTCTTCAAACGGAATCATGCGCTCGGGTGCCTTGAAGCATTTGCGAAGTTGAGACACATGGAACACATCATGAACATTGGCGAAGTTTGAAGGGAGCTCAAGTTGATAGGCTAGGTCGCCTCTTTTGCCAAGAATCTTGAAAGGCCCGACGTATCTAGGAGCAAGTTTTCCTTTGATACCGAATCTTTGGGTGCCTTTCATTGGAGACACACGGAGATAGACATGATCATCAATGTTGAAAGCCAAATCTCGATGCTTGCCGTCATAGTAGCTCTTCTGACGCGACTGAGCGGCCTTGATATTCTCACGTATGACTTTGCACATTTCTTCGGCTTCTGAGATCAAGTCATTGCCAAGAAGTTGACGTTCGCCTGTTTCAGACCAGTTGAGAGGGGTACGGCACTTTCTGCCATAGAGGATTTCAAACGGAGCTTTGCCTGCACTTGCTTGAAAGCTGTTGTTGTAAGAGAACTCGGCAAATGGAAGGCAGTCTTCCCATTTCATGCCAAAGGAGATAACACAGGCTCTGAGCATGTCTTCTAGAATATGATTCACGCGCTCGACTTGACCACTAGTCTGAGGGTGAAAAGCAGTGATGAACCTGATCTTAGTGCCCATGGCGGACTAAAAGGAGTCCCAGAACCTTGAAGTGAACAAACTTCCATGGTCTGAGGATATAACTTGAGGAATGCCATGTAAGGACACAATTCTGGATGTGTACAGCTCTGCAAGTTGAGCTGCATTGATGGATTCTTTGACTGGCAGGAAGTGAGCGACTTTGGTAAGCTTGTCAATCACCACAAAGATAGCATCATTTCCTCGCTTGGATTTAGGAAAACCAATGACGAAGTCCATTTCAATGTGGTCGAACTTCCACTCGGGAATAGGAAGAGGTTGGAGAAGACCGGCTGGAGGTTGATGTTCTGCTTTCACTCTTCTGCAAACATCACATTCATTCACGAATTGGGCAATCTCCCTTTTCATGCGTGTCCACCAGTAAGATTGCTTCAGATCTTGGTACATCTTGGAACTGCCAGGATGAATGGAAAGGAGAGAATCATGAGCTTCTTCCATTATGAGTTTCCTGAGATCACCTTTGGGAACAACGAGTTTGTCCTCGAAGAACAAGGTATCTCTCTCATCAACACGGAAGCACTTGTATTTTGGAGTGCCCTTTGCAATACCATGTTTCACTTTCTTCACCATGGTATCACTGAGCTGGGCCTCACGGACCTGATCTTCCAAGGTAGGAGCAATTTGAAGATTTGCAAGAAAACCCTGCGGAACAACTTGGAGGTTGAGCTTCCTGAATGCTTCACAAAGCTCAGGCTGGTACGGCTTGATAAGAAGGCTGTTGCAATATGCCTTTCTGCTCAAAGCATCTGCAATCACATTCGCCTTGCCAGGAGTGTATTCAATGCTGGGATTATACTCTTGGATCATCTCAACCCAACGAGTCTGGCGGAGGTTCAGATGCGGCTGTGTGAAAATGTACTTCAAGCTCTTGTGATCAGTGAAGATGTCGACCTTTCTGCCCAACAACAGATGTCTCCACGTAATCAAAGCATGTACCACAGCTGCTAGCTCGAGATCATGTGTGGGATAGTTCTTCTCACTTGGCTTTAGCTGACGAGAAGTGTATGCCACAATTCTCTTATCTTGCATAAGCACACCACCAAGTCCTTGAAGAGAAGCATCACAGAATACTTCATAGGGCTTGGACTCATCTGGAGGAGTCAGAACTGGAGCAGAGACAAGCTTTTCTTTGAGAGTTTTGAATGCCACTTCACACTCTGGAGACCAAAAGTATTTGACATTGTTCTGAAGCAAGTTGGAAAGAGGCTTGGCAATCTTGGAGAAGTTCTCGACGAACCTTCTGCAATAGCTGGCAAGACCCAGAAAACTGCGGAGCTGCTTGACGTTCTGAGGAGCTTCCCAGTTGACAATTGCTTCAACTTTCTCGGGATTTACCGCAATACCGTCAGCTGAGATGATATGGCCCAGGTACAAAACCTTATCGAGCCAAAACTCGCACTTGGAGAACTTGGCATAGAATTTATGCTCTCGGAGTCGATCAAGAACCAGACGTAAGTGCTTTTCGTGATCTTCTTCATTCTTGGAAAACACCAGAATATCATCCAGATACACAAGCACAAACTCGCCAGTATAGGGGTTGAAGATGTAATGCATCATCCTCGAAAAGGTGGGAGGAGCATTGGCGAGACCGAAGGACATGACGGTATACTCGTATGAACCGTAGCTCGTTCTGAAGGCCGTCTTGGGAATGTCTTCCTCGCGAATGCGAATTTGATGATAGCCCATTCGGAGGTCAAGCTTAGAGAACACTTTAGCTCCTTTGAGCTGCTCGAAGAGTTCGTTGATGTTGGGGAGCGGATATTTGTTCTTTATTGTCTTCTTGTTCAATGGCCGGTAATCAACACAGAGACGCTCCGTGCCATCTTTCTTCTTGACAAATAAGACACCACAGCCCCATGGAGACGTACTAGGCCTGATGAGACCCATACTCTCCTGTTTATCAAGCTGCTGCTTCAATTCCTTCAATTCATCCGGAGAGAGCTTGTACGGACGCCGGCATGTTGGCTCAGTACCCGGCTCGAGTTCAATAACGAATTCCACCTGACGGTGTGGAGGCATGCCTGGAAGTTCTTCAGGAAAGACGTCTTGATATTCGTTCACCACCGGAATTCGAGATATGGCTTTAATTTCGCCATTATCATTGAGAGAGAAAAGCCTGATAGTGTTATCCCTGGAGGCGAAGATAATCACATCTTCATCAGAATGAGTCATCTTGACTTCCTTTTGAGCACAATCAATGTGAGCATCATGCTGAGAAAGCCAATCCATTCCGAGGATGAGGTCGATGTCAGAATTACCGAGAATCACCGGTTTAGCCAGAAAACGATAATCTCCCATGCGAATAGAAACATCCGGAGCATAGACACTAGAAGTCATAATCCTGCCCGGAGAAACAACTTGCAACTTCTGAGGCAAATTTGAAGTGACAATATTGTGCTTGGATGCAAATGGTTGAGACATGAAAGAGCATGAAGCACCCGAATCAAATAACACTTTAGCTGGAAAAGTATTCACTGGAAGGTTACCCAAAATGACATCAGAAGAATTCTCCGCTTGCGCTGCATTCATCAGATTGACCCTTGCTGCCTTTGGATCATGCTTGACCATAGCGGTACCGACAGGAGGAGGAGGTGGAAGACGCTTCGGGTTCGGACATCTGTTGGCATAGTGACCTTTCTGAGTGCATTTGTTGCAAGTCACTTCTGAGAGAGGACGGAAATGAGAACCACTTGACTTGGAGCCTGGAGACTGAAACTGCTTCTTCGATTGGTTGCTCGGGTTGGGTGGGTGGGAGAAACCACGTCCACTAGAGTTCTTGTAGTTGGAGTTGTTGGAGTTGTTGTAAGGAGCTCGAATCACTGGAGAAGGAGGAAGCCAAAATTTCTGATGCTTCGAGACCATCTGAGACAATGAGGAAGAGTGAACGGCATCTCGAATTCTCTTCTTAGAAGCCTCCATCTTAAGCTGAGCTGCTTCTTGTTTCAAAGCCATGTTATAGAACTTGTCGAATTCATCCGGCTCGAACAAGGTGAGAGCAAGTTGAAGTTCATCTTTGAGACCTCCACGGAACTGGTAGATTTTACTCTTGGCATCAGGAATGTCTTGCTTAGCATAGCGGGCGAGGTTTTGGAACTTGACATTATACTGATAGACTGTCATGGAGCCCTGCTTCAGGTTGCGGAATTGCTCACGCATACCCTCGATGACACTTGTAGGAATGTGGTGCGAGCGAAAGTCCTTGCAGAAATTCTCCCAAGAGATCACTTGACCTGGCCTGGAGTCTTTGTACTGCTGCCACCAGTCAGCTGCTTGATCTTTGAGTTGGAAGGCTGCAAACTTCACATAATCATCTTCCTTCACGTTACTGCACTCAAAATGCTTCTTTATGTCGGTTAACCAATCTTCAGCATCAAGAGGGTCGACACAGTAACTGAAAGCTTTTGGATTATTGGCCAGGAACTGGTTGAGAGTAGCATGGTGCTGCTGGTTGAAGAAGTTGCCTTGATTCCCTGGAACACCCTGATTAGCTTGATTAGCTTGCATCTGCTGCATCATCTGCATCAACAACTGGGTGTTCTGAGCTGTAGTCTGCATAATCGCTCTCCAAGCCTCAGGCGGAGGAGGAGGGGAAGGAGGACGATCTGGGACCTCTTCACCCTCTGGGTTAGCGTTGGGAACCTTTTTCGGAGCCATCCTGAAAGAGATGACCACGAATCAGCAATTGATTGACAGAAGGTATAAGCTGAATCAACGGAATGAATTGCAACAAGTCTTCACAATAATCATTCGAACAATAAGAACGAATGAAATCATCCGAACAAGAGGAACGAATGAAATCATCCGAACAAGAGGAACGAATGAAATTCTCAGTTAAATGATAACATCAATCTTCACGAGAAGCCACATAGGGGACAAAAGGAAAATAAGAAAACAACAAGGTACAGACGGGAACAAACACAAGAGAGGAGTTTCGTTCTAACATCTTTGTGTTGAAAGCATATGAACGCGTTACGAAAAGGTTTTGCAATCCCCGGATCAGCATAGCCAAGGACCCTTTAAGATGCAACTCCTGATAGTAACATCGGTCATAAACCACTTCACTCAATGTAGAACCCCGAACTCACTAACCTGCATCCGTTGGAAGAATGCCTACGATCTACTGGATAAACCCACCTATAAATTTCCGAAAGATTCCAGTTATGCAATCAGGTGTTGGGGATACACGGGAAGCACCGCGCAATCAACTCTAAACCTACATCCAGGTGTATCCATCCTTCAACACATAACCAGTCTTTCTCGGAAACTGTGTACCTCGGACCTTCGAAAAGCAGCCACTATAACAAGCTACGGCAATACTCCCGAACTACCTCCCCAGTACTGGGTGATGTCGGGGTTATCTTGCCACCGGCCGTATAGGAGAGATTTTCGATGTCGGTCGTCTTAGGTATTTAGTACTGCCGCGATATGCTTGTGACGACAATACCCCGAAGCTAAACTCCCCGGGACACTGCCACAACCCCTAATGTCAGGAGGCATCGAGAACAATATCCTCGTCACAAGAACATCGAAACAATCCCAGAATACTCGCGGGATTCCTAAAAAAAATTCGGTGCAATTTTTGAAGATATGAGAGACAAGAGTAGTCGTCAGGAGTCCTCACCAGAGAGAAAGGAGATGAGAAGCAAAGAAATCCTACTCTCCGATATAATATATAGGACTCAAAATGTTTTTAGTGTGTGCCTAGACTCGACCGTCAACGATTCGATCAAACAGTGGGGGCTCCTAGGTCGGAGAAGGCTCTGAATACCAACTTGTAATGCCCAGGATGGAGTTATACCTCCTACGTGTCGAGGCACGACTTAAAGGCATAAGTCCATCCTAGAATGATCTCAAGTTTGGTAATCTTTGCACATCTCATGTAAAAGAGGGGATTGTAAACATAAATAGTTGGCTTACACTCGCCACTTCACACAATTACAAAACATGTCTCAAACATCATACATTAAGAATATCACAACCCTCTAAGGGCAAAATCCAAATGTCAAGATACCAAACTTAGATAAATAAACCACAGGCGGATCGAATCCTAGTAGAAGTCTCCACTACTGATCATCCGGATAACGAACATAATACCGACTACGCTCCTCGTCGTACTCCCAGTCTAGCTCGGTGCCATCACCTGGATAGCTCACAACTGGACCTGCATCTGGTGTGGTGAAGTAACTGTGAGCCACAGAGGACTCAGCAATCCCGTTCCCGGGTAACAAGACTATTTAAGCCTTGGGAGAGGATAAGGCTGAAGAAAAGAATAAGTGTCTGCAGCAGCAACTAGCAACTAGCTTACGTGAGTGAGAGCGAGAAGAGAAAGCCTCGGACGAGAAGTGATCACGAAGTGATCCTAGCTACAAGCTCAACAAACATAACCCCTCCGTGTTCAACTCCCGAATCCCTATTCGGAAATTGACAGTCACGGAACACACGCTGGTAGTGTATTAGAAACATTGTGTCCAGTTATCTACAACCGGATATTAACAAGCTCCCATCTGCCACATAACCGCGGGCACGGCTTTCGAAAGTTCAAACCCTGCAGGGGTGTTCCAACTTGACCCATTACAAGCCCACGATCCGCGGAGTCGCAACTCCAAAGTGGGAAGACCCGAGTATCCTCGGAATCCCGTGCTCAAGATATACCGAACTAAGGTAAGGCTAATCCAGCAAATCCTCCCGGTGTGTCGACACCCTGATAGTAGCCGCGCGTATCTAAGTCTTAGGACACGACCGGATGGGCGATTCTACAGGTTTTTACCAAACCTCGAGTTTCCTTGAGGTGGCCCCGCAGACTCCCCGTTTCGGACCAACACTCATGTGGAGCACTGGCCCGGGGTTGTTGATTAAGAAAGAGGGTTAATTACTCCCTATGCAAGTTTAGTTTGTTATTAGGCAAATAGTACCAATGTTGGCACTTGCTGGAAAAGACTTAGCACTTAGCGGTTTATCGAGGGGGTCCCATACACCCCAAACGTGTTAGGAACGCATAATCAAGGAACATAACACCGGTTTATACGGTTCCTAACGGCATGAGTGGAACAAATCACCAAGCAAAAGGCTTAGCCTTCCACCCTTGCCAATATATAGATGATTTCATTTTAAGCATTTGTATAGTGTGATAAAACCCAACCAAACTTCAACATGAAGCAAGCATCTTCGACCTTCACCTGCAACTAGCAATGCTATAAGAAGGGCTGAGCGAAGCGTACTTAGCCAAGCAACGGTTTGCATAAGTAGGTTGGTTAAACAGGGCAATGGTTACAAGTAGGAGGCTGACAAGAAGAACATGGGCATCGAGGCAAAACTATAGAGCGGATCTACTGGCAATAGGCAAAGATAGTAATGTTATCGGGGTTCGGTCATCTTGCCTGAAGAGAAGTCGTTCGGATCGTAAGAAGGGTCCTCGTGCTCAACCTCGTTGGAAACCTCGTGCTCGTACTCGTACTCGTACTCAGTCTCGGCTTCCGGCTCTAAACAAAACAATCACACCAAGCACAAATCAACAAGATGCAATGCGCACTCGAAAATGATGGATGCATGATGGATGCACTAAGGATGCACACGGAGCACGGAAAATAGCACTCAGGCAAAACACCTCAAAACATGATAAAAATATGATATTATGAATCTACACAGAAAATCAATCAAGTTTCATATAAGATTCGCTGAAATCGGAGTTACGGGCTAAAAGTTATGCCCGAAACAAGAAATGAGCGAAAGTTAAAAATTACAGCAACATAGCAACTTCGGAGCACAAAATAATTAAGCTACAGCACTCAAACAACATGGCAAAGGATATGAACACAAACTAGACATATACTACAGCAACTAAGTCCAAAGGTGCACCCCCAAAGGAGTCACGGTTCAATCGCAATGAGCTCGGACATATTGAACTTGACAATAAAATTCTGGCAGCAGAATTTTATTGAAACTTTGGAGCAAAATATAAACATGCTACATCCACTCAAATAAGCATGTGATAACATGAATGGAAAGCCAACAATATATACTACAAGGAACAATCAAGATCCACTCCAAAACTATCATGCTTTGTCCTAGAACATCACTCAAACATGGCATCGGAACGTTACAGATTTCAGACTTAGTGAAAATCCACTAAGTCCTAAAACATCAATTTCATCATGGCGTCTAAAAGAGCAAGTTTAAGTCACCTCTAAACTAAACATGGCAAGTGATAAGCACCTCATCAAAGTACACATGATGGTGATTCCGAAACACACAAGCATGCATCATGGAGATAAACACAACGATAGCAACGAGCTCAACAAGATGGCATTTCATAACAAGTGAAACAACATCACAGCCACATGGCACTTTGCAACGATGATAAACATGGCAAGAATAAATCTATCATGCAACCTAACACAAGCAACATGTAGAGCATGGCAAGACGAACACGTGGACATGTCATTTGCATCATTCGGACAAACGAGCTAAAAGATATCACATGGCAAAGATGACATAAAAACATCCTATAACAGCAGTTTATATCACGATGCACTCTTGCAACAGCAAAACAAGCACCTAGATGATCTCTAACATGCATGACACAAAAAGATAAAACGTAGTGCTATTCACCACGAACGTCTAGACATGCTATTTGCGCGAATCGGAGCAGCACACAAAAAGATATAGCAGTTGCAAGATAGCACCAGACAGTTAAAAAAACTACAGACTTAGAAGAAAAGAGGGGGAAACAACCTCAATCTGTGAAAAAAAAACTCAACCACGGGCTGGATCCGCGGAGGTGGAGGGATGAGGCCCGCGAAGGCCACGGTGAAGCGGCTGCGGTCGGAGGGGAGTGGGCCGGCCGGGTGGCTGGAGAGGCGCCTGGGCCACTTGCGGCTACGGGCCGCGGAGGAGGAGCGGCGGCCCGCGGTGGCGCACGCCTGGAGGCGGCCTGGCGCCTGGCCCGGGTCGGAGGGGTGAGGCGAGCGCCCGTCGGCGGTGCGGAGGCCCGGAGCCTGGCGCGGCCTCGAGGCGACCCAGGGAAGGCGGCGCGCAGGCAAAGGAGTGGAGAACTGGCCTGGTGGGGGCTGAATCGGTCGGGCCGGGGTGCGGGCCCGGTGCGAAGGCGGCGAAGTGGTCCTGCGCCCGGAGAAGCCCAGCGAGGGGGTTCGATCGGGCGACGAGGGGAGGCCGGCTTGGAGATCGATCGCGGCTTGGGTGCGAGAGGCCGAAGGGAGCGGGCATGTCAGGGCGACGGGGAAGTGGTCCAGCCTCCTGCTGGACCTGGTTCGATCGACCGAGGGAGCCTCGAGCGTTGACTTGCGGGATCCTGATCGGATCCGATCGGTGGCGGCTGGATCTGGCTGGTTCCTGCGGGAACTGGCCAAGTGGCTGAGGGGGAGGCCAGATCTGAGAAAAATGAGGGGGAGAGGGTGGAGAAGAAGCTAGGGATGCCTAAAAATAACCTAGGGGCTATAAATAGCAGAATTTAAGGTTTGGGGATTTGGGAGTGCTAGGAGCCCTCCGATCGCGGGGGTAGTTTAGAAGGGCCTAGGAGCAGGTAGTGGACTGCAGTAGGGGTGTTTCTGGGACACAAAGTGAAGGCACTTTGGACCCACACGAATAACTGTTGGGATAGCAAACGGAGTCCAAACGCGACGAGATTTGAGAGGCGGGTTGCACACAACAAAACAACAACACACACAACAACCTCGCGGCACACCGGTAACGTTACACGCCCAAACACCAAAGTAGGCCTACGGGACGTCACGGACACGTGAGGGAGCTCCGGAATGCGAAACGGACAACGGGAAGGAACGCGTGGAACCGGATGCAACCGACAACACAAATGCAATGCGATGCACATGTCTACATGATATGAATGAATGCCACACACTCAAACAACAAAACGACGAAAACCCGAAAGACAAAGAACCCGGAATGGAAATAGATGAAGCCGGAGATATATTATATACCCAAAAAGGGAAAGTATTACATCCGGGGCATTACACACCTTCTATCACAGATCCGAAGGCAAGGTCTTTGTTGCTAAGAGTGGATCCTTTCTAGAGAAGGAGTTTCTCTCGAAAGAAGTGAGTGGGAGGAAAGTAGAACTTGATGAGGTAATTGTACCTTCTCCCGAATTGGAAAGTGGAACATCACAGAAAGTAGTTCCAGTGATTCCTACACCAATTAGTGAGGAAGCTAATGATGATGATCATGAAACTTCAGATCAAGTTTCTGCTGAACTTCGTAGATCAACCAGATTTCGTTCCGCATCAGAGTGGTACGGCAACCCAGTTCTGGAAGTCATGTTACTGGACCATGATGAACCTACGAACTATCAGGAAGCGATGATGAGCCCAGATTCCGCAAAATGGCTTGAGGCCATGAAATCTGAGATGGGATCCATGTATGAGAACAAAGTGCGGACTTTGGTTGACTTGCCTGATGATCGGCAAGCCATCAAAAATAAATGGATCTTCAAGAGGAAGACTGACGATGATGGTAATGTTACTGTTTACAAAGCTTGACTTGTTGCGAAAGTTTTTCAACAAGTTCAAGGAGTTGACTATGATGAGACTTTCTCACCCGTAGCGATGCTTAAGTCTGTCCGAATCATGTTAGCAATTGCCGCATTTTATGAAATCTGGCAAATGGATAACAAAACTGCATTCTTTAATGGATTTATTAAAGAAGACTTGTATATGATGCAACCAGAAAGTTTTGTCAATCCTAAAGGTGCTAACAAAATGTGCAAGCTCCAGCGATCCATCTATGGACTGGTGCAAGCATCTCGAAGTTGGAATATACGCTTTGATAAGTTGATCAAAGCATATAGATTTATACAGACTTGCGGTGAAGCATGTATTTAGAAGAAGTGAGTGGGAGCACTACAACCTTTCTGATAAGTATAAGTGAATGACATATTGTCGATCGGAAATGATGTAGAATTTTCTGGAAAGCATAAAGGAGTGTTTGAAAGGAGTTTTTCAAAGAAAGACCTTGGTGAAGCTGCTTACATATTAGGCATCAATATCTATAGAGATAGATCAAGACGCTTGATAATACTTTCGATGAGTACATACCTTGATAAGATTTTGAAGTAGTTCAAAATGGATCAGTCAAAGAAGGAGTTCTTGCCTAACTTGTAAGGTGCAAAGTTGAGTAAGACTCAAAGCCAGACCATGGCAGAAAAATATAGAGAGAATGAAAGTCATTCCCTATGCCTCAGCCATAGGTTCTATAAAGTATGCCATGCTATGTACCAAACATGTTGTGTACCTTGCCGTGAGTTTGTCAAGGGGGTACAATAGTGATCCAGGAGTAGATCACTGTACAGCGGTCAAAATTATCCTTAGTAACTGGATGACTAAGGAAATGTTTCTCGATTATGGAGGTGATAAAGAGTTCGTCATAAAGGGTTACGCCGATGCAAGCTTTGACACTAAATCCAGATGACTCTAAGTATCAATCTGAATGCGTATTGAAAGTGGGAGCAATTAGCTAGAGTAGCTCCATGCAGAGCATTGTAGACATAGAAATTTGCGAAATACATACGGATCTGAATGTGACAGACCCGTTGACTAAACTTCTCTCATAAGCAAAAGATGATCACACCTTATTACTCTTGGGTATTAATCACATAGCGATGTGAACTAGATTATTGACTCTAGTAAACCCTTTGGGTGTTGGTCACATGGCGATGTGAACTATGGGTGTTATTCACATAACGATGAACTATCGGTATTAAATCACATGGCGATGTGAGCTAGATTATTGACTCTAGTGCAAGTGGGAGACTGAAGGAAATATGCCCTAGAGGCAATGATAAAGTTGTTATTTATATTTCCTTATATCATGATAAATGTTTATTATTCATGCTAGAATTGTATTAACCGGAAACTTAGTACATGTGTGAATACATAGACAAAACAGAGTGTCCCTAGTATGCCTCTACTAGACTAGCTCATTGATCAAAGATGGTTATGTTTCCTAACCATAGACATGAGTTGTCATTTGAGCAATGGGATCACATCATTAGGAGAATGATGTGATGGACAAGACCCATCCGTTAGCTTAGCACTATGATCGTTTAGTTTTACTGTTATTGCTTTCTTCATGACTTATACATGTTCCTATGACTATGAGATTATGCAACTCCCGAATACCGTAGGAACACCTTGTGTGCTATCAAACGTCACAACGTAATTGGGTGATCATAAAGATGCTCTACAGGTGTCTCCGAAAGTGTTCGTGGTGTTGGCATAGATCAAGACTAGGATTTGTCACTCCGAGTGTCGGAGAGGTATCTCTGGGCCCTCTCGGTAATGCACATCATAATAAGCCTTGCAAGCAAAAGACTAATGAGTTAGTCAGGAGATGATGTATTACGGAACGAGTAAAGAGACTTGCCGGTAACGAGATTGAACTAGATATAGAGATACCGACGATCGAATCTCGGGCAAGTAACATACCAATGACAAAAAGGAACAACGTATGTTGTTATGCGGTTTGACCGATAAAGATCTTCGTAGAATATGTAGGATCCAATATGAGCATCCAGGTTCCGCTATTGGTTATTGACTGGAGATGAGTCTCGGTCATGTCTACATAGTTCTCGAACCCGTATGGTCCGCACGCTTAACGTTTGATGACGATCGGTATTATGAGTTTATGAGTTTTGATGTACCGAAGGAGTTCGGAGTTCCGTATGAGACCGGGGACATGACGAGGAGTCTCGAAATGGTCGAGACGTAAAGATCGATATATTGGACGACTATATTCGGACATCGGAAAGGTTCCGAGTGATTCGGGTATTTTTCGGAGTATATGGGCCTTATTGAGCCATACGGGAATAGAGGAGAAAGGCCAAAAGGAAGGAGGCGCGCGCCCCCCTCTGGTCCGAATTGGACAAGGGGTGCAGCCTCCTTTTCCTTCTCCCTCTCCACCTCTTTCCTTCTCTCCTACTCGGGAAAGTAAAGGGGAATCCTACTAGGACTTGGGAGTCCTAGTAGGACTTCCCACACTTGGCGCGCCCCCTCTAGGGCCGGCCTCTCCCTTGCTCCTTTATATACGGGGGCAGGGGGCACCCTAGGACACACAAGTTGAATTGTTTTAGCCGTGTGCGGTGCCCCTCTCCACAGAAACACACCTCGGTCATACCATTGCAGTGCTTAGGCGAAGCCCTGTGCCGGTACATACATCATATCTGTCACCACGCCGTCGTGCTGGCGAAACTCTCCCGTGAAGCTCAACTGGATCAAGAGCTCGTGGGACGTCATCAAGCTGAACGTGTGCTGAACGCGGAGGTGCCGTACGTTCGGTACTTGATCGGTTGGATTGCGAAGAAGTTCGTCTACATCAACCGCGTCACTTGACGCTTCCGCTCCCGGTCTACGAGGGTACGTAGACACACTCTCCCCCTCGTTGCTATGCATCTAGTAGATAGATCTTGCGTGATCATAGGAAAATTTTGAAAATACTACGTTTCCCAACAGGCTGAGGGCACTAATCTCCCCGACGTGATTCAAGTGATGCTCTTCCATCGCATTCTTCCCTGTCAGCTCCGAGCCTCCTCCTATGGGAGTTAAATCCGGAGGAGCCATGGACCCTAAAGTGTTTCTTAGGCACCATGCACGAAAACATATGGAAGCAGCTCCTCAATGCCTAGAAAAAGTGGCCGGAGGAGAATGAGGACATCAGATTCGACAACGAGACTCTGGCCACGGCAGTAAGCACAATTTTGCCAAAGACCTATCCGGTCAATATTTCAAGTATAACAGTAATTAGAGTATTTGTGTTCCATACAGGCCTGGACGACAAAGGCAGAGCGGAGCAACTGTCTGGCTTCGCTACCCGAGGGCACGGCCATACCCCAGCTAACGGAGATGCTAGTACCAGCGCCGTATCAAGCGCCGGAGAATAAGGGCAAGGAGGCCAAGGGCGGCCCCCGCCCCAAGGGTCCTTTGGAAACTATATCCAAGCCCCCTCCTCCCATGACGAGGAGGAAGATGAGGAGGTGGTGGAAAGCGACTCCCCTGTTAAGGGGGGGGGGATAAGAAGGAGAGGGCGGCCCCCGAAGACACGGAGGATGGAGCGCCCAGGAGGAGGAAGCTGAACCTCCCGGACAGTTCGGATTTAGGATCTGAAGCTGTCCCCCGAAGATAGTGATAACCCACAAGTATAGGGGATCACAACAGTTTTTGAGGGTAGAGTATTCAACCCAAATTATTGATTCGACACAAGGGGAGCCAAAGAATACTCTCAAGTATTAGCAGTTGAGTTGTCAATTCAACCACACCTGGAAGACTTAGTATCTGCAGCAAAGTACTTAGTAACGAAGTAGTATGAAAGTAACGGTAACAGTGGCAAAAGTAATGGTAGCAGTTTTGTAGTGATTGTAACAGTAGTAGCGGTAAAGTAATTAAGCAACAAGCAATATGTGAAAGGCTCATAGGCATTGGATCAGTGATGGATAATTATGTCGGATGCGATTCCTCATGTAAGAGTTATAACATAGGGTGACACAGAACTAGCTCCAGTTCATCAATGTAATGTAGGCATGTATTCCGAATATAGTCATACGTGCTTATGGGAAAGAACTTGCGTGACATCTTTTGTCCTACCCTCCCGTGGCAGCGGGGTCCTATTGGAAACTAAGGGATATTAAGGCCTCCTTTTAATGGAGTACCGGACCAAAGCATTAACACTTAGTGAATACATGAACTCCTCAAACTACGGTCATCAGCGGGAGTGGTCCCGATTATTGTCACTTCGGGGTTACCGGATCATAACACATAGTAGGTCACTATTGACTTGCAAGATAGGATCAAGAACTCACATATATTCATGAAAACATAATAGGCTCAGATCTGAAATCATGGCACTCGGGCCCTAGTGACAAGCATTAAGCATGGCAAAGTCATAGCAACATCAATCTTAGAACATAGTGGATACTAAGGATCAAACCCTAACAAAACTAACTCGATTACATGGTAAATCTCATCCAACCCATCACCATCCAGCAAGCCTACGATGGGATTACTCATGCACGGCGGTGAGCATCATGGAATTGGTGATGGAGGAAGGTTGATGATGACGACGGCGATGATCTCCACTCTCTGAAGCCCCGAACGGACTCCAGATCAGCCCTCTCGAGAAAGATTAGGGCTTGGCGGTGGCTCCGTATCGTAAAACGCGATGAATCCTTCTCTCTTATTTTTTTCTCCCCGAACATGAATATATTGAGTCGGAGCTGAGGACGGTGGAGCGTCAGGGGCCCACGAGGCAGGGGGCGCGCCCAGGGGGACGCGCCCCCACCCTCGTGGACAGGGTGTGGGCCCCCTGATCTTGATTCTTCAACCGGTATTTTTGATATATTCCAAAATAATTCTCCGTTGATTTTCAGGTCATTCCGAGAACTTTTATTTCTGCACAAAAATAACACCATGGCAGTTCTGCTGAAAACAACGTCAGTCCGGGTTAGTTCCATTCAAATCATGCAAGTTAGAGTCCAAAACAAGGGCAAAAGTGTTTGGAAAAGTAGATATGTTGGAGACGTATCAACTCCCCCAACTTAAACATTTGCTTGTCCTCAAGCAATTCAGTTGATAAACTGAAAGTGGTAAAGAAAAACTTTGACAAACTCTGTTTGCTCTTGTTGTTGTAAATATGTAAAGTCATCATTCAAGTTTTCAGCAAAGATTATGAACTAACCACATTCACAATAACTTTCAGGTATCATGTTTACTCATATCAATGACATAATCAACTAGCGAGTAATAATAATAAACCTCGGATGACAACACTTTCTCAAAACAATCATAATATGATATAACAAGATGGTATCCCGCTAGCCCTTTCTGAGGCTGCAAAACATAAATGCAGAGCACCTCTGAAGATCAAGGATTGACTAGACATTGTAATTCATGGTAAAAGAGATCCAGTCACAATCATACTCAATGTAAATTAATAGCAATACATGCAAATGACAGTGGTACTCTCCAACTGGTGCTTTGTAATAAGAGGATGATGACTCAACATAAAAGTAAATAGATAGGCCCTTCGCAGAGGGAAGCAGGGATTTGCAGAGGTGCCAGAGCTCAATTTTGAAATAGAGATGAATAATATTTTGAGCGGTATACTTTCATTGTCAACATAACAACCAAGAGATCCCGATATCTTCCATGCTACACACATTATAGGCGGTTCCCAAACACAATGGTAAAGTTTATACTCCCCAACCACCAACAAGCACACTCCACGGCTGGCCCGAAACGACGAGTACCGTCCATACCAACAACAACCCTGGGGGAGTTTGTTTAATTATTTTGAATTGAGCATGGGACCAGGCATCCCGGTTACCGGCCATTTTCTCGTAAATGATGAGAGGAGTCCACTCATCGTGAGAATAACCCACCTAGCATGGAAGATATAGACAAACCTAGTTGATACATGAGCTGTTCGAGCATACAAAACAGAATTTTATTTGAAGGTTTGGAGTTTGGCACATACAAATTTACTTGGAATGGCAGGTAGATACCGCATATAGGAAGGTATGGTGGACTCATATGGAATAACTTTGGGGTTTATGGAAGTGGATGCACAAGCAGTATTCCCGCTTAGTACAAGTGAAGGCTAGAAAGAGACTGGGGAGCGACCAGCTAGAGAGCGACAACAGTCATGAACATGCATTAAAATTAATCGACAATGAATGCAAGCATGAGTAGTATATAAATCACCCTGAACATAAATATCATGGAGGCTATGTTGATTTTGTTTCAACTACATGCGTGAACATGTACCAAGTCAAACCACTTGAATCATTCAAAGGAGGACACCACCCTATCATACCACATCACAACCATTTTAATATCATGTTGGCACGCAAGATAGACCATTATAAACTCTTAGCTAATTAAGCATGGCATGAGCAGCTATGATCTCTAATTGTCATTGCAAGCATGTTTCATTCATAATAGGCCGAATCAGGAACGATGAACTATTCATATTTACAAAACAAGGTAGGTCGAGTTCATACCAGCTTCTCTCATCTCAATCAGTTCACCATATATCGTCATTATTGCCTTTCACTTGCACGACCAAACGGTGTGGAAAATAATAATAGTGCACGTGCATTGGACTAAGCTGGAATCTGCAAGCATTTAATACAAGGGAGAAGACAAGGTAATATGGCTCTTGGTTAAATCGACAATAATGCATATGAGAGCCACTCAACATTTTCATCATGGTCTTCTCCTCTTGACCCCCAAAGAAAAGAAAAGAAAACTATTTTCACGGGAAAGCTCCCAACAAGCAAAAGAAGAACGAGAAATCTTTTTGGGTTTTCTTTTAATTACTACTACTAAGGCATGGAAAGTAAACTAGCTAAAAGCTACAACTAATATTTTTATTGTTCTTAAGGTTTTTCTAACACACAAGAAAAAGACTTGGAAAAGAAAAGGAACTGGCATGGATAGTACAAAGAAAAAGTATGAGCACCGACTACTGGAATGAGTGTGTGAACATGAATGTAGTGCCAGTGAGAAATACGTACTCCCCCAAGCTTAGGCTTTTTGCCTAAGTTGGTCTATTGCCATGGATCAAAGCTACTCTCTCCAGTGTATGAAGGAGCGTCCTCTGGGTGCCATTGGTTGGCAATCTCCTCCGGATCCCACTGATAAACCGACTGCCGATAAGGGTCTAGTGGTGGCTCCGGCACCGGCTCTGAAGCTTGTGCTTGGCTCCAGTACGCATAAACGGCATCCGGCAAAACGAGGTACGTGCCTGAAAGTAAATCAAATGAAGATGGTGCAGGCAAGGTAATAATCTCACAATACTTTTCATCAAACATCAATTTATACTTAAGCAACTTCTTCTTATCTTTAACAATAAAATCATGTGTTAGCATACTCTTATAATTTAGAAAAGCTGGGGCCAGCAACTTCTCTTCTTTCTCATGATGCCTAATAGGTATTCTAAAGTGTTCAGCAAGGCGTGAAGCAGAGATGCCTCCGAAGATGGGGCCCTTTGTATGGTACAGACTTAATCGTTTAGCAACAACAGCACCCAAGCTAAAAGTTGTATCTCGAAACAAAGCATGGCGCAAAATAACAATATCAGGGGCACTAAGGTTTCCACTGTTCCCGCGACCAATTAAGCATCTACTGGAAAATATCGCAAAGTAGCGTAGAACAGGAAAATGTATACTAGTAATTCTTGCCCCTGAAACTTTCCTTGTTTCCCCTACAGCTATCATATCAATAAACCCATCAACATCATTACGATGTGGTTCCTCTAAACTACTAGCAAAGGGTATCTTACATACTTGACAAAATTCATAGCACGACATCTCCTTGACCTCATCATATAAATGAAACTCCACTGAAGGTGGTGATTTCTTACCATGGAAATGAAAATTTCGCAGGAAAATATTAGTGAGTAAGAGATATTGTTCGCGCTGGCCGTGGAGGAAGTCGGTGAGGCATGCATTCTCAGCCAAATAATAAAAGTCTTTATAAATCTCGGCGGCTTCCAAGAACTCATTCTAAGCCCATTCACATGGTCGTACTTCCGCAGT
This sequence comes from Secale cereale, assembly GCA_902687465.1. Taxonomy (NCBI): domain Eukaryota; kingdom Viridiplantae; phylum Streptophyta; class Magnoliopsida; order Poales; family Poaceae; genus Secale; species Secale cereale. The sequence continues at coordinate 427,218,668 of LR738714.1, forward strand.
GCGAGGAAGATTGTATTTGGGCTTCTTATTCTCCTCCTTCTGCTTATCCTTTGAGCTTTGACTAGAAGAGCCTCTCAACAATCTCCTCATCATTTTCTTCCTCCGAAAATTCCTGAAATTTTTAGTAACTTAAAATAAAAGTGAACCAAACTCAACAAGATTGATAGCAACTATTCCCACAAGTGCCTAGAGACTATATCATGCATTAGAACTACTTGGGACCCAATAAATTTGACATGCAAGCTCAAGAACACGGTCACCTAAGCAGCAAAAATTTGCAATAAACAAAGCACTAGAACAAAAACTAATTGGAACATTGGAGGAGTCACCTACTGAAGAACAATCTCCCCAAACAGTTTTGTGAATGGAGCTTTGAGCAAGGAGATTGAAAATGGCAGCAAGATGATCTAGAACACGAGTTTTAGCTGTGGGAGGATTTTTTCTCGAGGAAAGTGAAGTGTGTGGGTGCTAGAGTAAGTGGAGGGGGCACGTGGGTCCCATGAGGCAGGGGGCGCGCCCATGGGGTGGGCGCGCCCTGTACCCTCGTGGCCAGGTGTTGGCTCCCCCTGCGGTGTTCTTAGTGCCAAATATTCTTAATTATTCTAGAAAAAATCATATTTCATTTTCGGGGCATTTGGAGACTTTTATTTTCGGGGTATTTTTTATTGCACGGATAACTCAAAAAAAAGACAGAAAATACTATTTTTGTTTTATTTAATCTAATTAACAGAAAGTAAAAAGAGGGTACAAAGAGTTGTGCTTCCTAAATTCTTCCATCTCATGCTCATCAAAAGGAATCCATTAACAAGGTTGATCAAGTCTTGTTAATAAACTCTTTCCGAATAACATGAAACCGGAGAATTTTCTAATAACACTAGGTTACCTCAATGGGGATATGTATGTCCCCAACAGTAAGAATATCATATTTCTTCTTGACAGTAGGGAGAGGAAATTCAAAACCTCCAATAGTAATCTTTGAAAAATTCCAATAGAATTGATACTGTGGACCTGAGGTAGTTTCCTCGGAAAGTGTACCGTATGCTCATTACCATTGACATGAAAAGTGACATTGACTTTGTTGCAATCAATAACAGCCCCTGCAGTATTCAAAAAGGGTCTACCAAGGATAATAGACATACTGTCGTCCTCGGGAATATCAAGGATAACAAAGTCCGTTAGAATAGTAACATTTGCAACCACAACAGGCACATCCTCACAAATACCGACAAGTATAATAGTTGATTTATCGGCCATTTGCAAAGATATTTCAGTAGGTGTCAACTTATTCAAATCAAGTCTACGATATAAAGAGAGAGGCATAACACTAACACCGGCTCCAAGATCACATAAAGCAGTTTTAACATAATTTCTCGTAATGGAGGATGGTATAGTTAGTACTCCTGGATCTCCTAGTTTCTTTGGTATTCCACCTTTAAAAGTGTAATTGGCAAGCATAGTGGAATTTCAACTTCCGGTATCTTCCTTTTATTTGTAATAATATCTTTCATATACTTAGCATAAGGATTTGTTTTAAGCATATCAGTCAAACGCATACGCAAAAAGATAGGTCTAATCATTTCAGCAAAGCGCTCAAAATCCTCATCATCCTTTTTCTTGGATGGTTTAGGAGGAAAAGGCATGGGTTTCTGAATCCATGGTTCTCTTTCCTTACCGTGTTTCCTCGCAACAAAGCATCTCTTATCATAATGTTGATTCTTTGATTGTGGGTTATCAAGATCAATGGCAGGTTCAATCTCTACATCATCGTTATTGCTAGGTTGAGCATCATCATGAACATCATCATTAATATTATCACTAGGTTCATGTTCATTACCAGATTGTGTTTCAGCATCAGAGATAGAAATATCATTGGGATTCTCGGGTGTGTCAACAACAGGTTCACTAGAAGCATGCAAAGTCCTATCATTTTTCTTTTTCTTCTTCTTAGTAGGACTAGGTGCATCTACTTTAGCTCTATGAGAATCTTTCTCAATGCTCTTAGGGTGGCCCTCGGGATACAGAGGTTCCTGAGTCATTCCACCTCTAGTCACAACTCTAATAGCATTATCATTTTTCTTACTATTTAATTTACTAAGCAAATCATTTTGTGCTTTAAGTACTTGTTCTACTTGAGTGGTAACCATAGAAGCATGTTTACTAATGGGTTTAAGTTCACCTTTAACTCTAGACATATAATCACTCAAGTGTTCAATCATATAAGCATTACGTTGCAATTGTCTACCAACATAATCATTAAAGTTCTCTTGTTTGACAATAAAATTGTCAAACTCATCTAAGCATTGGCTAGCAAACTTATAACAAGGAATATCACCTTCATAAAATCGATAGAGAGAATTTACCTTTACTACCTGTGTCGGGTTATCAAGACCATGTATTTCTTCAATAGGTGGTAAATTCTTAACATCTTCAGCTTTAATACCCTTTTCTTTCATAGATTTATTTGCCTCCTGCATATCTTCAGGACTGAGAAACAGAACACCCATTTTCTTCGGAGTTGGCTTAGGAGCTGGTTCAGGAAGTGTCCAATTGTTTTCATTGGTCAACATATTATTCAATAGCAATTCAGCTTGATCGATAGTTCTTTCCCTCAAAACACAACCAGCACAACTATCCAGGTTGTCTCTGGAAGCATCAGTTAGTCCATTATAAAAGATATCAAGTATTTCATTTTTCTTAAGAGGATGATCAGGCAAAGCATTAAGTAATCGGAGAAGCCTCCCCCAAGCTTGTGGGAGACTCTCTTCTTCAATTTGCACAAAATTATATATTTCCCGTAAGGCAGCTTGTTTCTTATGAACGGGAAAATATTTAGCAGAGAAGTAATAAATCATATCCTAGGGACTACGCACACAAGCAGGATCAAGAGAATTAAACCATGTTTTAGCATCACCCTTCAACGAGAACGGAAATAACATAAGGGTATAGTAGTAACGAATTTTTTCCTCATTGGTGAATAGGGTGGTGATGGGCCTCTAACCCCTCGTTGGTTACCCCAAGTGGAAGGTGAAAGATGCAGTGTTGTGGAAGTTTTTTCCCTTAGCAAAGATGCCAAGGATCGAATCCCCAGAGACTCCTAGGTTCAACAAGTAGGTGTCAACTGCTAACGGCGCGGATTAGCAATCAACATGGACCTGCACACAGATACAAATAACTTTGCTCCCAACGAGTACAGAGAGGTTGTCAATCCCTCCGGCCTTGTAGTTCACAAAGGATTAAACGCAAATGATAGTAGTGATAGATAATGTTTGCAATAGTAAATAAAAGCGAAAAGTAAATAGCGGATGTGATCAATGATGGTAATATGGACCGGAGTCTCATGATGTTCACTAGTGATGTCTCTCTCCCAAAAGACGATAAAACAGCTATGTGAGGTAAACGAATTATAGCTGGGCAATTGACAGGACCACGAACGCAAACCAATGCTGACTACATTGCAAGAAAGGTTGAGGTTCAAAGCATGGGCGGTACGCCAAAGTAAGTAGACCGAAATCCATCAATATCTATTACTAATCATCCACCTTGAGATATCTATCCAGAACATCTCGCTGGTATTAAGTTGCGAGTCCCACCCATAGTGTAAACTCAAAGCAACAGACAACTGCATTAAAAGAACTTTGCGTAAAGTAAACAATCCTTGCACCCGCGGGCACAAGCACCGTTGTTTTCCCCCTTGTGGCAACAGCACATCCCCTAGACTCATGTTTCTGTCACTCAAGCTAGTCATCGAGGGGTATGAACCCACAATCGAGCATAACGTTCCCTCTTGGAGTCACTACGTATTACTTGGCCAAAGCAATAAATAACAACGGAGAACATGCAAGAATTACTTATGAACATAAATATAAAAGAGGTAGATCAAATATATTACTCAAGATCAATCTGAACATAATCTCATAATCCATCGGATCTCAGCAAACTCAACATAGCAACAGCATAAGGATTACATATGTGCCTCGATCATTTAGGGCAGCTCACGAGGACTAATTAGTGAAGCACAAGAACGGGAGGAGAACATCACATAGCTACTGGTCATGGACTCATGGTCCAAGGGAGACTACTCACAACTCATCCGGGAGGCGTCCATGGTGGTGGAGAGGCTCCCGATGGTGATCCTCCCCTCCGGCAGGGTGCCGGGAAGAGTTCTCCTGGTGCTCCCGATCTTGGAAGCGGCGGCGGCGGCGGAACAGAGATGAGATCGCGAAAAATAGTTCCCGTTCCGAGGGTTTCGAAGGACGCTCTAAATATATGCCGAAGGGGGGCACCAGACGGGGCTCGGGGGGCCCAGGCGCCCCCCCGGCGCGGCCCAGGGGGGGCGCGCCGCCAGGGCGCCTGGAGCCCTGGTGCCCCCCCCCCCCCCGGCTGTCCTTCGGGCGCAAGGTAGGTTCTGGAACGCTGATTTTTTATATGATTTTTCTGGATTTTTCCTGGCAGTTCTCGTAACGTGAAAACCTGAAATACAAAAACAGCCGAAAACAGAAACTGGCACCGGGGTGCACTGGATTAGTAGGTTAGTCCAAATATGATCAAAAGTGTATGGAAGTGTATGAATATCATAGCAATATCACCCAAAAGTGGCATGGAGCAAGCAGAAATTATAGATACGTTTTGGACGTATCAGGTGGCTATATCATTTAGTTTAGTAAGATGTGCCACAACAGTTTCAGATTCATATCCATGGAAAGGATCAGATTCAACCAAAGTAATTAACTCAGGATTGACGGAGAAATCATCCTTACCAGGAACACAGATAGGTGAAGTAGCAAACGCAGGGTCATATTTCATTCTAGCATTCAAAGACTTTTCTTTTAGCTTAGCTAATAATTTCTTAAGATCATATCTATCATTGCAAGCAACAAAGTCTCTAGCGGTTTCTTCATCCAGGACATAACCCTCAGGCACAACAGGCAATTCATATCTAGGGGGAGAATCTTCATCATCACTTTCATCAATAATATCAGTTTCATTAATTGCATTCTTTCTAGCCCTAGCAATCTGTTCATCAAGAAATTCACCTAGTGGCACAGTATTATCAAGCATAGAAGTAGTTTCATCATAAGTATCATGCATAGCAGAAGTGGCATCATCAAGAACATGCGACATATCAGATTCAATAGCAGGAGTAGGTGTCGCAAATTTACTCATAACAGAGGGTGAATCAAGTGCAGAGCTAGATGGCAGTTCCTTACCTCCCCTCGTAGTTGAGGGATAAATTTTAGTTTTTTCATCTTTCAAGTTCTTCATAGTGATCAACAGATATAAATCCCAAGTGACTCAAAGAATGTAGCTATGCTCCCCGGCAACGGCGCTAGAAAATAGTATTGATAACCCACAAGTATAGGGGATCGCAACAGTTTTCGAGGGTAGAGTATTCAACCCAAATTTATTGATTCGACACAAGGGGATCCAAAGAATATTGTCAAGTATTAGCAGTTGAGTTGTCAATTCAACCACACCTGGAATACTTAGCATCTGCAGCAAAGTATTTAGTAGCAAAGTAGTATGGAAGTAACGGTAACAGTGGCAAAAGTAACAGTAGCAGTTTTGTAGTGATTGTAACAGTAGTAGCGGTAAAGTAATTAAGCAACAAGCAATATGTGAAAGGCTCGTAGGCATTGGATCAATGATGGATAATTATGTCGGATGCGATTCCTCATGTAATAGTTATAACATAGAGTGACACAGAACTAGCTCCAATTCATCAATGTAATGTACGCATGTATTCCAAATATAGTCATACGTGCTTATGAGAAAGAACTTGCATGACATCTTTTGTCCTACCCTCTGATATGTCTCCAACGTATCTATACTTTTTGATTGTTCCATGCTATTATTTATGAAGTCTTGGATGTTTAATGGGCTTTATCTTTCACTTTTATATCATTTTTGGGACTAACCTACTAACCCAAAGGCACAGTCCAGATTGCTGTTTTTTTGCCTGTTTCAGGGTTTCGCAGAAAAAGAATATCAAACAGAGTCCAAACGGAATGAAACCTTCGCGAGAGATATTTTTGGAGAAAATCACGCACGCGGAGCTTGAGAACCATGTCAGGGGATCAAGAGGTGGCCAACGAGGGTGGGGGCGCGCCCCTGCCTCATGGCCCCCTCGAGCGTCCCCCGATGCCCTCCTTCTTCCTATATAAGTCTACGTACCCCAAAACCTCCGTGAACACAGAGAAAATCCTAATTCCACCGTTGTACCTTCTGTTCCCGTGAGATCCCATCTTGGAGGTCGTTCCGGAGCTCCACCGGAGGGGGATCCATCACGGAGTTCTTCTTCATCATCATCATTGCCCTCACCATGAGTTGTGAGTAGTTTACCATAGACCTTCGGGTCCATAGCTAGTATCTAGATGGCTTCTTCTCTCTCTCTGGATCTCAATACAAAGTTCTCCTCGTTCTTCGAGGAGATCTATTCGATGTAATCTCTTTTTGCGGTGTGTTTGTCGAGATCCGATGAATTGTGAGTTTATGATCAAGGTTATCTATGAAAGATATTTGGTTCTTCTTTGAACTTTTTATGTGTGCTCATAATATCCTTGCAAGTCTCTTCGAATTATTGGTTTGGTTTGGCGTACTAGATCTATAGTTCTTGCAATGGGAGAAGTGCTTGGCTTTGGGTTCAATCTTGCGGTGTCCTTTCCCAGTGACAGTAGGGGCAGCAAGGCACGTATCGTATTGTTGCCATCAAGGATAAAAAGATGGGGTTTATATCATATTGCTTGAGTTTATCCCTCTACATCATGTCATCTTGCTTAAGGCGTTACTCTGTTCTTATGAACTCAATACACTAGATGCATGCTGGATAGCGGTCGATGTGTGGAGTAATCGTAGTAGATGCAGACAGGAGTCGGTCTACTTGTCTCAGACGTGATGCCTATATACAATGATCATGCCTAGATAGTCTCATAATTATTCGCTTTTCTATCAATTGCTCGACACTAATTTGGTTACCCACCGTAGAATATCGCTATCATGAGGGAAGCCACTAGAGAAAACTATGGCCCCCGGGTCTATTCTCAACATATCAATCTACATCTACTTTACTTTTATCGCTTTTATTTGCTGATCTTATAAACTAAAAAATACCAAAAATATAAACTATCATCTCTATCAGATCTCACTTTCGTAAGTGATCGTAAAGGGATTGACAACCCCTTATCGCGTTGGCTGCGAAGTTCTTATTTGTTTGTGTAGGTGCGAGGGACTAGCACGTGGTCTCCTACTAGATTCATACATTGGTTCTCAAAAACTGAGGGAAATACTTACGCTACTGTGCTGCATCTCCCTTTCCTCTTCAAGGGAATACAACGCAAGCTCGAGAAGTAGCACCCTCCCATGGTAGCGGGGTCCTATTGGAAACTAAGGGATATTAAGGCCTCCTTTTAATAGAGTACCAGACCAAAGCATTAACACTTAGTGAATACATGAACTCCTCAAACTACGGTCATCACCGGGAGTGGTCCCGATTATTGTCACTTCGGGGTTGCCGGATCATAACACAAAGTAGATGACTATTGACTTGCAAGATAGGATCAAGAACTCACATATATTCACGAAAACATAATAGGTTCCGATCTAAAATCATGGCACTCGGGCCCTAGTGACAAGCATTAAGCATGGAAAAGTCATAGCAACATCAATCTTAGAACATAGTGGATACTAGGGATCAAACCCTAACAAAACTAACTCGATTACATGGTAAATCTCATCCAATCCATCACTGTCCAACAAGCCTACGATGGGATTACTCACGCACGGCGGTGAGCATCATGGAATTGGTGATGGAGGAAGGTTGATGATGACGACGGCGACAATCTCCACTCTCCGGAGCCCCGAACGGACTCCAGATCAGCCCTCCCGAGAGATATTAGGGCTTGGAGGCAGCTCCGTATCGTAAAACGCGATGAATCCTTCTCTCTAATTTTTTTCCCCGAACATGAATGTATTGAGTCGGAGTTGAGGTCGATGGAGCGTTAGGGGGCCCACGAGGCAGGGGGCGCGCCCCCTACGCTCGTGGACAGGGTGTGGGCCCCCTGGTCTTGATTCTTCAGCCGGTATTTTTTATATATTCCAAAATAATTCTCCGTTGATTTTCAGGTCATTTCGAGAACTTTTATTTCTGCACAAAAATAACACCATGGCAGTTCTGCTGGAAACAGCGTCAGTCCGGGTTAGTTCCATTCAAATCATGCAAGTTAGAGTCCAAAACAAGGGCAAAAGTGTTTGGAAAAGTAGATACGTTGGAGACGTATCAAACAGCCCGGGGTTAAGCCCTCAGCCGAATCGTAAGTATTCGGAAACTTACTGTCGTCTTTGGTCCACTTGCTTTCATTGTATAAGTTATCTTCTTTGTTTTTTTCAGTCCTCCCCGCACACTCCCCGAAACTCCATCATCGGAGGGGAACTCTCTGTCGGCCGAGATGGCAGAGAGTGAGACGTTGCCGCGAGCCTCCTCGCCTACCGTCATGGGGGACACTGAGGTGTCATCCCTGCGGACATCACCTGCCCAAGAGGGGGTGAGCGGGGCCAACAAGAGGGTGCCCGAGGTTAACACCTCGGTCACCGAAAACCAAGGGGAAGCAGTCCCCATGGCGACCGACGGCGGGGAGCCCACTGTGACGCCCGAAGACCGACGTCCCAGAAGATTCCAGAAGATTCCCGAAGTTCCAGACGTTCCGGGCTGCCCGTGTGTTTCTTTTGTGCTTGTGTTATTTATTTTGCATTGCATCATGTCATCATGCCATCATGTCATATATTTTTTTGCATCTCAACTTAAATAAATTGTGTGGACCTTCGGTCCATTTAAATCGAGGGAAGGATGACTTCTCTTTATAACATATAAAAGCCTCTCATTATTATTAGGGAGCTATATTAATAAATATTCTATTCCTTGGAATCACCTATAACACAATTGCACCATTCTTCAATTTTTCTTTTATCCATTGCAACTCATTTCTTCCTTTGAGGCCTTTTTAGTAAAATTGTGTTGCAATTTTACTTCTTCCATAAATGTTCCAAATCTTCCCATAAATCACATCTAATGTGTAGGGCCATCTCTTGAAATTCCAACCCATTTGGATTTCATCTAAAGGGTTTTCTAAATTCAAACAGTTTGACATTTATTCAAACTTGATTGAATTTTCTTCTTCCAAAAACCCTCCTTCTATTTTAATTAAATTCCTTACATTTTGTATGAGTCCCGAGATTTAACTCCGTGTTTAAATCTCTTCCCTAACCTTTTCTTTTCTTCCCTTTTCTTCTTCTTTCTTTTCTGTTTTAAAAAAACCAGTTAAAAGGAGGGCAGCCGGCCTGCGGCCTCCCTCAGCCTTCCCAGGCCCATCTCCCATCTCCTCCTCCCTCCTGGCCAAAGGCCAGCCCAGCAGCTCGCAGCCAGGCCTATCCCTTCCCAGCCTCCACTAGGCCCATTCCTCCTGAGGCCCAGGCCGCCGGCCCATTGGCCCATCTCCACCTAACCCTAGCGCTCAGCTCCTCTATCCCTTCGTTCCCTGCCCGATTCCCTCGCAGCGCCGCCACCTCTCGCTCTCCCTCGCAGCGCACGACCCCGCTCCCTCTCCCTCGCTCGTTCCTTCTCCCCTCGTTTGCAGCCAGGCCCGAACCCCTCGTTCTTTCCCCGACACCAAGCTCCCTCCTCGCCAGGCGCCGGAGCACCTGCTCCGCCTCGCCCCGATTCCCAGCGCCGGCCAGAGGTCCCGCAGCTCCTCCATGGCACCGAGCGCGCCTGTCCTCGTGCCTCCAGCGGCCAGGGGCCGAAGCCAGCCAGGCCGAAGCCCCAGCGCTCGCCCCGTCGGCCTCCCTCTGTTCCCTGCTGCGACCGCTGCGCCTTCTCCCTCCAGCGTGCAAGCCGCCGGCCGGATCCCGCGGCCGCGTTGCCGTCCAGCGCCTCGCGCCCGCACCCTCCGCGCCGGATCGGCCTCCCTCCGGTTCCCTCCTTCGCTTCATCCAGCGCCCGGCCTCCCTTCTCCGAGCCTCGCGCCGCGACACTGCAGAGCCTGAAGCCGGCGACGCCGTGGCCAGGTCCCGCCACATCGTCGTCCAGCACCGGATCCAGCGCCCGTGGCCTCACCGCCCCCCTTGCTGCCGTCGTGCTGCCGTTTTGTTGTTTTGTGTTCTGTGCTGCTATTTTTTTTTTGCCATGGTCACGTGTGCGATTACCCGGCGACGCGACAAGTACCCCTCCGATGCAAGTACGTCTACGAACCGTGAACGACTACGTCGCCGAAGACCCTCAAGTACAACTACGGAACGAGTACCCCTACCGATGACCGTGAACAACTACCGCCATCGTGGAACCGCCAAGACGAACGGAACAACTACTTCCCACTACGAACGTGTACCCCTACGTCGACGACGATCCCGACAAGTACCACTACCGTCGACATGTACATCTACGAGAACGTCTACTTCCGCTACCGTCGCCCGAGTACAACTACCGCCTCGTGAACGGCTACTTCCTCTCCGAACGTGAACGCCTTCTTCCTCTATGTCTCGAACCGCCCCGAAACGCACGCTTCAAAGGTATAACGAGACGACCCCGTCGATGCCCCGTCGAATGCTTGCTTGTGTTGTATGAGATGCTCCACTTGTGCTTCGTGCCCGTTTCGTCTTTTGTCATGTTCCTCGGTTGCCTCGTCGCCGACTCGTGGGAACCCGGTGACGGGATCACCCCACCTTCAATCTCGCTTGTCTCGCTCACGCCATCTTTCTTTTGCACCGGACTCTCAACGAGTTACCGGAACCGATATGTTGCCGTGGCATCATTTTCGGAATTGTTGCCGTGGCACCCTTTTCCTTCCACCACGGTGACGATGCTTCATATCATCTTCTTGTTAACCTTTTAATAAAATTGCATAAACTTGATCATGTCATCCGCATCATGTTAACAACATTATATGTGTGAATTGTTGTTTGTTTATAATTATTAAACATGCTCATGGGGATTTTCCGGATATGTTGTTGTTATTTTCCGGCCTCATTTAAAATGCCTAAATAGTGTAGTTTTATTATGCTTCACCTCTTGCCATGTTAACAAACACTTAATCTTGTCTTGTAAATAACGAGGGTCAACTAAATAAATAAATGTGGTGTTTTGTCAATATGCAACTCGTTGCATATTGAGCTCCACTTAACTTGTAGTGTTGTTTGTGCATTTTGCCATGCCATGCATATTTAAACCGGACATGCATCATACTTGGATGTGCATCGTATGCCATGTTTATGCTTGTATGTTTACCGTGTTGTTTGTTTCTTTCCGGTTTGCTTCTCTTGTTAGCTTCGGATTCGATCCGGAGTTGTGAGGATTCGCTCGACTGTGTTGCTTCGTCTACTTCATGGATCCGTTCTTCTCCTTTGTGGATTCCCAGGCAAGATGACCGAACCCGGATACCATTACTATTTTTGCCTATTGCTAGCAGTCTCGCTCTATGGATTTGCCTCAATGCCCATGCCTTTCTTGTCAGCCTCCTACTTGTAACCATGACCATGTTTAACCACCCTACCTACGCAAACCGTTGCTTGGCTAAGTACGCTTCTCTCAGCCCTTCTTATAGCATTGCTAGTTGCAGGTGAAGTTTGAAGATGCTTGCTTCATGCTGAAGTTGGTTGGGTTATATCACACTATATAAATGCTTAAAAATGAAATCATCTATATATTGGCAAGGGTGGAAGGCTAAGCCTTTTGCTTGGTGATTTGTTCCACTCATGCCGTTAGGAACCGTATAAACCGGTGTTATGTTCCTCGATTATGCGTTCCTAACACGGTTGGGGTGTATGGGACCCCCTTGATAAACCGCTAAGTGCTAAGTCTTTTCCAGCAAGTCCCAACATTGGTACTATTCGCCTAATAACTAATAAAACTTGCATAGGGTCTTGCAAACCCGAGTTTCTTAATCAACAACCCCGGGCCAGTGCTCCACATGAGTGTTGGTCCGAAACGGGGAGCCTGCGGGGTCACCACGAGGGAACTCGAGGATTGATATAAACCCGTAGCCTTGCCCATCCGGTCGTGTCCTGAGACTAGATACGCGCGGCTACCTATCAGGGTGTCGACACGCCGGGAGGATTTGCTGGATTAGCCTTACCTTAGTTTGGAGTATCTTGAGCACGGGATTCCGAGAATACTCGGGTCTTCCCACCTTTGGAGTTGCGACTCCGCGGATCGTGGGCTTGTCATGGGCCAAGTTGGAACACCCCTACAGGGTTTGAACTTTCGAAAGCCGTGCCCGCGGTTATGTGGCAGATGGGAGCTTGTTAATATCCGGTTGTAGATAACTTGACACCATGTTCCAATACACTACCAGCGTGAGTACCGTGACTGTCAATTTCCGAATAGGGTTTCGGGAGTTGAACACGGTGGGGTTATGTTTGACGTGTTGTAGCTAGGATCACTTCGTGATCATCTTTCGACCGAGGCACTTCTCTTCTCGCTCTCTTTACGTAAGTTAGTGCTAGTTGCTGCTGCAGACTCTTGTTGTTCCTTCACCTCTCGTTCTTTCTTCAGCCTTGTCCTCACCCAAGGCTTAAATAGTCGTGTTACCCGGGAACGGGATTGCTGAGTCCTCTATGGCTCACAGTTACTTCACCACACCAGATGCAGGTTCAGCCGAGTTTGCTGCAGGAGCTGGTTCAAGTACTTCACCGGGAGTTTGATGAAGAGTTTGGCCGTATGCTTGTGACGTTTCGACGATCAGTAGTGGTTTCTACTAGGATTCGATCCTGACCTGTGGCTTTATGTTGTTTTGGTATCTTTCTTTGGATCTTCACCCGTAGTCGGGTTGTGATGTTTTGAATGATGATTGCTTATGTAATGTATTGTGTGAAGTGGCGAGTGTAAGCCAACTATCTCCTTTTGCAATTTAATCCCTCTTTTACATGAGTCGTGCAAAGATACCAAACTTGAGATCATTCTAGGATGGGCTTATACCTTTAAGTCGTGCCTCGACACGTAGGAGGTATAGTCCCATCCTGGGCATTACAAGTTGGTATTCAGAGCCTTCTCCGACCTAGAAGCCCCCACTGATTGATCGAATCGTTGACGGTTGAGTCTAGGCACACACTGAAAATGTTTTGAGTCCTATATTTATATCGGAGAGTAGGATTTCTTTTGCTCCTCATCTCTTTTCACTCTGGTGAGGACTCCTGACGATTACTCTTGTCTCTTCTACTTTCGAAAATTGCACCAAATTTTTTAGGATCTCGCGAGTATTGTTTGGATTGTTTCGATGTCTTTGTGACGAGAACATTGTTCTCGATGCCTCCTGTCATTAGGGGTTGTGGCAGTGTCCCGGGGAGTTGAGCTCCGAGGTGTTGTCGTCACAAATCCATCGCGGCAGTACTAGAATACTTAAGACGGCCGACATCGAAAATCTCTCCTATACGGTTAGTGGCAAGATAACCCCGACATCACCCAGTACTGGGGAGGTAGCTCGAGAGTATTGCCATAACTTGTATAGTGGATGCGTTTCGAAGGTCCGAGGTAAACAGTTTCCGAGAAAGACTGGTTATGTGTTGAAGGATGGATACACCTGGATGTAGGTTTAGAGTTGATTGCGCGGTGCTTCCCGTGTATCCCCAACACCTGATTGCATAACTGGAAACTTTCGGAAATTAATAGGTGGGTTCATCTAGTAGTTCTAGGCATTCTTCCAACGAGTGCATGATATGAAGTTTGGGGTTCTACATTGAGTGAAGTGGTTTTATGGACTTGTTCCGATCGGGAGTTGCATCTTAAAGGGTCTTTGGCTATGCTGATCCGGGGATTGCAAAACCCTTTTGTAACACGTTCCATGAGCTTTCAGCACGAATATGTCGAACGAAGCTCCTATCCTATATTTGTTCTATCTGTTCCTTGTTCCTTTTATTTACTTTTTCTTCTTCCAAGTGGCTTCTCGACAAGTTGATGTACCTACGGAATTCATTCGTTCAATTCTCTGTTCGGATGATATTGTGAAGATCATGTTGCATATCTATCTTTTGTTCTTGTCTTGATTCTGGTATTCGAGTTGCTTCGATGTCAAATGTTGATTCCATACCTTTCCTTATCGGTGTTCTCATATTTCTATGGGAGTGCTAGTCCTTCTTGACCATCAAGATCTTCATGTTAATCCTTTTCAACTGGTGTGTCTTCTCTTCAAGTTATTCCATATGGACGCCATTGAGAAATCTGACGAGTTGTATGTTTCATTCATCCCAAGTTGTCTTTGTTTTTCCCACCCTCCCACCCTTCTTCTTCTTGGAGCCAGAAATTTTTAAATAAAATATCCATTTTATTCATGTGATATTTCTTCATTCTTTTCCTTCAATGTTCTTATCCGGTGATTTATCGCGAAGATGCTCAAGAGCTTCAAGTGCATCATTCTTCGTTCTCGTTTCTTCTCTGGTGGATGTAGTTCAAGATTTTGGTGTTGATCTTATCCTTTTTCTCATTTCATAATGCTTTCTTATTCCGGTGCACCAATTAATCATTCTCCTCTGGCTATTCATATCCGGAGTGCCGAAGATTCATAATTCCACTCTTAATCCGTTCAAATTATTTTGAGGATTGTTATCTTACTAAAGCCATTTAATTCAACCGGTGCTATATCTTTCAAGCAATCTTTTTCAACGGTGATTTCTTTAGTGGGCCCTAACCCACAGGTCTTTTCCCAGGATCTTACCTGACTCTTCTAATTTTTCTGGAGTTATACTCAAATTCTTTTCAAAGTGTGACGTAGGAATGATCTCCATCAGTCACATGCCTTCTCCAAGCTTGTTTTCAATTATTTCCATCTTTAGCTCCACCTTCCTCTTGTCATTCGTCTGGAGTATCTCGAAATTCTTCATGGCATTTCTCGTCTTCATTCTCAACATTTCAAGATCGGAGAAGAGTTTCTCTTAAATTTTGACCCGTTCTCTTGATGAGTTGTGATTCTAGCTTCATGCCATCCTCATTATCGTTTTGATTGTGAGGAATTATTTTCATACCCGTCCGGAGCATTTCATGAATTCTTTCCATTGTGATCCTCCGAAGGCCATCATTTCAGAATATTTCTTCATTCTCAGTTTTCAACTTCGTCCTCCAAATATTCTTCATTGATGTCTCTTCGTTCGTCTCCATATTCTTACGGTGGTTCATTCACGATTTCTCTTCCGTTGTTATCGTTTTAATTCACTTGTTCTTTTCATAATCCTACCGGTGCTTCGTTGAATATTTACCCAAGCTTGTGTGAGATCTCTCTTAATCCTTTCCAACGAGAATAAGTAGTTTGCCAAATCCTTTGGTTGTAATCAATTTAAATTGGTGAAGGAGATGCATGACATAATTCTTATTCTTGTTCCTTCCAAGTGGATTAATTCCTTTGTTTAGAGTTTATTCATGACGAATAAATTCTAGGCTTCAAGTTGTTCATCTTGTTTTCCGGAGCTCCAAGTTATTTCAATTATATCATTTCAAACCTCCAACTAATTCATCGCAGGCCTTGAATCTTATTATTTTCATCTTTCACTTCTCATGCTTTCATTACCGGAGTTCTTCATGGTGGTTCATCAAGATTTAATTCATCCTTCAAGTCTTCATCAAGATTCTTGTTGGAGCTCAAATATTATTCTTCTTGCATTTTGAAGTGCAATCCTTTCTACCTTATCTTTTCAGATGGTGTTATGTCATTTTTGACAATTTTCATTCATGTTTCATGATTCACAAGTTGTCGAGAATGAGATATTTAAACCATCATTTCTTTCTCTTTAGGAGATTCTTTCAATCCCTCATTTTTATCTCTTGGAGTTATCTTGGGTTGTATTTCACCTAAAGCTTTCCCTAAGGATTGTTGCTAATTATGGTGCTTATAAATGACCCAAGTTCTTCATTTATCATTCCGGTGAAATAAGTTTTTCGTCTCCTTGTTGATCTCAATCCAAGCAAATGTTTCGTAAGTGGCTGGTTGTCACCTCTTAATTTTGAGATGTTTTCCATAAGCCCACATCAAGCTTATTCGTTTTCGTTGTTGATTTTTTCCAACAACTCCGTTCAACCCTTCTTTGTAAGGAGGTTTTCCTAATTCAATTTTGGGAGAAGTTGTATTTTTCTTCTCCGTTCTTTCTTTTCAACGATCTAGCATATAATCTTTCATTCCGGAGGCTTTGTGATGTTCCTCTCTTTATCCATCATAGCGTTTTCTCGAGATCATGTTCTTCCTTTGCTTGTCTATTTAACCGGAGTGTTGTATTCTTCATTCTAGTTCCGTCATCCTTTCATGTTTTGCCTCTCTTTTCAACCGGAGTGCTATCTGAATCTTTCTTACCCCTTGTGCCATTCTTTTATTTGTTCCGGAGGCTGTGTGTTGTTGTTTTCATCAAGTATCATTCCAACTTGTCAAGTTCTTGTTAATTCCTTCCATTTTCAGACGGAGTGCTGTCCAAATTCTGTCATTCTTATTTCCTTGGTTGTACCGTTGCGGTTTCTTATTCTTTTGATCCGTGAGCTCTTGTTTCATGTCCTTCAACCTACAAGGTTCTCATAATGCTCCTTGTTACTCTTTTCTAACAGAGTGTTTGCATATTCGTTCATCTCTGTTGTATTCTTTCCTTCAAGATTGTTCAACCTCTCAAGGTTCGTGGTTTCACTCGTCTGTCAAAGAAGCAACTTTGTTTTACCTCTTCTTTTCATTTTTACCCGGTGCTATCTCTAGGATCTCGTGTCGAGATCCTCTGTTACTGTGGGAGAGTTGTGACGCCCGAAGACCGACGTCCCAGAAGATTCCAGAAGATTCCCGAAGTTCCAGAAGTTCCGGGCTGCCCTTGTGTTTCTTTTGTGCTTGTGTTATTTATTTTGCATTGCATCATGTCATCATGCCATCATGTCATATTTTTTTTTGCATCTCAACTTAAATAAATTGTGTGGACCTTCGGTCCATTTAAATCGAGGGAAGGATGACTTCTCTTTATAACATATAAAAGCCTCTCATTATTATTAGGGAGCTATATTAATAAATATTCTATTCCTTGGAATCACCTATAACACAATTGCACCATTCTTCAATTTTTCTTTTATCCATTGCAACTCATTTCTTCCTTTGAGGCCTTTTTAGTAAAATTGTGTTGCAATTTTACTTCTTCCATAAATGTTCCAAATCTTCCCATAAATCACATCTAATGTGTAGGGCCATCTCTTGAAATTCCAACCCATTTGGATTTCATCTAAAGGGTTTTCTAAATTCAAACAGTTTGACATTTATTCAAACTTGTTTGAATTTTCTTCTTCCAAAAACCCTCCTTCTATTTTAATTAAATTCCTTACATTTTGTATGAGTCCCGAGATTTAACTCCGTGTTTAAATCTCTTCCCTAACCTTTTCTTTTCTTCCCTTTTCTTCTTCTTTCTTTTCTGTTTTAAAAAAACCAGTTAAAAGGAGGGCAGCCGGCCTGCGGCCTCCCTCAGCCTTCCCAGGCCCATCTCCCATCTCCTCCTCCCTCCTGGCCAAAGGCCAGCCCAGCAGCTCGCAGCCAGGCCTATCCCTTCCCAGCCTCCACTAGGCCCATTCCTCCTGAGGCCCAGGCCGCCGGCCCATTGGCCCATCTCCACCTAACCCTAGCGCTCAGCTCCTCTATCCCTTCGTTCCCTGCCCGATTTCCTCGCAGCGCCGCCACCTCTCGCTCTCCCTCGCAGCGCACAACCCCGCTCCCTCTCCCTCGCTCATTCCTTCTCCCCTCGTTCGCAGCCAGGCCCGAACCCCTCGTTCTTTCCCCGACGCCAAGCTCCCTCCTCGCCAGGCGCCGGAGCACCTGCTCCGCCTCGCCCCGATTCCCAGCGCCGGCCAGAGGTCCCACAGCTCCTCCATGGCACCGAGCGCGCCTGTCCTCGCGCCTCCAGCGGCCAGGGGCCGAAGCCAGCCAGGCCGAAGCCCCAGCGCTCGCCCCGTCGGCCTCCCTCCGTTCCCTGCTGCGACCGCTGCGCCTTCTCCCTCCAGCGTGCAAGCCGCCGGCCGGATCCCGCGGCCGCGTCGCCGTCCAGCGCCTCGCGCCCGCACCCTCCGCGCTGGATCGGCCTCCCTCCGGTTCCCTCCTTCGCTTCATCCAGCGCCCGGCCTCCCTTCTCCGAGCCTCGCGCCGCGACACTACAGAGCCTGAAGCCGGCGACGCCATGGCCAGGTCCCGCCTCGTCGTCGTCCAGCACCGGATCCAGCGCCCGTGGCCTCACCGCCCCCTTGCTGCCGTCGTGCTGTCGTTTTGTTGTTTTGTGTTCTGTGCTGCTATTTTTTTTTGCCAAGGTCACGTGTGCGATTACCCGGCGACGCGACAAGTACCCCTCCGATGCAAGTACGTCTACGAACCGTGAACGACTACGTCGCCGAAGACCCTCAAGTACAACTACGGAACGAGTACCCCTACCGATGACCGTGAACAACTACCGCCATCGTGGAACCGCCAAGACGAACGGAACAACTACTTCCCACTACGAACTTGTACCCCTACGTCGACGACGATCCCGACAAGTACCACTACCATCGACATGTACATCTACGAGAACGTCTACTTCCGCTACCGTCGCCCGAGTACAACTACCGCCTCGTGAACGGCTACTTCCTCTCCGAACGTGAACGCCTTCTTCCTCTACGTCTCGAACCGCCCCGAAACGCACGCTTCAAAGGTATAACGAGACGACCCCGTCGATGCCCCGTCGAATGCTTGCTTGTGTTGTATGAGATGCTCCACTTGTGCTTCGTGCCCGTTTCGTCTTTTGTCATGTTCCTCGGTTGCCTCGTCGCCAACTCGTGGGAACCTGGTGACGGGATCACCCCACCTTCCATCTCGCTTGTCTCGCTCACGCCATCTTTCTTTTGCACCGGACTCTCAACGAGTTACCGGAACCGATATGTTGCCGTGGCATCATTTTCGGAATTGTTGCCGTGGCACCCTTTTCCTTCCACCACGGTGACGATGCTTCATATCATCTTCTTGCTAACCTTTTAATAAAATTGCGTAAACTTGATCATGTCATCCGCATCATGTTAACAACATTATATGTGTGAATTGTTGTTTGTTTATAATTATTAAACATGCTCATGGGGATTTTCCGGATATGTTGTTGTTATTTTCCGGCCTCATTTAAAATGCCTAAATAGTGTAGTTTTATTATGCTTCACCTCTTGCCATGTTAACAAACACTTAATCTTGTCTTGTAAATAACGAGGGTCAACTAAATAAATAAATGTGGTGTTTTGTCAATATGCAACTCGTTGCATATTGAGCTCCACTTAACTTGTAGTGTTGTTTGTGCATTTTGCCATGCCATGCATATTTAAACCGGACATGCATCATACTTGGATGTGCATCGTATGCCATGTTTATGCTTGTATGTTTACCGTGTTGTTTGTTTCTTTCCGGTTTGATTCTCTTGTTAGCTTCGGATTCGTTCCGGAGTTGTGAGGATTCGCTCGACTATGTTGCTTCGTCTACTTCATGGATCCGTTCTTCTCCTCTGTGGATTCCCAGGCAAGATGACCAAACCCGGATACCATTACTATTTTTGCCTATTGCTAGTAGTCTCGCTCTATGGATTTGCCTCAATGCCCATGCCTTTCTTGTCAGCCTCCTACTTGTAACCATGACCATGTTTAACCACCCTACCTACGCAAACCGTTGCTTGGCTAAGTACGCTTCGCTCAGCCCTTCTTATAGCATTGCTAGTTGCAGGTGAAGTTTGAAGATGCTTGCTTCATGCTGAAGTTTGGTTGGGTTATGTCACACTATATAAATGCTTAAAAATGAAATCATCTATATATTGGCAAGGGTGGAAGGCTAAGCCTTTTGCTTGGTGATTTGTTCCACTCATGCCGTTAGGAACCGTATAAACCGGTGTTATGTTCCTTGATTATGCGTTCCTAACACGGTTGGGGTGTATGGGACCCCCATGATAAACCGCTAAGTGCTAAGTCTTTTCCAGCAAGTCCCAACATTGGTACTATTCGCCTAATAACTAATAAAACTTGCATAGGGTCTTGCAAACCCGAGTTTCTTAATCAACAACCCCGGGCCAGTGCTCCACATGAGTGTTGGTCCGAAACGGGGAGCCTGCGGGGTCACCATGAGGGAACTTGAGGATTGATATAAACCCATAGCCTCGCCCATCCGGTCGTGTCCTGAGACTAGATACGCGCGGCTACCTATCAGGGTGTCGACACGCCGGGAGGATTTGCTGGATTAGCCTTACCTTAGTTCGGAGTATCTTGAGCACGGGATTCCGAGAATACTCGGGTCTTCCCACCTTTGGAGTTGCGACTCCGCGGATCGTGGGCTTGTCATGGGCCAAGTTGGAACACCCCTGCAGGGTTTGAACTTTCGAAAGCCGTGCCCGCGGTTATGTGGCAGATGGGAGCTTGTTAATATCCGGTTGTAGATAACTTGACACCATGTTCCAATACACTACCAGCGTGAGTACCGTGACTGTCAATTTCCGAATAGGGTTTCGGGAGTTGAACACGGTGGGGTTATGTTTGACGTGTTGTTGCTTGGATCACTTCGTGATCATCTTTCGACCGAGGCACTTCTCTTCTCGCTCTCTTTACGTAAGTTAGTGCTAGTTGCTGCTGCAGACTCTTGTTGTTCCTTCACCTCTCGTTCTTTCTTCAGCCTTGTCCTCACCCAAGGCTTAAATAGTCGTGTTACCCGGGAACGGGATTGCTGAGTCCCTGTGGCTCATAGTTACTTCACCACGCCAGATGGAGGTTCAGCCGAGTTTGCTGCAGGAGCTGGTTCAAGTACTTCACCGGGAGTTTGATGAAGAGTTTGGCCGTATGCTTGTGACGTTTCGACGATCAGTAGTGGTTTCTACTAGGATTCGATCCTGACCTGTGGCTTTATGTTGTTTTGGTATCTTTCTTTGGATCTTCACTCGTAGTCAGGTTGTGATGTTTTGAATGATGATTGCTTATGTAATGTATTGTGTGAAGTGGCGAGTGTAAGCCAACTATCTCCTTTTGCAATTTAATCCCTCTTTTACATGAGTCGTGCAAAGATACCAAACTTGAGATCATTCTAGGATGGGCTTATACCTTTAAGTCGTGCCTCGACACGTAGGAGGTATAGTCCCATCCTGGGCATTACACCCACACAATCCGGGCTCCCGCCGAACACCATTCCGACGGCCAGTATGGCTCCAGAATCGAATAAGCAATCCCTTATAAAAGGGAGAGGAGCATCAGCTCCTGCATCAACCTCCATTAATCCAGAGGCACGCAACACTCTGGAGGAAGTGCTGCAAAGCGCTTCCATCGTGGCGGAACACCGGACCATGATGGGTGCGGTTATGGAGAAAATCCAGTCTGCTAAGGCTGGACTGAATGAAGTCTTCCATAGCCTACTGACAGGCTTTGAGGTATACGACGTAACTCTACGAAGAACTTTATATTTCATTTGTGTAGGATAATAAACCTATGTATGGACAGTAGCCCCTGATGCTCTGTCCAATTTGAAAGGAATCGGACAGAGGATCCGTATAGTATTCGGGAATATAACATAATGTGCCATTATTGAAACATGCTTCCATGTTGGCGGTGACCGCCCAGACCGCAGAGGTTTGCAAGAACAATCGAAAGCTTCAGGAAGCCGACGAGGAACTCGGCCGCATTAATAAGCGATTCGATGAAACGCAAGGTATGCGGACTTAGATTTTTTTATATCAAAGATTATATGTATATTGAGAGTTTAACTCATCAGATGATGTGATTATGATCATAGCTGGCGCAGCCGAGGTCGAGACCCTCAAGGGCGCCCTTGCCCAGGACAAGGAGGCGGAGGTGAATAAGGCAACCGCTGACAAAGCGGTTGTCAAACTGGAGGCTGAACAAGCTACCCGCCGCCAACATGAAGCTCAGGTGACTAAAGTGGAGCAGGAGCTGAAGGACGCCATTCGCAAATGTGAGGCATTGGAGCAGAAGACTTCAGACCAATCATCCGAGCTTACCAAGGCTCTCCATTATGCCAAAGAGGCACGGAGCGAGTCCTGAAGTGCTCGTCAAGAGATCCACCAGGCGAGGCAGATAGCGGTTGGTAAGGCCTTTCTTTTGCAGAGTATCTTTGGAGGTCAGAGGTATGTGTTTCTCACCTGGGTGTGGAGTTCTCCAGGCGTGTTTGCGGATCTCCCAAAGAGTGCCACCGACGCGGCACAGTTCTTCACAGCCCAGGAGGGGAACTCGACGTAGAAGTTGTTCTGGTCACAATTTCTTGCACCATAACACCCGATGCCTCTCAACGACCAGCTGAAACAGCTAGTGGAGTTGCATAGGGTGACATGCTCGGCTATGAAGGACTTAATAGTCCACCTTCGGTCAACCGAGTAAATCCCGAGTAGTTACTTCGGCTTGGTGAGGCGGATCGTCGATGCGTGGCCGCGGATTGATGCTGTGAAGCACTCTTCCTGCATAGAGGGTGCCCGGATGGCCTTCGCTCGCGTCAAGATGCAATGGGCAAAGACGAAGGCCACCGAAGTGGCGACCGCAGGCCCGCCCGAAGGCAAAGATCATCGGAAGCCAGAGAGGTACTTCGATGACGTCCTAGAAGGAGCCCGCATTGTAGAGGGCCAATATTCGAAGGACGTAATTTTTAGTTAAGTGTGTTAGGGTTGTAAAAACTATGTTATGAACCCATGCTGCTATGTATGACTATGTTTTTGCGCCTTCTATTCGAGCAACTTTTCCTCCTGTGCGGCCGTTTATTTTTATACTTCTGAAAGTTACCGTTCGTCGGCTTCAACCCCCATGTAGATGCTACAGGGGTGTTCGGCATGACGCGTGACCACACTTTACCCAACGTCTTGGTCCGTAAAGGAGGTGTCCGCGGGGTGAATCAGGCAATCAGACTATGCGGCTTTATTACTTTCACTTAGCCATAGGAGTTTGACTGTGGGGCCAGGTACTAGCCCCTTGTGCATGTGCGGCTATCCGGATTATGGTGCTGCTTCCACGCGGCTGGGTGAAGACCAGCCCCTCATGTAATATGAGGTATATTGCTAACGATTTGTAGTATAGTACTAAGTCGCTGAATCGCCGACCATCTCTCGCTTATCATGACACTCAGTTTTCGGCTTTCTCTACTGAGGTACTTGACCGGACGAACCATAAATACAATCGCAGTAGTTCTCCCTTTACTACCTTAGCCTAACAATGCGGAACGTAAGGTGGTAAGCACAGGAGCTGGGCAACCCAACTATAAACCCAAGACATGATTCAGAGTCGATGCATATAGTGCAATATCCGGGACGCCGAATAGGTCCCTATAGGTGTTCGGACTTTCAAAATGTGCCGGGCCGCATACAACCCCCGGTGTTAAGGCCGGATTGAAGCACATATGGTAATCTGAGGTAGGGAGGGAACACATATGATAATGTAAGATAAAATAAATTCCAAACAAAGTGGAAATCAAGTGCTTCCTTTATACCCTAATTAATGCGGCGAGCCGTTTAGTTACAGATAATGCCAAAAACATCAAGGACATTTTACATGCCAAAAGCTTATACCAGGGAAACGTTTACACAGAGCCTCTGTTGGAAATGCAGTGCCTAGGAGGCGCTTAGGCACGCTTAGGCGCTAGGCAATGGCCAAACGACTCACCTAGGGCATAAATGGAGATCTAGGCAAGGCAAACAAGGAATTATCTACCCAAGCAAGAAATCAGGCCACATACTGCACTGATATGCCAAATGGATTATATTCCAATGGGAGTAGCTGGTAATTAACTTATTTATATACTCCAAATAATATCAACACCCGTATAATAATCACAAATATACTACGAGTAAAAACTATATTACCGCCTAGGCCGCGCCTAGGGCGCTTAGGCACTGCCTAGGCACTAGGCGAAGGTCGACGGCCTCGCTTACGCCTACCGCTTTTTCCAACCTACAGAGCCTAAACGTAATGATTTAAAAATCCCAATGATGCCCTCCTGCACGTCTGCGCCGTTTCTCCTTGGTGACACGTCCTTGAAGGAGAGGAGTCTGATGGTCGTCTGCGAAAAACAAGAATCTGGAAAGAAGTCCCTGCACAACCCTAGATAAAGTGGGTTCTTTACTAAACTTGTAGTGAAAACATATTTAAGGTCCGAATAGGGTCAAGCCATACTATGGACCATTTTCCGCAGTGTGCCTCCGGCACTGCCCAAGGTATTTCAAGGGCGTAGTTGTGTACGTGAGGTACGTATACCGCAACCTTATGGGGTAGTTGGCGGAGGCTAAACTGCTACTCAAGCTTAGGTTCCACCGAGCTACCACGTTGCAATGCGGGTCGGACAGGTTTAGCAGTGTCTTGGGTCTTGATGATCGGTTAGTTGTTCAGCTTGATAATGTCGCGTTGAGCTTCGGCTGCAAGGGCCGCGGTATGCTCCTCAGTACGAAGGAAGCGCTCCATATTCCCATTTACTTTGATAATGCCACTAGGTCTAGGCATTTTGAGCTTGAGATAAGCATAGTGCGGGAACGCGTTAAAGCGGGGGAAAGTGGTTCGTCAGAGTAGTGTGTGATAACCACTACGAAAGGGGACAATGTTGAAGATCAATTCTTTGCTTCGAAAGTTGTTTGGAGAGCCGAATACTACCTCCAGTGTTAATGAGCCCGTGCAGCGGGGCTCCACGCCGGGTATCACTCCTTTAAAGGTAGTGTTGCTGGGCTTGATTCTTGATGGGTCGATCCCCATCTTACGGACGGTATCATGATATATCCGGTTGAGGCTGCTACCGCCGTCCATGAGGACTCTCGTGAGATGGTATCCGTTAATGATAGGATCAAGTACCAGAGCCGCCGAACCTCTGTGACGGATACTAGTTGGGTGGTCCCTGCGATCGAAGGTGATCGGACAAGCCGACCATGGGTTGAATTTTGGGGCGACAGGCTCTACGGCGTATACGTCCCTTAATGCGTGTTTGCGCTCCCTCTTAGGGATATGGGTGACATATATCATGTTCACCATTTCGCCTTAGGGTGGAATTGTTTCTGTCCCCTACTGTTCGGTGGGCGAGGCTCATCATCATCCTCGCTTTGAGTTCCTTTCCCCTTGTGTTCGGTATTCAATTTACCGGCATGTTTGAAAATCCAGCAATTTTTGTTGGTGTGGTTGGCAGGCTTGTTAGGGGTACCATGAATCTGGCAAGGTCTTTGTAGTATTATGTCCAAGTTGGATGGACCATCCTGATTGCCCTTGAGTGGCTTCTTTCGCTGGCCAGACTTGGAGCCACTGAATTCGGCGTTTACTGCCGTATCCTCTGCTTCTCCGTTGTTGTTCCGACGATTGTTTTTGTTGAGTCGTGGCCTGCCATTGCCACCCCTGACCTCCGAAGTGCTTGGGTCGCTGGTACTGTTGCTTCCACGAGCCAACCAGCTATCTTCGCCCACGCAAAAGCGGGGCATTAGTGCAGTGAGAGCTGCCATGGTCTTTGGCTTCTCCTGGCCGAGGTGTCGGGCGAGCCATTCATCGCGGAAACTGTGTTTTAATGCCGCTAAGGCTTTGGCGTCTGGACAGTTAATGATTTGGTTCTTCTTAGTTAAGATCCGATTCCAGAGTTTGTGGGCTGACTCCCCGGGTCGCTGTACTATGTGGCTCAGTTCATCATCATCTGGTGGCCGGACATAAGTGCCCTGAAAATTGGCCCGAAAAGCATCCTCTAACTCTTCCCAGCTTCCAATGGAGTTCTCTGGGAGGCTATTCAACTGTGCTGGTCCTTTCAGCTTTAGAGGGAGATATTTGATGGCATGGAGGTCATCTTCGCGAGTCATGTGAATGTGGAGAATAAAGTCTTCAATCCATACGTCAGGATCTGTTGTTCCATCGTACTGCTCAATGTTCACGGGTTTAAACCCTTCCGGAAATTGTGCTGCATTACCTCATCGGTAAAGCACATAGGGTGTGTGGCACCTCTATACCAGGCGACATCACGACGGAGTTCGGATGACATATGTGTTTGGTGCTTACTCCGAACTGGATTATTTTTGTCGTGCCAGGCTTGATAGCCGTCATTGATGTCTACTACGCAACCTTATTCTTGTAGACGTTGTTGGGCCTCCAAGTGCAGAGGTTTGTAGGACAGTAGCAAATTTCCCTCAAGTGGATGACCTAAGGTTTATCAATCTGTGAGAGGCGTAGGATGAAGATAGTCTCTCTCAAACAACCCTGCAACCAAATAACAAAGAGTCTATTGTGTCCCCAACACATCCAATACAATCGTAAATTGTATAGGTGCACTAGTTCCGCGAAGAGATGGTGATACAAGTGCAATATGGATGGTAGATATAGGTTTTTGTAATCTGAAAATATAAAAACAGCAAGGTAACTAATGATAAAAATGAGCATAAATGGTAATGCAATGCTTTGAAACAAGGCCTAGGTTCATACTTTCACTAGTGGAAATTCTCTCAACAATAATAACATAACTAGATCATATAACTATCCCTCAACATGCAACAAGAGTCACTCCAAAGTCACTAATAGCGGAGAACAAACGAAGAGATTATGGTAGGGTACGAAACCACCTCAAAGTTATTCTTTCTAATCAATATATTCAAGAGTTCGTAGTAAAATAACACGAAGCTATGCTTTCCGTTCAATCTATCCTATAGTTCGTACTAGAATAACACCTTAAGACACAAATCAACCAAAACCCTAATGTCACCTAGATACTCCATTGTCACCGCAAGTATCCATGGGCATGATTATACGATATGCATCACAATCTCAGATTCATCTATTCAACCAACACAAAGAACTTCAAATAGTTCCCCAAAGTTTCTACCGGAGAGTCAAGACGAAAACGTGTGCCAACCCCTATGCATAGATTCTCAAGGTCACCGAACCCGCAAGTTGATCACCAAAACATACATCAAGTGGATCACGTGATATCCCATTGTCACGACAGATAAGCACATGCAAGACATACATCAAGTGTTCTCAAATCCTTACAGACTCAATCTGATAAGATAACTTCAAAGGGAAAACTCAATCCATTACAAGAAGATAGAGGGGGAGAAGCATCATAAGATCCAACTATAGTAGCAAAGCTCGCGATATATCAAGATCGTGCCATCTCAAGAACACGTGAGAGAGAGAGAGAGAGAGAGATCAAACACATAGCTACTGATACATACCCTCGGCCCCGAGGGTGAACTACTCCCCCCTCGTCATGGAGAGCGCTGGGATGATGAAGATGGCCACCGGAGAGGGATCCCCCCCCCTCCGGCAGGGTGCTGCTACTTCTTGAGCTTGCGTTGTATTCCCTCGAAGAGGAAAGGGTGATGCAGCATAGTAGCGTAAGTATTTCCCTCAGTTTTTGAGAACCAAGGTATCAATCCAGTAGGAGACCACGAGCGAGTCCCTCGCACCTGCACAAACAAATAAGAACTTCGCAGCCAACGCGATAAGGGGTTGTGAATCCCTTTATGGTCACTTACGAAAGTGAGATATGATAGATAGGATAGTTTGATATTTTTGGTATTTTTGGATATAAGAACATAAAGTAAAAATAGCAAAGTAAAGTAGATTGTAGATTGATATGTTGAGAACAGACCCCGGGGCCATAGGTTTCACTAGTGGCTTCTCTCATGATAGCAGAATTTTACGGTGGGTGAACGAATTACTCTCGAGCAATTAATAGAAAAGCGAATAATTATGAGAATATCTAGGCATTATCATTATATATAGGCATCACGTTTGTGACAAGTAGACCGAAACGATTCTGCATCTACTACTATTACTCCACACAACGACCGCTATCCAGCATGTATCTAGAGTATTAAGTTCATAAGAACAGAGTAACGCTTTAAGCAAGATGACATGATGTAGAGGGATAAACTCAAGCAATATGATATAAACCCCATCTTTCTATCCTCGATGGCAACAATACAATACGTGCGTTGTTGCCCCTGCTGTCACTGGGAGAGGACACTGCAAGATTGAACCCAAAGCCAAGAACTTCTCCCATTGCAAGAATTATAGATCTAGTAGGCCAAACCAAACCGATAATTCGAAGAGACTTGCAAGGATATTATAATCATACATAAAAGAATTCAGAAAAGAACCAACTATTTATCATAGATAATCTTGATCATAAACCCACAATTGAAAGTGCAACTAATCCCCGGGTGGTTTTGGTAATTAATAACAACATATATATCATTGAACTAATATTTACTTGAGAATCATTTCAGAGAAGTTCGATGATATGGGTATGGAAATGTTTGAAGAAGTGGACCCCTCAAAATGCTAAGACAAGCATTGGCAAAAGCTCAAGACTCTATTTTTGGTTTAGTGATCAAAGATCACATTGAGTCCATAGGAAAAGCCAATACTATTAAAAGGGGATGAGGTTGTGTTAATGATCTGGTTGCTCAAGTGCTTGGTGATCTAGCTCCCTAAACTATCAGCACTCTTCACTACTTAACACACTCATAAGTAATCTCGGACAAACCGATTCTGCAAACTCAGTCCCACCGAGATGAACCACCTCAGTTATTCTCCCAAACCCTAATTTCTCGGTCCATCCGATTTTGAGTTTCGGTCTCACCGAAAATGGACTGCCAACCTTCTGTAACCAATTGACATCACTTCGGAATATCCGAGTTGTTACTTTCGGTCCCACCGAGATGGCAAGCTCCAACCTTTGACTCACTTCGGACACACCGAGATGGTATTTTCGGTCCCACCGAAAATCCCAACGTTCACTATATTTGAACTTTCGGTCTGACCGAGTTTTCACTTCGGTCTCACCGAGATTGGTCAAATGTGTGTGTAACGGTTGGATTTTGTGTGGAGGCTATATATACCCCTCCACCCCCTCTTCATTCATGAGGAGAGCCATCAGAAAGTCTACCACTCCTACCATACACTTTCTGAGAAGAGAACTACCTACCCTTGTGTTGAGATCAAGCCATTCCATTCCTACCATATGAAACTTGATTTCTAGCCTTCCCAAGATGCTTTCCACTCAAACCTTTCTTCCACCACAGCTATATCAGTGAGGAGAGTTGAGTGTTGGGGAGATTATCATCTGAAGCACAAGAGCAAGGAGTTCATCATCATCAACACCATCTATTACCTTTTGGAGGGTGGTGCCTCCTAGATTGGTTAGGTGTCGCTTGGGAGCCTCCGTCTTTGAGATGTGGAGTTGAACCAAGAAGTTTGTAAGGGCAAGGAGATCGCCTACTTCGTGAGATCTACCCCGAGTAAGGCTAGTCCTCCGTGGGCGTAGGCCATGATGGAATAGACAAGGTTGCTTCTTCGTGGACCCTTCGTGGGTGGAGCCCTCCGTGGACTCGCGCAGCCGTTACCCTCCGTGGGTTGAAGTCTCCATCAACGTGGATGTACGATAGCACCACCTATCGGAACCACGACAAAAATCTTCGTGTCACCAAACTGCGTTTGATCTTCTCCACCTCTCTTTTACATGTGCAATTTACTTTCCGCTGCTATTACTCTAGAATTGCATGTGTAGGGTGATACTTGAATTGATCTTAATTGTGAAACTGCCAAAAACATTGCATGATCAAAAGGCAGATTTTTTATATTGTCAAGTAGTCTAATCACCCCCCCCCCCCTCTAGACATACTTTCGATCCTACAAGTGGTATCAGAGCTTTGGTCTCCATTGTTTTGGTTTCCATTGCATTGGACTCCATAAGCTTGGTTTCACAACCTAGGAGAGTATGGCGTCTAGTGAGGGTAATTATCGTAGAGGTCCTTACTTTGATGGTACAAATTTTGCTAGTTGGAAGCATAAAATGAAAATGCATATTCTTGGTCATAACCCAGCCGCATGGGGCATTATTTGTGTTGGTATGCAAGGTGATTTCTTCGAAGAAGGAAAAGTTCCGGATCGCGAAGCTACACCGGAAGAGCTGCGGATGTTGCAAAACAATGCTCAAGCTTGTGACATTCTCTTCAATGCTTTGTGTCCCGAGGAGTTCAACAAAATCAGCCGTCTTGAGAATGCTAAAGAGATTTGGGATACTTTGGTTGAAATGCACGAAGGTACTGAATCTGTGAAGGAATCAAAGCTAGATATTCTTCAAGGTCAACTTGACAAGTTCAAGATGAAGGATGGTGAAGGAGTCGCTGAAATGTACTCTAGGCTTGCTCTCATCACAAATGAGATTGCCGGCTTAGGAAGCGAAGAAATGACCGACCGATTCATCATTAAGAAGATTCTCAGAGCTTTGGATGGAAAGTATGACACCATGTGCACTTTGATCCAAATGATGCCAAACTACAAGACTCTCAAGCCAACTGAAGTCATTGGAAGAATTGTTGCTCATGAGATGACACTTAAGGATAAGGAAGAGCTTCACAACAAGTCAAGTGGTGCTTACAAAGCTACAAGTGATGCTCCTACTACCTCAAGTGACAAGCTAATTTCCAATGAAGAGATAAGCCTAATGGTCAAGAACTTCAACAAGTTCTACAAGAATAGAGGCAAAGAAAGAAGCTCAAAGTCTAGATCATATGATGAAAAGAGATCTTCTAGCCGTGATCGAAATTGCTACAATTGTGGAAGACCCGGACACTTCTCAAATGAGTGTACGGCTCCCCACAAGAGAAGAGAAGAATCTCCAAGAAGAAGAGCAAGAGATGAGTCACCTCGGAGAGAGAGAAGGAGTAGAGATGATCGTTATGAACGAAGACCCTCTCGGAGAAGCAAGGATTCGGAGAGGAAAGACAAGTCATCAAGGAGCTACACAAGAAGAAGACATCAAGCTCATGTAGGTGAATGGGTCTCCGGCTCCGACTCCGACAATCAATCCGATGGAAGCTATCACTCCGACTCCGACTACAGTCAAGATGAAGGTGTTGCCGGACTTGCACTCGTATCCTCCAACTCCAACTCCTACGACTTATTTGATTCACCCAATGAGGGAATTGGAAGATGCTTCATGGCTAAAGGCCCCAAGGTAACACATCCTGAATTCATTGACTTTGATAGTGATGAGGATGACTTGCTTGGTGAAGATGAGCTCTTGCATGATAAATCTAGTGAGCTTAGTAATGATGAAAATGCTAGTAGTCTTTATAGTCGAGAAGAGTCGAATGACAATGCTATGAAGGAGATTGAGCGTCTTACTAAAGAACTAAACACTCTTAAGTTAGCTCATGAAACAACTCAAGAAGATCATAGAGAGCTCCTAAGATCTCATGAGAAGCTACGCTTCGAGAAGCTCACTCTAGAGCAAGAACATCAGTTTCTAAAAGCGATCAATGACGATCTTCGAAAGAAGAGTTCTTCATATCTTGCCAAACGACTTCTCTTGTCTAATTTCTTGCCACCTATTAAGACTAAGCATGACAAGCACAAGAAAAATTCTTCCTCTAGTAGTAACAATAACAATGTTAAATCCAATATTGTTGCTTCTAGTAGTTCTCTTGATTCCACTAACAATGTTTCAAGCCAAGTTACACTTGAGCAAGAAAATAGCTTATTGAAGGAAATCATAGAGAAAGGTGTCTACAAGAGTCTTGCCGGAAGCAAGAACTTTGAGGAGATTGTTCGCAAACAAGGAAGACACCGGAAGAATCAAGGGATTGGTTTTGAGCGAAAGTTCAACGCCGAAGGTGTTGAGTGGGAAGAAGGTCAATACCCTACTCCACAGTTTGTTTCACAAAAGGAGAAGTATGATCCTACTTCTTCCAATGTGGAACAAGCTCAAGATGACCTTCCACCACAAGACCACAAGCTAAAGGCCAAGGACAAGCTTCAAGAGGAGATTGATGCATTCATTGAAGCACCTCAAGCCATGGTCAAGTGGGTTCCCAAGGACACATCAAGTTCTAGTTCGTCAAGCTCAACTACAACACCAAGGATTCCCATCAAGATGATGTGGATCCCAAAGAAGAAGAACTAGAAGGTTCTTGAGGGTGACTCCGCCAACAAACTTCACTCATATTCATTTTGGCAAGAACTTGTGCAATCAACTTCCACATCATGCACTAGTTCATGGAGTCACAAACCCTCTTGTTGGTAAGTCAAGGGACAAGGTAATCATTGCTTTCATGGACATCATCTTTTATGTACTTCACTCTATGTCTATGGATATTCTTGTTTGTTCCTTGTGGGACTAACCCATGTAGGTATTGAAAGTGCCCTAATCCAAAGGATTGCTCCCAACTCTTGATGATCTGCATCAACATTGAGCATCCACATCTTCAACATCTACATGAAGTCTTCTACGACAACCCAAGGTTAGTTTGACCCTTTAAAAGGGGTTCTCACATCTAGGGGGAGCTTTGCTCTAAAAAATTAAGCTAAAGCATCTCCAAATGATGTGAACACATAAATGCTTTATGTAAAAGTGGTAACCCCACTTGTGCTTAAACGATGAGTATGACCTATGATCAAATGTTCTCATTTGGCTCCTAAGTCAATATACTCATATATAGATGACCTAGTCATCGACAAATTGTGTGCTAGTAGCTAGAGTGTTGGTTGTGCATGTTTGACACATATTTCAGTTGCTATCTTATTGTGTGAGCATGTTGAATGCATGATTTCATCCATTCAAGGACATCCATTTGTTGTTTTGATTGCTTTGATTCTTCTGGCCAAATGGATGGACAAGAATGCCTAAGCACCTTCCCTAGCTATCTATGCTTTCTTGTCTCAAATTCTATTCATGCTCATATCACAACTTTGAACAAGTCTTTTTCGGACAGTCCGAGTGAGGAGCACTCGGAGCCACCGATTCGTCTAAGGCTGACTTCCAAAACCTTCTAAGTCCATTTCGGTCGGACCGGCTTCTCAATCTCGGTCCAACCGAAACGCTTAGACTGATCTAGGTTTCATCTCGGTGAAACCGAGTTCAAAAGCTCGGTCTGACCGATATGCGTAACTGCACAGCAGTTATACATCTCGGTGACACCGAGTTTTTCAACTCGGTCCCACCGACAGCATGGGGTTATATATACCTGAGGGCTGCGCGCGATTTAATTCTTCAAACCGTTCGCCCCCAAGACCCCTGCTGCCTTCGCCCTGGTCTACGGATCGTCGCCGTCGTCGCCTGTGCGCCCTCGCCGCAGGTCTCCGCCGCCGTCAACGGTAATCATCTCCACCGTTGCCGCCGTAGAGGGACACCACCAAGTTAGGGTGTGCCCCGATCCCTTTTGTGCTCCCCATCCGATTCTTGCACGATAGGCTTGCCATGATTCAATCCACGTTCGAGATATTCCCTATACATTAGTTCAGATCCTCTAGTTTCGAGCGAAATTCTTAGGTTTAGGTTTCCACGGAACGCATCTCGGTGAAGCCAATTTTGAAACTCGGAATGACCGATTTGGCCTCTGGCCATTGCACTGCATCATTCGGTTTAACCGAGTTATGCAAATCGGAATGACCGAAACGTAGTTTCAGTGAAACCCTAAGTTATCGGTAGGACCGAAACCCATTTCGGTCTGACCGAAAGTGGTGTGTAGGTTTCTGTTGAACACTTCGGTTTCACCGAAACTTAAAATCGGTTTGACCGAAATGCATTCTGTGAAAACTCAAAACTAAGTTTTGAACTCATTTTTTTTGCAAAAACCTCTGCAGTTGTGATAACTCTTCTACTCTGCCTATACCTTATCTTTTCACAGGTTTTCAGCCATGTCAGATGTCAGTGACAGCCAGAACAGGTCTGAGTCACCTTTTGCTGAAATTCCAGAGGCAGATACAAGTCCTGCTAGCAGCTCCAGTGATGATGGTGAGAGGAGCACCCCTAGTGGTTTGCCTCCTGCAGCCACCAGAACCAGGAAGAAGAGAACCTCTGATGATGAGGACTCTGACTTTGTTGCTGAGGAAGTTACCTCCAAGCCAAAGAGGAATGTGGTTGCCAAAGAGCACCAAGGGCAGCAGTCAAGGAAAGGCACAAGCAAAGTAAAGCAGTCAGCAGTTGCAAAAAAGCTCAACTTGGAAGAGCCTGCTCCAAGCAAGGTGAAGAAGACTTCCAAGAGGAAAAGGGTAGTATATGTTGAACCTCAAGTTGATGCTGCAGAAGAAGAAGAAGAAGATGCACCCCAGCCTCCTCCTCAGAAAGCTAAGTTCATGGGTGATGCTATTCGGGCTCAAGCCTCCTCTAAGCCCAAGAAGCCTGCTCAAGCCAAGGCAGCTCCAGTCAAGCCCAAGAGAACAACCAGAAGCATTCCAGCTTCTGAGAAGAACAAAGGTGAGATGCCACCGTCTGAATCAGATGAAGAGCATGTGTTGCTTAAGCTCCGTCCCAAGTTGCCACTCCACAATGATGCTCATCCTCAAGCTGAGGACATGAAGGCAAGGAAGGATAAAGGTCTCAGGCTATGGAGACAGTCTGATCCATATGCTGTAAGGAGAAGGACTGCTGTGGACCCCAGATTCCACACCAGAGAGCAGCAGGATTTCTATGAGACCGTGCTGATGGATAAGAAGCCCATTGTTGCTGACACCAGGTATGTTGACTGGAAGTATATTGACAGTGAAGAGCACCGGGACTTCTTTCCCCATGTGCATGAGAGCTTTACTGCATGTGGAGTTGCTGATTTTGTGGGTCAAGAACTGACAGCTTGGAATGACGAGATGATCATGCAGTTCTACGCCACAGCCCACTTCTATCCTGATGGCAAGATCACCTGGATGACTGAAGGTCAAAGGTTTTCTTCGACTGTTGAAGAATGGGCAGAACTCCTGAACGCTCCAGTGCAGAGAGAGGACGACATTGATGTCTATGGGATTCCTAAGAAGAGTCATGATTCCATGAAGAACATGTACAAGGAGATCCCCGCTGCTGATTTGGAAGGATGGAAGCTTGGCTCAGTGTACTATCTCCAGGCAGGTCTGACCACCACTAACACTATTCTGAGGCATACATTGATGCCTAAGTCTGGAGACCACCGCATGATTCGAGGCTATTCTATCAACATGCTGCACATTCTCGATGAGAAGGCACCCTTCAAGGTGATGGACTTGATGGTAGAGACCATTAAGAGGACTGCAGCTGACCAGAAGAGGTCGTGTGGGTTTGCCCCGCAGATTCAGATGCTCATCAACGCCAAGTTTGGCACGGGCAAATTCATGTTGGATAGGAAGCACTTGCCACTGCAGCCAGAGCATGAGGACAACATAGTTGTGATGGATGAAGAGGATCCTACCTCAGTTGAAGGACAGGCCAAAATCGAAGCTGCGAAGAAGGCTAAAGCCGACAAAGAGGCAGCAGCAGCAGCAGCTAAGCCAAAGAGCTTTGGAGAACAAATTCTTGAAGCTACCCAGCGGATTGAACAACGCCTGGCCAGCATTGAGCAATCTCAGGAGAGCCTAGAGAGGATTGTTGAGGACAAGATCCACGCTCTGGACGTGAAGCTGACTGAGATTCAGGTGTCTGTCAACAAGCTTGAGGCAGACATGGAGGAGACAAGGCAGGAGAGAGCAGAGCTCATGCAGGATGATCTAGTCCAGGACTCTCATCGCCAGACTGCTCAGGTTCCCAGAGGATCCAGATCTGCAGCTATCCCAGTGACTGACTCCAGGGCTACCACTTCAGCACCAGCTACAGCTCCAGCAGTTGCTCCAGCTCCAGCATCCACTCCTCCAGCGCAGACATCAGCAGAAGTCTTCGCCGATGCAGCTATCTCTACACCGACATCTACCTAGACGGGAGCCGCCAGCAGAGCCCGCAGTGACGCTTAGCTCTATACCTTTTCGAACTTTTTGGTAACTTGTTGCCAAAGGGGGAGAAATTGTTATAGATCATAGGGCTTCGAGAGAGAGAGAGTGCTCTTTCGTCTTTCATTCTTTTGCCGGTTTCTTTGAGATACATTGGTTTCTTTTGGTCTTTTGAAACTTTAAGTGTGCTTGCTACTACGTTTGATGCTACCTTTATGAGTGCTTGGTCATACTATGCTTTAATGTGTGCTTAATGCTTATCATATGATATTCCTTATTGTATGGCTATTTACTCTTGTCTTGGTGATTGAGTGCATGTTATTCATTCTTATCATTTTGTGCGCTCCACCAAGATGTATGTGACATGGAAGAGTGACCCATAATCCTAATCGATTGTGCATTTGCATTCAAACGCAAATTTTAAATAATGCACAAATTTAGGGGGAGCTCTTGTTTATCACATACTTCTCAAAGCGACGATATTATTCATTGATTATATCTTTTGTCGAAGCTTTGATCTATATGTTATCATCAATTACCAAAAAGGGGGAGATTGAAAGTGCAACTAATCCCCGGGTGGTTTTGGTAATTAATAACAACATATATATCATTGAACTAATATTTACTTGAGAATCATTTCAGAGAAGTTCGATGATATGGGTATGGAAATGTCTGAAGAAGTGGACCCCTCAAAATGCTAAGACAAGCATTGGCAAAAGCTCAAGACTCTATTTTTGGTTTAGTGATCAAAGATCACATTGAGTCCATAGGAAAAGCCAATACTATTAAAAGGGGATGAGGTTGTGTTAATGATCTGGTTGCTCAAGTGCTTGGTGATCTAGCTCCCTAAACTATCAGCACTCTTCACTACTTAACACACTCATAAGTAATCTCGGACAAACCGATTCTGCAAACTCAGTCCCACCGAGATGAACCACCTCAGTTATTCTCCCAAACCCTAATTTCTCGGTCCATCCGATTTTGAGTTTCGGTCTCACCGAAAATGGACTGCCAACCTTCTGTAACCAATTGACATCACTTCGGAATATCCGAGTTGTTACTTTCGGTCCCACCGAGATGGCAAGCTCCAACCTTTGACTCACTTCGGACACACCGAGATGGTATTTTCGGTCCCACCGAAAATCCCAACGTTCACTATATTTGAACTTTCGGTCTGACCGAGTTTTCACTTCGGTCTCACCGAGATTGGTCAAATGTGTGTGTAACGGTTGGATTTTGTGTGGAGGCTATATATACCCCTCCACCCCCTCTTCATTCGTGAGAAGAGCCATCAGAAAGTCTACCACTCCTACCATACACTTTCTGAGAAGAGAACTACCTACCCTTGTGTTGAGATCAAGCCATTCCATTCCTACCATATGAAACTTGATTTCTAGCCTTCCCAAGTTGCTTTCCACTCAAACCTTTCTTCCACCACAGCTATATCAGTGAGGAGAGTTGAGTGTTGGGGAGATTATCATCTGAAGCACAAGAGCAAGGAGTTCATCATCATCAACACCATCTATTACCTTTTGGAGGGTGGTGCCTCCTAGATTGGTTAGGTGTCGCTTGGGAGCCTCCGTCTTTGAGATGTGGAGTTGAACCAAGAAGTTTGTAAGGGCAAGGAGATCGCCTACTTCGTGAAGATCTACCCCGAGTAAGGCTAGTCCTCCGTGGGCGTAGGCCATGATGGAATAGACAAGGTTGCTTCTTCGTGGACCCTTCGTGGGTGGAGCCCTCCGTGGACTCGCGCAGCCGTTACCCTCCGTGGGTTGAAGTCTCCATCAACGTGGATGTACGATAGCACCACCTATCGGAACCACGACAAAAATCTTCGTGTCACCAAACTGCGTTTGATCTTCTCCACCTCTCTTTTACATGTGCAATTTACTTTCCGCTGCTATTACTCTAGAATTGCATGTGTAGGGTGATACTTGAATTGATCTTAATTGTGAAACTGCCAAAAACATTGCATGATCAAAAGGCAGATTTTTTATATTGTCAAGTAGTCTAATCACCCCCCCTCTAGACATACTTTCGATCCTACAACAATTAATTAGATCTCGACAAATGCACCGCAAAAAGATTACATCGAATAGATCACCTCGAAGACCGAGGAGAACTTGGTATTGAGATCCAAAAAGAGAGAAGAAGCCATCTAGGTAGTAACTATGGACGCGAAGGTGTGTGGTAAACTACTCACAACTCATGGTGAGGCGATGGTGTTGATGTAGAAGCACTCTGTGGAAGATCCCCCCTCCGGTGGAGCTCCGGAACATACCCCAAGATGGGATCTCACAGGAACAGAAGGTTGCGACGATGGAATTAGGGTTTTCTGTGTTGCTTCGATGTTTTTAGGGTACATGGGTATATATAGGAGGACGGAGTACGTGGGTGGAGCAACGTGTGGCCCATGAGGGTGGGGGCGCGCCCTGGACCCTTGTGGGCACCACGTGTCCCCTCTGCCTTGGTTCTCAAGTCTCTC
This sequence comes from Secale cereale, assembly GCA_902687465.1. NCBI lineage: Eukaryota > Viridiplantae > Streptophyta > Magnoliopsida > Poales > Poaceae > Secale > Secale cereale. Next base: position 427,256,797 of record LR738714.1, read on the forward strand.
GTGAAGATATCGTTCCCAAAATAACTCTCCCGAAGGTTTCATTCCGTTTGGACTCCATTTGATATTCCTTTTCTGCGAAACCCTGAAACATGCAAAAAACAGCAATCTGGACTGGGCCTTTGGGTTAATAGGTTAGTCCCAAAAATAATATAAAAGTGTATAATAAATCCCATTAAACATCCAAAACATCATATATAATAGCATGGAACAATAAAAAAATTATAGATACGTTGGAGACGTACCAAGCATCCCCAAGCTTAACTCCTGCTCGTCCTCGAGTAGGTAAATGATAAAAGCAGAATTTTTGATGTGGAATGCTAACCAACATAATTTTCAATGTAATTCTCTTTATTGTGGCATGAATGTTCATATCCGAAAGATTCAAGACAAAAGTCTATATTGACATAAGAAATAATAATACTTCAAGCATACTAACAAAGCAATCATGTCTTCTTAAAATAACATGTCCAAAGAAAGTTATCCCTACAAAATCATATAGTCTGGCTATGCTCCCTCTTCATCACACAAAATATTCCTATCATGCACAACCCCGGTTTCAGCCAAGCAATTGTTTTCATACTCAATTTTTTCAAACCTTTCAACTTTCACGCAATACATGAGCGTGAGCCATGGATATAGCACTATGGGTGGAATAGAGTGGTGGTTGTGGAGAAGACAAAAAAGAGGAAGATAGTCTCACATCGACTAGGCGTATCAACAGGCTATGGAGATGCCCATCAATAGATATCAATGTGAGTGAGTAGGGATTGCCATGCAACAGATGCACTAGAGCTATAAATGTATGAAAGCTCAACAAAAGAAACTAAGTGGGTGTGCATCCAACTTGCTTGCTCACGAAGACCTAGGGCATTCGAGGAAGCCCATTGTTGGAATATACAAGCCAAGTTCTATAATGAAAATTCCCACTAGTATATGAAAGTGACTAAACATGAGACTCTCTATCATGAAGAACATGGTGCTACTTTGAAGCACAGGTGTGGAAAAAAGATAGTAGCATTGTCCCTTTTCTATTATTATTTTTTCTTTTTTTCTTTTTCCTTTTCTTTCTTTTTCTTGGCCTTTCCTTCCTTTTTTTTTCTTTTTTTCTTTGGGACAATGCTCTAACAATGATGATCATCACACTTATATTGATTTACAACTCGATACTAGAACAAAGTATGACTCTATATGAATGCCTCCGGTAGTGTACCTGGATGTGCAATGAATCAAGAGTGACATGTATGAAAAATTATGCATGGTGGCCTAGCCACAAATACGATGTCAACTACATGATCATGCATGACAATATGACAATATGAAGCGTGTCATATGAACGGAATGGTGGAAAGTTGCATGGCAATATATCTCGGAATGGCTATGGAAATGCCATGATAGGTAGGTATGGTGGCTGTTTTGAGGAAGGTATATGGTGGGTGTATGGTACCGGTGAAAGTTGCGTGGTACAAGAGAGGCTAGCAATGGTGGAAGGGTGAGAGTGCTTATAATCCATGGACTCAACATTAGTCATAAAGAACTCATATACTTATTGCAAAAAATTACGAGTCATCAAAACAAAGCAATCAACGCATGCTCCTAGGGGGGAGGTTGGTAGGAGTTAACCTTCGCGCGCCCCCGACCTCCACACAACGGATGACACTCTACAAATACCTCATGCTCTAACTTCGTCACATAGCGGTTCACCATACGTGCATGCTAGGGGAATCACAAACTTTAACACAAGTATCTCTCAATTTCATAATAACTCCACTAGCATGACTCTAATATCACTATCCCCATATCTCGAAACAATCATCAAGTATCAAACTTCTCATCATATTCAATGCACTTTGTATGAAAGTTTTTACTACATTCATCTTGGATGCCTATCATATTAGGACTATTTTTATAACCAAAGCACATTACCATGCTATTCTAAAAGACTCTTAAAAGGATATAAGTGAAGTATGAGAGATCAACAATTTATACAAAATAAAATCACCACCGTGCTCTAAAAGATATAAGTGAAACACTAGAGCAAAACTATTTAGCTCAAAAGATATAAGTGAAGCACATAGAGTATTCTAACAAATTCTAGACCATATTTATCTCTCTTAAAAAGGTGTGTCCAGCAAGGATGATTGTGGCAAACTAACAAGCAAAGACTCAAATCATACATGATGCTCCAAGTAAAACACATATCATGTGGTGAATAAAAATATAGTCCCGAGTATAGTTACCGATAGATGAAGACGAAAGAGGGGATGCCTTCTCGGGGCATCCCCAAGCTTAGGCTTTTGGTTGTCCTTGAATTTTACCTTGGGGTGCCTTGGGCATCCCCAAGCTTAGGCTTTTTCCACTCTTTGTTCCATAGTCCATCAAAGCCATACTCAAAACTTGAAAACTTCACAACACAAAACTTAGCCAAAAATCTCGTGAGCTCCGTTAGTATAAGAAAACAAACCACCACTCAAAGGTATTGTAATGAACTAATTCTTTGTTTATATTGGTGTTAAACCTACTGTATTCCAACTTCTCTATGATTCATATCCTCCAATACTACTCATAGATTCATCAAAATAAGCAAACAACACACGAAAAACAGAATCTGTCAAAAACAGAATAGTCTGTAGTAATCTGTAACTTTCGCATACTTCTGTAACTCCAAAAAAATTGAAATAAATTGGTAAACGTGAGGAATTTGTCTACTAATCATCTGCAAAAATAATCAACTAAATAGCACTCTCCACTAAAATCTGGTGACTATTCTAGTGAGCGCTAACATTTATGTTTATTACAGCAAGATCATATAAACTTCACACAAGTCTTCCCAAAGGTTCTACTTGGCACAAACACTAACTAAAGCACAAAACCACATCTAAACAGAAGCTAGATGAAATATTTATTCCTAAATATAAGCAAAAAAAATAAAAATAAATTGGGTTGCCTCCCAACAAGCGCTATCGTTTAACGCCCCTAGCTAGGCACGAGATTTCAATGATGCTCACATGAAAGAAAAAATTGAAGCACAAAGAGTGCATCATATAGCATGTGAAAATCACATCTAAGTCTAACATACTTCCTATGCATATACATATTATAGGAAAACAAATTAGCAATACTAGCAAGATCTAGCATATGCAAGGAAGAAGAAAGAAACAATGGCAATCTTAACATAACGAGAGGTAATTTGGTGACATGAAAATTTCTACAACCATATTTTCCTCTCTCATAATAATTGCATGTAGGATCATAAGCAAATTCAACAGTATAGCTATGGCATAACATATTCTCAACACGATCCACATGCATACGAAGTTGACACTCTTCCAAAATAGTGGGATCAACATTAACTAAAGTCATGACCTCTCCAAACCCACTTTTATCAAAAATTCCATAAGATTGAAAATTCTCCAAATATGTGGGATCTAAAGTTGACACTCTTCAAAACCCACTTTCAATATTATTGCAAACATTATTATCAATCTCATATATATCATGGGGCTTAAATAAATTTTCAAGATCATAAGAAGAATCACCCCAATCATGATCATTGCAACAAGTAGTGGGCATAGCAAAATAAGCATCCCCAAGCTTAGGGTTTTGCATATAATTTGCACAATTGACATTAATAGAATTTATAATAACATCATTGCAATCATGCTTTTTACACAAGGAGCTATCGTGAATCAATCTATAATTTTCTTTCAATACTTCATCGCAATTTCCAGATTCACAAATTTCAAGCAAAACCTCATAAAGATAATCTAGTGCACGTAGCTCACTAGCAATTGGTTCATCATAATTGGATCTCTTAAAAAGATTAGAAAGTGGATGAGGATCCATAATTTAGCAAGCGAAGATGCAAGCTAATATAGGGCACATAGCAACACAAGCAAACAAGAAGCAAGCGAATGGTAAACACACGGCAAAAGAAGGGTAAATAAAACGGCAAGGGCGAAGTGGGGGAGAGGAAAACGAGAGGCAAATAAATGTAATGCGAAGGATAAGGGTTTGCGATAGGTACTTGGTATATGACTTCTGTGTAAGCCTCCCCGGCAACGGCGCCTGTCGGGGATATACCCCGCGGTATGAACCGGCCGGAAATATGACCCGGCCGGACTTGGTGGTTTACTTGAGAGGGTTTACACTTGGCAATTTATTAGTAACCCGGCAGGCGGATCACGATGACAAGGCCCAAGGCCCAGAAGGCCGGTTCATGTTATGGTGGGCCGGTTTATGAAGAGAGCATAAGGAATATTCTCTTACAAAGGAAGCAAGACTAGGACTCCTTGTAATAAAGCAATCCTAATCCTACTAGGACTCTACATGTAACCCGCCCCTTCAACATATATAAGGAGGGGCAGGGCTCCCCAAAGAGGGACAAGTTTAGAGAAGCCACAAGCTACGAGTTTTAGACAAGTTCTCACAAGTTTCTAGGGCTAGACACAAACAGCCGGTTTACCAGCGACACCATAAGGATCATAATGAGATCTAGCCTCAAACAGCACGTAGGGCTATTTCCGGATGATGTTTCCCGGGGCCCGAAGCTGTCTAAATCCTTGTCTTTCATTGCGTCTCTCGATTCCGCTCAACCCCTCTCAAGCTACCAAATAGATGCGCGGCCTCGCGACTAAGTCCGCTAAACCGGACATCTGCCGTGTTAATTCCACGACAGTTGGCGCCCACCGTGGGGCCTGCGCACGGTGGTGTTGAGTTCTTGGAGGGATTTTTCTCAGGGATCGAAGACCCACGATTGACTGGATGAAGAAGAGCTGATATGGAACGATCGCATGAGCCGCCGGACAACTATGGGAGAGCCGGCAAATTTGTCGTTTGGAAATCAGAATTATGGTTAATTTTGGAGATGACAGATGCGAGATTCATCAGGGACGGAAAGATTTTTTAGGGTTTCCGTGCGTCACCCCGCGTGTTGATCGGTGATCCATCGAATCCGAGGGCAGATCGTTTTTCGGCAGTCGAGACCGGGCAGGGGATGTTGTACGAGACGGCGGTCGTTGTTACTGCTACGGCTCGTACCAAGTCCCGAGAGGATATTACAAGGATACATCGTTGTTTGCATCAAACCCGATAATTATGGTACTACTAAAATAAAGGTAATCGACCGGTCAAATATGGAGCAGATGAGATTCAAACTCGGATAGATGTGCGCACGCGTTCAGGGTTAGATACGGTGGGTTCGCTCCCTCCGATGGCGAGACCGCAGCTGTACGGCCACAAGTTGCCACTGCCGGATCAAGGCCTAGAAGATTTGACGCCTACAGCCGTACATCCACAAGTTGCTGCTACCTGTGAATATGTTGTAGCAGCACCGAGAATTGCGCTGGCTAGCCCCGTTCGGCGCACACACTTACAGGTGCAATCCATTAGAAACATAAGCTTGAAAAAAAATCACCGCTGCCCTGATCAACGGCGGGCGGGGATCTGCTGCATGAGGCAAAGCAGTCTCAGATCAATACAACTTCTGTCAAGGCCGGCCGCACAGGGGAATCTAATGACAAAAGTATCCATGATAGCCGGATTAACCAAGTCCAATCATGTGCTGCTAGCTCATATGGAGAAGCAAATCTACGGTCCACTACTAATAGTACTTCTCACGCGAGTACAACATGAGGACCATTAGTACCACGTATATCAGAAAAATCATCGGGACGCGCACATAGCATCAGTGTCCGTGTTTGTCTGACAAAAATACCAGATATTTATCAGCATTGAGCCGCCTTTGCTGTATTGACCCACCGGGGCCGCGTTGGGTCATCTTCAATCGCACCAAACGGATCATCCATTGTCAAATCAGGTGATATCTATCTTATTTATTTTCAACACATGTTAATTCATCCGAGCAAAAATACCTCGCCCTGCTGTATTTTGTATGCAGAAAAAACATTCATTACAAAGCGATATTATACCGCGGAGATGGAGGCCTGCCAACATTATTCGGCACAAGTGGACGTCGTTACTCAACGGATTCTCGCTCCGGCGTACAACGTTGTGGCCGTCTCTCACGACCGCGCCGGTTTACAACGTCGTGGCCGTCTCTCGCGACCGCACCGGTTTACAATGTCGTGGCCCTCCCTCGCGACCGTGCCGGTTTACAACGTCGTGGCCGTTTTTCGCGACCGCGCCGGTTTATAACAAAGAGGACAACTAGCCTGTCGGCGCCGGCCGACCCATCTGTCGTTCGAGCAAATCAGGTGTTATCCCTCCTATATATTTTATCAAGACATTTTAAATTCCTTTGAGCACCATTACATTGCTCTATTGGCGTTTTTATATATAGGTGAAATTATTATTTTACTGCGGGAGTAAAGCACGCGCAGGCAATATTCTACAACGGCGTTTCCTCTGTGTCACGCTGCCCGTTGAACGGACGGCCGGTTTACGCATCTGCACCGGTTTACTACGCGGAGGACAATTTGCTCATCTGCGTCGGTTTACAACTGCGACCGATTCATCTGTTTGAGCCGCCTCTGATACTACGGTCGTTTTACTGTCCGCCCTGCGGTCCGGTCCATTCAACATACCGGGTTGACTCACAGACCCCGATGGGGATCATGAATTCACTTAGGTGATATCCATCCAAAGTTTATTTCTATTGATATATATCATTTTCATCAAGAAAACAAGATGCTTTGATCTATCTATGTTGGTATGCAGGACAACTATTTATTAAGGGACCAAAGAAGGTTTGCCGCACAGTGCAACTCCCATATAGGTACCCTGCTTCTACTTTCACTAAAAGGCTTCCTGTTCAGACATAGGTCGTATTCAAACCAAAGAGAACATAGCCACACCCACAAGGGGGCTACGGATCGTATTCGAATCCTAGCTTAGCCCCTTGTGGTCCGGTTTATATGATCGTATTCGAATCATAAGCTCCTTGGATCGTATTCGAATCCATTGATTGGCTAAAATTTCACGATCCCAAGGGGGCTACGGATCGTATTCGAATCCTAGCTTAGCCCCTTGCGGTCCGGTTTATATGATCGTATTCGAATCATAAGCCCCTTGGATCGTATTCGAATCCATTGATTGGCTAAAATTTCACGATCCCAAGGGGGCTACGGATCGTATTCGAATCCTAGCTTAGCCCCTTGCGGTCCGGTTTATATGATCGTATTTGAATCATAAGCTCGGTTTGGAGCCTAGCAGCTCGCAAAAAGCCTCGACTACATGGTCTTATTTGCAAAATGTGTTTTTTGTGTTTGTGTTTTCATGTGTTTCTATGGTTTCTTGAACCGGAACCGGGCAACTTCAAAGTTGACCATGTATTTTACAAAGTCTGGGCCATAGAACACCAGCATGATTTAAACCGGTGGTTATCATAACCCGGAACAATCATTGGGCAAACGCCAAGAGAGCCAAGAGCTTCATCAAAATCTACACATTCAATTATGCCTGCCGGATTAAGGACGTCAGGTACACTTAATCACAGGTAAGATAATGACCGGTGTTCATTAAACCGACCTGGCTTTTGACTATAAGTCGCCAGTATGAGATAAAATAATGACCGGTGTTTATTAACCCGGCCTGATTGTGATCAAACATCACTGGAACCGGTTTTTAAACCGTATTATATTATTCAAATCTTTAATAGCCAACATGGCTAAATTTTTATTATGGTTATCAATGTTATGATTGAGGTTTTCAAAGTCGCTTCAGTGCAATGGATATCATATTGTCGATGGAAGTAATTTATTCTACAAAGGAATAGTCCCGAGTTGCTGCAGGCTTACAACCCGGCACTTGGGGGCTACATTATTCAAATTGAGTTTACATCAAATACACAAGTCTCATGTCGCTGCAAGCATGCACCATGACACTTGGGGGCTAATGCAAAGTCATTTTTTGCTCACTTTATTAAAGACCCGACTCATCACATTATAATGAGCCGGCCCTTGGGGGCTACCAATCGCTCCTGTCAACAATTCAAAGGTACACAAGTATTAATCCATTATATTGAAGGGCCCACTGCTTAGTTGGTAAAGCACAAAGCTCTTAACCTTGTGGACGTGGGTTCAAACCCCACGATGGAAGTTACATTATATAATGTTATTTTCAATAGTTATATCTACAAAGTCCCTGCTCATTATTGCATAATAACCCGACACTTGGGGGCTACATGTTGCTATTCAAGTTTACATGATCATATTTTCAAAGTCCCTACTCATTATTTCATAATGACCCGGCACTTGGGGGCTACGTAATATGGAATATTCAGTTTCATAGTGATTAGGATGAATAATCCGGATTTCTTCAAGATTATACAATGCTATTTTCAATGAGGTATATACAAAGTCCCTGTTCATTTTTACATAATGACCCGGCACTTGGGGGCTACATATGTGGAATATTCAGTGTTGACTAGTGACTGAGATGAACAATATGGATTTCTTTAAGATTGCAATGATTATATTCAAACAAGTCTTAAGATATCACTATGTTCTCCTCTTAAGACTTGGGGGCTACAGGTAATATGCATATAAAGGAGGAACATCTTCAAATTATCAGTTTTGGGTAAATCCGGAAGATCAATCATAACCCGGCGTTGGCAACAATCATAACCCGGCATTTATAAACAGTCATGACCCGGAATTATCAATTTTTATAACCCGACAATGTCAGAGCATTGAAAGGCCGATTCAAATGGATTCCGGATTTACAGTATTTATTATGCAAACAAGTTGATTATGAAGCTGGTCTATTGACCCGGATTTTCTAGAAGAAGGAAAGGACAAAGGACTTAAGGATGGTCAGGTGCCGGTTTACAAGAATTCTTAACCCGGAGCACAACCTGTCAGATTTGTTCTTGTGTTTATTTTGCAGCATAAGTTTACCATGGATAAATCCAAGCTAAACTTGGGGGCTAATGTCGGGGATATACCCCGCGGTATGAACCGGCCGGAAATATGACCCGGCCGGACTTGGTGGTTTACTTGAGACGGTTTACACTTGGCAATTTATTAGTAACCCGGCAGGCGGATCACGATGACAAGGCCCAAGGCCCAGAAGGTCGGTTCATGTTATGGTGGGCCGGTTTATGAAGAGAGCATACGGAATATTCTCTTACAAAGGAAGCAAGACTAGGACTCCTTGTAATAAAGCAATCCTAATCCTACTAGGACTCTACATGTAACCCGCCCCTTCAACATATATAAGGAGGGGCAGGGCTCCCCAAAGAGGGACAAGTTTAGAGAAGCCACAAGCTACGAGTTTTAGACAAGTTCTCACAAGTTTCTAGGGCTAGACACAAAGAGCCGGTTTACCGGCGACACCATAAGGATCATAATGAGATCTAGCCTCAAACAGCACGTAGGGCTATTTCCGGATGATGTTTCCCGGGGCCCGAAGCTGTCTAAATCCTTGTCTTTCGTTTCGTCTCTCGATTCCGCTCAACCCCTCTCAAGCTACCAAATAGATGCGCGGCCTCGCGACTAAGTCCGCCAAAATGGACATCTGCCGTGTTAATTCCACGACAGCGCCAGAAATTCTTCTTGCTACTTCTTAAGCATGCGTTGTATTCCCTCGAAGAGGAAAGGGTGATGCAGCAGAGTAGCGTAAGTATTTCCCTCAGTTTTTGAGAACCAAGGTATCATTCAAGTAGGAGACCATGCGTGAGTCCCTCGCACCTGCACAAACAAATAAGAACTTCGCAGCCAACACGATAAGGGGTTGTCAATCCCTTTACAGTCACTTACGAAAGTGAGATCTGATAGATAGGATAGTTTGATATTTTTGGTATTTTTGGATATAAGAACATAAAGTAAAAACACCAAAGTAAAGTAGATTGTAGATTGATATGTTGAGAACAGACCCCGGGGCCATAGGTTTCACTAGTGGCTTCTCTCGTGATAGCAGAATTCTACGGTGGGTGAACGAATTACTCTCGAGCAATTGATAGAAAAGCGAATAATTATGAGAATATCTAAGCATGATCATTATATATAGGCATCACGTCCGTGACAAGTAGACCGAAACGATTCTGCATCTACTACTATTACTCGACACATCAACCACTATCCAACATGCATCTAGAGTATTAAGTTCATAAGAACAGAGTAACGCTTTAAGCAAGATGACATGATGTAGAGGGATAAACTCAAGCAATATGATATAAACCCCATCTTTTTATCCTCAACGACAACAATACAATACGTGCCTTGCTGCCCCTGCTGTCACTGGAAAAGGACACCGCAAGATTGAACCCAAAGCCAAGCACTTCTCCCATTGCAAGAACTATAGATCTAGTAGGCCAAACCAAACCGATAATTCGAAGAGACTTGCAAGGATATTATAATCATACATAAAAGAATTCAGAAAAGAACCAAATATTTCTCATAGATGATCTTGATCATAAACCCACAATTCATCAGATCTCGACAAACACACCGCAAAAATATTACATCAAATATATCTCCTCGAAGACCGAGGAGAACTTGGTATTGAGATACAAAAAGAGAGAAGAAGCCATCTAGGTAGTAACTATGGACGCGAAGGTGTGTGGTAAACTACTCACAACTCATGGTGAAGCGATGGTGTTGATGTAGAAGCACTCCGTGGAAGATCCCCCCTCCAATGGAGCTCCGGAACAAGCCCCAAGATGGGATCTCACGGGAACAGAAGGTTGCGGCGGTGGAATTAGGGTTTTTTCTATTGCTTCAATGTTTTCAGGGTACATGGGTATATATAGGAGGAAGGAGTACGTCGGTGGAGCAACGTGGGGCCCACAAGGGTGGGGGCGCGCCCAGGGGGAGGGGGCGCGCCTGGACCCTCGTGGGCACCACGTGTCCCCTCTGCCTTGGTTCTCAAGTCTCTCCTGAAGATATCGTTCCAAAAATAACTCTCCTGAAGGTTTCATTCCGTTTGGACTCCGTTTGATATTCCTTTTCTGCGAAACCCTCAAATAGGCCAAAAAACAGCAATCTGGACTAGGCCTTTGGGTTAATAGGTTAGTCCCAAAAATAATATAAAAGTGTATAATAAAGCACATTAAACATCCAAAACATCATATATAATAGCATGGAATAATAAAAAATTATAGATACGTTGGAGACGTATTAGGTGCCAGAACAGGTCTAGATTGGTTTCGGTGGCTTCAGAGGCTTGCAGCGGCGGAACTCCCGATCTAGGTTATTTTCTGGAGGTTTGGGTATATATATAAGAGGTGTTGGAGTCGGGAACAAGTAAGGGGGGGGGTCCCCGAGGTGACCACGAGATAGGGAGGCGCGCCCAAGGGGGTGCCCCCCCCACCCTCGTGGGCAGCCCGGGACTCCCTTGGTCCATCTCTGGTACTCATTGGGCTTCTTCTGGTCCAAAAACATTCTCCGTTGAGTTTCAGGTCAATTGGGCTCCGTTTGGTATTCCTTTTGTGCGATACTCAAAAACAAGGAAAAAACAGAAGCTGGCATTGGGCTCCGGGTTAATAGGTTAGTCCCAAAATTCATATAAAAGTGTATATTAAAGCCTAGTAAACATCCAAAACAGATAATATAATAGCATGGAACAATAAAAAATTATAGATACGTTGGAGACTATCAAGCATCCCCAAGCTTAATTCCTGCTCGTCCTCGAGTAGGTAAATGATAAAACAGATTTTTTTTATGTGGAATGCTACCCCCCATAATTCTCAATGTAATCTTCTTTATCGTGGCATGAATGTTCAGATCCGAAAGATTCAAGACAAAAGTTTAATGTTGACATAAGAATAATAATACTTCAAGCATACTATTAAAGCAATTATGTCTTCTCAAAATAACATGGCCAAAGAAAGTTCATCCCTACAAAATCATATAGTTTGGCTATGCTCCATCTTCGTCACACAAAATACCCAAATCATGCACAGCCCCGGTTTCAGCCAAGCAATTGCTTCATACTTTAATTTTTTCAAACTTTTTCAACTTTCACGCAATACATGAGCGTGAGCCATGGATATAGCACTATAGGTGGAATAGAGTGGTGGTTGTGGAGAAGACAAAAAGGAGGAAGATGGTCTCACACCAACTAGGCGTATCAATGGGCTATGGAGATGCCCATCAACAGATATCAATGTGAGTGAGTAGGGATTACCATGCTACGGATGCACTAGAGCTATATATGTATGAAAGCTCAACAAAAGAAACTAAGTGGGTGTGCGTCCAACTTGCTCGCTCACGAAGACCTAGGGCATTTGAGGAAGCCCATCGTTGGAATATACAAGCCAAGTTCTATAATGAAAATTCCCACTAGTATATGAAAGTGACTAAACAAGAGACTCTCTATCATGAAGATCATGGTGCTACTTTGAAGCACAAGTGTGGAAAAAGATAGTAGCATTGTCCCTTTTTTCTTTTTCTTTTCTTTTCTTTTTTTCTTTTTTATTCTTTTTTTGGGCCTTTCTTCTTTTTTCTTCGGCCTTTCCTTCTCTTTTTTTCTTTTTGTTTTTCTTTGGGACAATGCTCTAATAATGATGACCATCACACTTTTATTTACTTACAACTCATAGATTACAACTCGATACTAGAAAAAAGTATGACTCTATATGAATGCCTCCGGCGGTGTACCGGGATGTGCAATGAAACAAGAGTGACATGTAAGAAAAATTGTTCATGGTGGCCTTGCCACAAATACGATGTCAACTACATGATCATGCATGGCAATATGACAATGATGAAGCGTGTCATAGTGAACGGAACGGTGGAAAGTTGCATGACAATATATCTCGGAATGGCTATGGAAATGCCATAATAGGTAGGTATGGTGGCTGTTTTGAGGAAGGTATATGGTGTGTGTATGATACCGGCGAAGGTTGCGCGGTACAAGAGAGGCTAGCGATGTGGAAGGGTGAGAGTGTGTATAATCCATGGACTCAACATTAGTCATAAAGAACTCACATATTTATTGCAAAAATCTACAAGTCATCAGAACAAAGTACTACATGCATGATCCTAGGGGAAGGGTTGGTAGGAGTTAACCATCGCGCGATCCCGACCTCTACACAAAGGATGACAATCAAAGAAATACCTCATGCTTCAAATTTGTCACACAACGGTTACCATACGTGATAGGGAACGTAGTATTTCAAAATTTTCCTACGATCACGGAAGATCTATCTACTAGATGCATGGCAACAAGAGGGGAGAGTGTGTCTACGTACCCTCGTAGACCAAATGCAGAAGCGTCTAGTCACGCGGTTGATGTAGTCGAACGTCTTCGCGATCCAACCGATCAAGCACTGAATGTACGGCACCTCCACATTCAGCACACATTTAGCTTGATGACGTCCCACGAGCTCTTGATCCAGTTAAGCTTCACGGGAGAGTTCCGTCAGCACGACGGCGTGGTGACGGAGATGATGAAGCTACCGGTGTAGGGCTTCGCCTAAGCACTGCAACGGTATGACCGAGGTGTGTTTCTGTGGAGGGGGGCACCGCACCCGGCTAGAACAATGTTTCTTGTGTCTTTGGGTGCCCCTGTCCCCGTATATAAAGGAGCAAGGGGGAGGTGCGGCTAGCCCAAGGGGCGCGCCATAGGAGTAGGATTCCTACTCCTAGTAGGAATAGGAACCCCCTTTTCCTATTCCTACTAGGAGTAGGAAAGAAAGGGGAGAGGAGAAGGGAAGGAGAGGGGGCGCCTCCCCCCTTTTCCTAGTCCAACTAGTAACCCTAGGGGGGTGCGGCCAGCCCTATGGGCTGCCCCTCTCTTTCCCTCATTGGCCCACTATGGCCCATACTCCCTCGGGGGGGTCCGGTAACCCCCTTCGGCACTCCGGTTTTACCCGATAACACCCGGAACACTTCCGGTGTTCGAATATAGTCGTCCAATATATTAATCTTTATATCTCGGACATTCCGAGACTCCTAGTCATGTCCGTGATCTCATCCGGGACTCCGAACTACCTTCGGTACATCAAAACTCATAAACTCATAATATCGATCGTCATCAAACGTTAAGCGTGCGGACCCTACGGGTTCAAGAACTATGTAGACATGACCGAGACACATCTTCAATCAATAACCAATAGCAAAACCTGGATGCTCATATTGGCTCCTACATATTCTACGAAGATTTTTATCGGTCAAACCGCATAAAAACATACATTGTTCCCTTTGTCATCGGTATGTTACTTGCTCGAGATTCGATCGTCGGTATCTCAATACCTAGTTCAATCTCGTTACCGGCAAGTCTCTTTACTTGTTCCATAATACATCATCTCGTGACTAACTCATTAGTCATTTGCTTGCAAGGCTTATTATGATGTGTATTACCGAGAGGGCCCACAGATACCTCTCCGACATTCGAAGTGACAAATCCTATTCTTGATCTATTCCAACACACGAACACTTTCGGAGACACCTGTAGAGCATCTTTACAATCACCCAGTTACGTTGTGACGTTTGATAGCACATAATGTGTTCCTCCGGTATTCGGGAGTTGCATAATCTCATAGTCATAGGAACATGTATAAGTCATGAAGAAAGCAATAGCAGTAAAACTAAACGATCATAGTGCTAAGCTAACGGATGGGTCTTGTCCATCACATCATTCTCCTAATGATGTGATCCCGTTGATCAAATGACAACTCATGTCTATGGCTAGGAAACATAACCATCTTTGATCAATGAGCTGGTCTAGTAGAGGCATACTAGGGACATACTGTTTTGTCTATGCATTCACACATGTACTAAGTTTCCCTTTAATACAATTCTAGCATGAATAAAAGACATTTATCATGATATAAGGAAATATAAATAACATCTTTATTATTGCCTCTATGGCATATTTCCTTCGGTCTCCCACTTGAACTAGAGTCAATAATCCAGATTACAAAGTAATGATTCTAACACCCATGGAGTCTGGGTGCTGATCATGTTTTGCTCGTGGAAGAGGCTTAGTCAATGGGTCTGCGACATTCATATCCGTATGTATCTTGCAAATTTCTATGTCTCCCTCCTTGACTTGATCGCGGATGGAATTGAAGCGTCTTTTTATGTGCTTTGTTCTCTTGTGAAACCTGAATTCCTTCGCCAAGGCCATTGCTCTAGTGTTGTCACAAAAGATTTTCATTGGACCCGATGCACTAGGTATTACACCTAGATCGGATATGAACTCCTTCATCCAGACTCCTTCATTTGCTGCTTTCGAAGCAGCTATGTATTCCGCTTCACACGTAGATCCCGTCACGACGCTCTGCTTGGAACTACACCAACTAACAGCTCAACCGTTCAATAAAAATACATATTCGGTTTGTGACTTAGAGTCATCTAGATCAGTGTCAAAGCTTGAATCGACGTAACCATTTACGACGAGCTCTTTGTCACCTCCATAATCGAGAAACATATCATTTGTCCTTTTTAGGTACTTCAGGATGTTCTTGACCGCTGTCCAGTGATCCACTCTTGGATTACTTTGGTACCTCCCTGCTAAACTTATAGCAAGGCACACATAAGGTCTGGTACACATCATTGCATACATGATAGATCCTATGGTTGAGGCATAGGTAATGACTTTCATTTTCTCTCTATCTTCTACAGTGGTCGAGCATTGAGTCTTACTCAACTTCACACCTTGTAACACAGGTAAGAACCCTTTCTTTGACTGATCCATTTTGAACTTCTTCAAAACTTTATCAAGGTATGTGCTTTGTGAAAGTCCAATTAAGCGTCTTGATCTATCTCTATAGATCTTGATGCCTAATATGTAAGCAGCTTCATCAAGGTCTTTCATTGAAAAAATAATATTCAAGTATCCTTTTATGTCATCCAGAAATTCGATATCATTTCCAATTAATAATATGACATCTACACATAATATCAGAAATGCTACAGAGCTCCCACTCACTTTCTTGTAAATACAGGCTTCTCCAAAAGTCTGTATAAAACCATATGCTTTGATCACCTCATCAAAGTGTATATTCCAACTCCGAGATGCTTGCACCAGTCCATAGATGGATCGCTGGAGCTTTTGCACACTTTGTTAGCACCTTTAGGATCGACAAAACCTTCTGGTTGCATCATATACAATTCCTCTTTGAGATATCCATTCAGGAATGCAGTTTTGACATCCATTTGCCAGATTTCATAATCATAAAATGTGGCAATTGCTAACATGATTCGGACAGACTTAAGCATCGCTACGGGTGAGAAAGTCTCATCATAGTCAACTCCTTGAACTTGACGAAAACCTTTTGCAACAAGTCGAGCTTTGTAAACAGTAACATTACCGTCAGCGTCGGTCTTCCTCTTGAAGATCCATTTATTTTCGATGGCTTGCTGATCATCGAGCAAGTCAACCAAAGTCCACACTTTGTTCTCATACATGGATCCCATCTTAGATTTCACGGCCTCAATCCATTTTGCGGAATCTGGGCTCATCATCGCTTCCTAATAGTTCGTAGGTTCATCATGGTCTAGTAACATGACTTCCATAACTAGGTTGTCGTACCACACTGGTGCGAAACGTACTCTGGTTGATCTACGAAGTTCAACAGTAACTTGATCCGAAGTTTCATGATCATCATCATTAGCTTCCTCACTAATTGGTGTAGGAATCACTGGAACTAATTTCTGTGATGTACTACTTTCCAATTAGGGAGAAGGTACAATTACCTCATCAAGTTCTACTTTCCTCCCACTCACTTCTTTCAAGAGAAACTCCTTCTCTAGAAAGGATCCATTCTTAGCAACGAATATCTTGCCTTCGTATCTATGATAGAAGTCGTCCCCAATAGTCTCCTTTGGGTATCCTATGAAGACACATTTCTCCGACTTGGGTTCGAGCTTACCAGGTTGAAGCTTTTTCAC
Source organism: Secale cereale (assembly GCA_902687465.1). Taxonomy (NCBI): domain Eukaryota; kingdom Viridiplantae; phylum Streptophyta; class Magnoliopsida; order Poales; family Poaceae; genus Secale; species Secale cereale. The sequence goes on from LR738714.1 coordinate 427,273,593, forward strand.
ATAAGCATCGCAGCCCCAAACTTTAAGAAACGACAACTTTGGTTTCTTGCCAAACCACAGTTCATAAGGCGTCGTCTCAACGGATTTAGATGGTGCCCTATTTAACGTGAATGTAGTTGTCTCTAAAGCATAACCCCAAAACGATAGTGGTAAATCGGTAAGAGACATCATAGACCGCACCATATTTAATAAATTACGGTTACGACGTTCGGACACACCATTACGCTGTGGTGTTCCGGGTGGCGTGAGTTGTGAAACTATTCCACATTGTTTCAAATGAAGACCAAACTCGTAACTCAAATATTCGCCTCCACGATCAGATCGTGGAAACTTTATTTTCTTGTTATGCTGATTCTCTACTTCACTCTGAAATTCTTTGAACTTTTCAAATGTTTCAAACTTGTGCTTCATCAAGTAGATATACCCATATCTGCTCAAATCATAAGTGAAGGTCTGAAAATAACGATACCCGCCGCGAGCCTCCACACTCATCGGTCCACATACATCAGTATGTATGATTTTCAACAAATCTGTTGCTCGCTCCATTGTTCCGGAGAACGGAGTTTTAGTCATCTTGCCCATGAGGCATGGTTCACAAGCACCAAGTGATTCATAATCAAGTGATTCCAAAAGTCTATCACTATGGAGTTTCTTCATGCGCTTTACACCAATATGACCTAAACGGCAGTGCCACAAATAAGTTGCACTATCATTATTAACCTTGCATCTTTTGGCTTCAATATTATGAATATGTGTATCACTACGATCGAGATCCAACAAGAATATACCACTCTTGAAGGGTGCATGACCATAGGAGATATTACTCATATAAATGGAACAACCATTATTCTCAGATTTAAATGAATAACTGTCTCGCAATAAACAAGATCCAAATATAATATTCATGCTTAACGCTAGCACCAAATAACAATTATTTAGGTCTAAAACTAACCCCGAAGGTAGATGTAGAGGTAGCGTGCCGACGGCGATCACATCAACTTTGGAACCATTTCCCACGCGCATCGTCACCTCGTCCTTAGCCAATCTTCATTTAATCCGTAGCCCCTATTTCGAGTTACAAATATTAGCAACCGAACCAGTATCAAATACCCAGGTGCTACTACGAGCATTAGTAAGGTACACATCAATAACATGTATATCACATATACCTTTGTTCACCTTGCCATCCTTCTTATCCGCCAAATACTTGGGCAGTTCCGCTTCCAGTGTCCAGTCCCTTTGCAGTAGAAGCACTCAGTTTCAGGCTTGGCTCCAGACTTGGGTTTCTTCGTGGGAGTAGCAACTGTCTTGCTATTCTTCTTGAAGTTCCCCTTCTTTCCCTTGACCTTTTTCTTGAAACTAGTGGTCTTGTTAACCATCAAAACTTGATGCTCCTTTTTGATTTCTACCTCCGCAGCTTTGAGCATAGCGAAGAGCTCGGGAATTGTCTTCTGCATCCCTTGCATGTTATAGTTCATCACGGAGCCTTTATAGCTTGGTGGCAGTGATTGAAGAACTCTATCAATAACACTATCTTCGTCAACTTTGCATCCAAGTTGAGTCATATGATTGTAGTACCCAGACATTCTGAGCAAGTGTTCACTGATAGAACTATTCTCCTCCATCTTGCAGTTGTAGAACTTATTGGAAATCTCATATTTCTCAATCCGGGCATTTGCTTGAAATATTAACTTCAACTCCTGGAACATCTCATATGCTCCATGACGTTCAAAACATCGTTGAAGTACCGGTTCTAAGCCGTAAAGCATGGCACACTGAACTATTGTGTAGTCATCAAAACGAGCTTGCCAGACGTTCATAACATCCGGGGTTGCTCCTACAGCAGGCTTGTCACCCAGCGGTGCTTCAAGGACATAATTCTTCTGTGCAGCAATGAGGATAATCCTCAAGTTATGGACCCAGTCCGTGTAATTGCTACCATCATCTTTCAACTTAGCTTTCTCTAGGAATGCATTAAAATTCAAGGGAACGGTAGCACGGGCCATTGATCTACAACAACATAGATATGCAAAAACTGTCAGGACTAAGTTCATGATAAATTAAAGTTCAATTAATCAAATTACTAAAGAACTCCCACTTAGATAGACATCCCTCTAGCCATCTAAATGATCACGTAATCCACATCAACTAAACCATGTCCGATCATCATGTGAGATGGAGTAGTTTTCAATGGTGAACATCTTATGTTGATCATATCTACTATATGATTCACGCTCGACCTTTCGGTCTCCAGTGTTTCGAGGCCATGTCTGTACATGCTAGGCTCGTCAAGTTTAACCTGAGTATTCTGCGTGTGCAAAACTGGCTTGCACCCGTTGTATGTGAACGTAGAGCTTATCACACCTGATCATAACGTGGTGTCTCGGCACGACGAACTTTCGCAACGGTGCATACTCAGGGGGAACACTTGTACCTTGAAATTTTGTAAGGGATCATCTTATAATGCTACCGCCTTACTAAGCAAAATAAGAAGCATAATAAGATAAACATCACACGCAATCAAAATATGTGACATGATATGGCCATCATCATCTTGTGCTTTTGATCTCCATCTCCAAGGCACCGTCATGATCACCATCGTCACCGGCGCGACACCTGGATCTCCATCGTAGCATCGTTGTCGTCTCGCCAACTATTGCTTCCACGACTATCGCTACCGCTTAGTGATAAAGTAAAGCAATTACATGGTTGTATTTCATACAATAAAGCGACAACTATATGGCTCCTGCCAGTTGCCGATAACTTTACAAAACATGATCATCTCATATAATAACGTATAACTCATCATGTCTTGACCATATCACATCACAACATGCCCTACAAAAACAAGTTAGACGTCCTCTACTTTGTTGTTGCAAGTTTTACGTGGCTGCTACGGGCTTAGCAAGAACCATTCTCACCTACGCATACAAAACCACAACGATTTTTCGTCAAGTATGTGTTGTTTTAACCTTCACAAGGATCGGGCGTAGCCACACTCGATTCAGCTAAAGTGAGAGAGACAGACACCCGCCAGTCACCTTTTAGCAACGAGTGCTCATAACGGTGAAACCAGTCTCGCGTAAGCGTATGCGTAATGTTGGTCCGGGCCGCTTCATCTCACAATACCGCCGAATCAAAGTATGACATGCTGGTAACCAGTATGACTATTATCGCCCACAACTCATTGTGTTCTACTCGTGCATATCATCTACGCATAGACCTGGCTCATGATGCCACTAATGGGGAACGTAGTATTTCAAAATTTTCCTACGATCACGCAAGATCTATCTACTAGATGCATAGCAATGAGAGGGGAGAGTGTATCTACGTACCCTCGTAGACCGAAAGCGGAAGCGTCTAGTGAGGCGGTTGATGTAGTCGAACGTCTTCGCGATCCAACCGATCAAGCACCGAATGTACGGCACCTCCGCGTTCAGCACACGTTCACCTTGATGACATCCTGCGAGCTCTTGATCCAGTTGAGCTTCACGGGAGAGTTTCATCAGCACGATGGCATGGTGACAGATGATACGTCCAAAACATATCTATAATTTCTGCTTGCTCCATGCCTCTTTTGTGTGATATTGCTATGATATTTATGCACTTCCATACACTTTTGATCATATTTGGACTAACCTATTAACTCAGTGCACCCCAGTGCCAGTTTCTGTTTTCTGCTGTTTTTGTATTTCATGTTTTCCCATTACTTAAATTGCCAGAAAAATTCCGGGAAAAATATATATAAAATCAGCGCTCCAGAAGCTTCCATGCGGCAGAAGTAGGGCCAAAGAGGGGCCAGAGGGGCTCCAGGCGCCCTGAGGGGGCGGCCCCCCTCCTGGCCGCGCCGGGGGGGGGGGCGCCTGGGCCCCCCTTACCTCCTCTGGTGACCCCCTTTGGCATATATTTACATCGCGTCCCGAAACCCTCGAGGGTGGAACCCTTTTTCGCGATCTCATCTCTGTTCCGCCGCCGCCGCGCTTCCAAGATCGGGAGCACCAGGAGAACTCTTCCCGGCACCCTGCCGGAGGGGAGAACCACCACCGGGAGCTTCTCCACCACCATGGACGCTTCCCGGATGAGTTGTGAGTAGTCCCCCTTGGACCATGGGTCCATGACCAGTAGCTATGTGATGTTCTCCTCCCCTCTTTGTTCTCCACCGATTAGACCTCGTGAGCTGCCCTACATGATCGAGGCACATATGTAATCTTTATGCTGTTGCTATGCTGAGTTTGCTGGGATCCGATGGATTATGAGATTATGTTCAGATTGTGTGTGAGTAATACATTTGATTCACCTCTTTTATATTTATGTTCTTGAGTAATTCTTGCATGTTCTCCGTTGCTGTTTATTGCTTTGGCCAAGTAGTAGGTAGTAACTCCAAGAGGGAACGTTATGCTTGATTGTGGGTTCATGCCCCTCGATGACTAGCTTGAGTGACAGAAACATGAGTCTAGGGGATGTGCTGTTGCCACAAGGGGGAAAACAACGGTGCTTGTACTCGCGGGTGCAAGGATTGTTTACTTTACGCAAAGTTCTTTTAATGCAGTTGTCTGTTGCTTTGAGTTTACACTATGGGTGGGACTCGCAACTTAATACCAGCGAGATGTTCTGGATAGATATCCCAAGGTGGATGATTAGTAGTAGATGCAGATCGATTTTGAGCCTCTACCTTTCTTTGCAGCATAGTTAGCATTGGTTTGCGCACATAATCCTGTCAATTGCCCAGCTGTAATTTGTTTACCTTGCTTAGCTGTTTTATCGTCTTTTGGGAGAGAGACATCACTAGTGAACATCATGGGACCCCGGTCCATATTACCATCACTGATCACACCCGCTATTTACTTCCTGTTCTTATTTACTAGTTGCAGTCATACCTATCACTATTATCTCTTGCGTTTGATCCTTTGTAAACGACAAGGCCGGAGGGATTGACAACCTCTCTGTACTCGTTGGGAGCAAAGTTATTTGTATCTATGTGCAGGTCATGTCAAGCAAAAGTCTCTGGCGCTATTGACACCTTCTTGTCGACCCTCGGAGTCTCACGGGATTCGATCCTTGGTATCTTTGCCAAGGGAAAACTACCGCTACGCTACATCTCAAACCTTCCACTTGGGGTAACCAACGAGGGGCGAGAAGCCATCAAGCAAAGTTTTCTGGCACCGTCGCCGGGGACTCCACTCTTCAAGATAGGGGAGTTGCACGCTATCTTTTATCTTTGCTTTTTAGTCTTGTTAGTTTACCTTTCAGTTTTTGCTTTAGTTCCCTTTATCAAAAATCACAAAAATAGTTATCTTGCTTGCTGCTGCTATGGGTTCCACCGAGAACACCAAGTTGTGTGACTTCACTAGTCATAACAACGATGACTTTATCTGCACGCCTATTACTACACCTGCCACTTCAGCACCTTCTTATGAGATTAAACCTGCTTTACTGAACCTAGTTATGAAAGATCAATTCTCCGGTGCTGGAGATGATGCTGCTTTGCATTTAAATAATTTTGTTGAACTCTGTGATATGCAAAAGTACCAAGAAATAGATGGTAATATTGTTAAGCTTAAGCTTTTTCCTTTCTCCTTGAGAGGAGGAGCTAAAATTTGGTTTCAATCTTTGCCTAGAAATAGCATAGATTCTTGGGACAAGTGCAAGGATGCCTTTATTGGGAAATACTATCCCCCTGCTAAAATTATCCAACTAAGGAGTAACATAATGAATTTTAAACAATTGGATAATGAACACGTTGCCCAAGCTTGGGAACGCATGAAATCTCTTGTCAAGAACTGCCCTACTCATGGTTTGACTACTTGGATGGTTATCCAAACTTTTTATGCAGGCTTGAACTTTACCTCACGGAACTTGTTAGATTCGGCCGCGGGAGGAACCTTTATGTCAACTACACTTGGTGCTGCCACGAAGCTTCTCGATGAGATGATGACCAATTATTCCCAATGGCACACTGAACGCGCTCCAACAGGTAGGAAGGTAAACTCTGTCGAGGAGATTTCCTCCCTAAATGAAAAAGTTGACTTGATCATGTCTCTACTTTCCAAGCAATCTTCTATTGATCCTCGTGATGTTCCTTTAAATTCTTTGATTGCTCAAGATCAAGTAGATGTGAACTTTATCTCTAGAAACAACTTCAATAACAATGCTTATAGGAGTAATTTTGGTAGCAACCCTAGACCGTTCCCCTCTAATTCCTATGGGAACAACAATGCTTATTCTAGCACCAAGAACTCCACTTCTGAACTAGAGATTATGCTTAAAGATTTCATCACTACCCAAAAAGCCTTCAATAAGAATGTAGAAGAAAAACTAAACAAACTAGATGATCTCTCTTCGAAGGTAGACAATTTAGCCCATGAGGTAGAGTTGCTTAAAATTAGAACTTCCCCTCTTGAGGAGAGGAAGACCACTCCTATGAATGCTATTCAAGTGCAAATTAACGAAAACATTAGGATGTTGGCTAAACTTAAAGAGAGATGGGCTAGAGAAAAGGAGGAAGAAGATAGAATTAAGAGCCTTCCTACCCACCACACTATTGCTACTATCCAAGTTGTTGAGGATATCCAAACTCTTAGCACCCAATGCACTCCTGGTCCCATTGGACCTATTAATGGTGATGCTATGACCTCAACCGTAGAAACTCCTATGACCATAGAAGCTACCAAACAAATGGGCCTAAAGGACACCACTACCACTTTACTTGATAGTAGTGACCTAGATTTTGATAATTGCACCCTTTCTGAAGTTATTGATTTTCTTCACAAGATGTCTAGAGATCCCCACACTAGCACGCTTAATCTTGCCTTCACGGAGCATATCACTAATGCTCTCATCCAAGTTAGGGAGGAGAAACTTAGGGTAGAAGCCTCCATACCTAAAAAGCTAGAAGATGGTTGGGATACTATGATTAAAATTAAGTTGAATAACTTCTCTTGCTATGCTTTATGTGATGTTAGAGCTAGTACCTCTGTTATGCCAAAAAGAATATATGATATGCTTAAATTGAAACCTTTTGATTCTTGTTCTTTTGGTGTTCGTCTTGTTGATTCTTCCATAAAGAAACCTTTGGGGAGGATCGACGATGTTCTTATCATTGTCAATGACAATTATGTTCCCGTTGATTTTACTATTATGGATATTGAATGTGAACCTTCTTGTCCAATTATTTTGGGACGTCCTTTTCTTCGCACCGTTGGTGCTATCATTGACATGAAAGAGGGGAATATAAAATTCCAATTTCCTCTCAAGAAAGGGATGGAACAATTCCCTAGAAAGAAGATTAAGTTACCTTTTGAGTCCGTTATACGGGCTAGCTATTCTTTTACTCTTGATAAAACTTGATCTCTTTGCATTATGCCTAGCTTAAGGGCATAAAAGAAAGCGCTTTTGGGAGGCAGCCCACAATGAATAAAATTTTACTTTGCTTTTGTTGTGTCTTGATGTTTGTTACTACAGTAGCATCATCATTGTATCTTTACTTTTCAGCTTTGTGCCAAGTTTAGCCTCTGATTGCAAGAAAGTTCAAAAGTTGTGACGTGCTATCCAGGAAACAGATTATGTCCTTGGATAAAAAAATTCGTATAAAATCACCAGATCATCTTTTTGGTCTGGATATTTCCGACAGCGTGCTCTATACAATTGGCTTTCGGGCATCTGTTCTGAGTTTTTTGATTTGAGTTGCAGAAGTGCCCCGAAAAAATTATTTACTACCTGCTGGTCTGTTTTTCACAGATTCTGTCCTGTTTTGCCTTTCCTTCGTTTTGCGAACCTTGAGCTTGCTTTTTCTTTGCAAAAACCTTTTGGCAATCCTGAGAAATAGTAGCCCTTCAAGATTATCCTTATTTCCAGCAAGGAAAAATTATTTTATTATGGGTACTAACCTCGCTAATCAGATTATGATGAGTTATGTATGAAGGGAGTTTTCAAGTGTGCGAGGGAAGATGATAAAAAGATTCAGGAGGGTCAAACGCTCAAGCTTGGGGATGCCCCCGTGCACCCCCAAGAAATATTCAAGAAGACTCAAGCGTCTAAGCTTGGGGATGCCCCCGTGCATCCCCTTCTCCATCAACAATTATCAGTTCGTCTTTCGTTCCACTATATTTTAATCACTTCATGTGTTATGTGCTATGCTTGGAGCGTCTTTCTTTTAGTTTCCTTTTTAGTTTTCTTTAGCTTTGCTTGCTGTTCATAACGAGTTAGAACCCAGCTTTCTTTGTGTGGGAGAGAAACACGCTCCACTTCAACCTAGAACACAACATAGGATTTTCATGCTTATCTTTGCTGTGTATGTTCTTTGTCTTTCAATAGCTACTGTCATGTTTAGCTCTTAGTTTTCATGCTTATCTTTTTAAAGAGCTTTTGCTTAGTTGGTTGCTTCTGGAACTCTCTTGAGTTATCATGCTTATCTTGTTAAGAGAGTTGGCTTCAGTGGCACTGGTTGATATGTCTATGATAAAAATGCTATGTGCATAATGGTGCTTAGTAGTTCATGTTTTCTTATGGTTAGTCTCAAATAGCTGGGGGTTCTTAATGTGTTATTGAAGTACCAACATGATTTGTTTGCCTATGATGTGGTATGGTTTAGTGATATCTTCCTCCAAGAATTTATTTTGATTGACTTGGCATATGCTCACGCATATTTAAGACTGTAAAGAAAGTCTACCAAGCATTGATGATCTTTAATTTCTGAGTAGCGATATAACTTCCATGCCCGATTCAATGTTGCTTTGTCGCTCTGCATGATTATGGCCGTCATTGCTCTCTTAGTTGGTCACTCCCAGTCTTTTGCTAGCCTTCACCTGTACTAAGCGGACTGACTGCTTGTGCATCCAAAATCCTTGAAACCAGTTATGCCATATGAGTCCACCATACCTTCCTATATATGGTATTTACTTACCATTCCTAACGAAGACTTTCTTGTACCATCTCAAAATTATTCAAAAGCATTTCTCTTTTGTGCCTCTGTTTTAGCTCATGAGGAAGTAGTAGTTAATTCATGATCTTTTTAAGTTGGACAAGTTTTACCCCGGGATTGCTGTCTAATCTGCAAACCCCTAATACGAGAAGGAACTGGCAAGAGTGCGCCCGGCTCATAAAAAATACAACAAACAAACCCTCCTTCACGCTTTGTTCATGAGAAATCAGAAAACTTTTGGTAGTGATAAACAAAGGAGATTAAGGGGATGTGATCGTCCCCGTGCGGGAGCCGTTCCTCGAAACTTGTCCAGCTCGAGAAGTAATTGGATTATCTACTAGCATTCGTTGACGAAATATGCATCTCCCAAAAATCATTTTTACCTCTGTTTTTAAAAATCAAGAGCTCTGGTACATGTTTAGTCTTTGCTTCCAACCACGGGTTTTCAACCTTACCATCAAAATCCCCGGTTCGAGAGTCTCCACCTTCTTTCTTCAAAGCACCAACTATTGAGAGCATGATTGTCATTCTGAGTGTAATGTGCATTGTCCCAAAGTACCATTGTCTTCTGCATCATTATGATATCGCTTATTCTGAAATCATTGTATCTAGTCGTCACTTAAACTTCGGAGGTGCTCCTGCATTTATGTTTTGCTTAACTAAAGGGGGCAAGCGGGGTATCACTTTGTCATGTTTGCACACCATGCTCACTACAAATCTATTAGGTGTTTCAGTATCATATTGTAAAACTTTCAGTTCTTTGTGATATTCTCATGAGGCAACTTAATTACTAAAGATTCATTATCTCAGTAAGCATTTGTCATGTGACTGTGAAAGATTCTTTGGGAGCATGTCACCACAGAAATTATGCTTGTTATCATTTACCTACTCGAGGACGAGCAGGAATTAAGCTTGGGGATGTTGATACGTCCAAAACGTATCTATAATTTCTGCTTGCTCCATGCCTCTTTTGTGTGATATTGCTATGATATTTATGCACTTCCATACACTTTTGATCATATTTGGACTAACCTATTAACTCAGTGCACCCCAGTGCCAGTTCCTGTTTTTCTGCTGTTTTTGTATTTCAGGTTTTCCCATTACTTAAATTGCCAGAAAAATTCCGGGAAAATATATAAAAAATCAGCGCTCCAGAAGCTTCCATGCGGCAGAAGTAGGGCCAGAGAGGGGCCAGAGGGGCTCCAGGCGCCCTGAGGGGGCGCCCCCCCTCCTGGCCGCGCCGGGGGGGCGCCTAGGCCCCCCTTACCTCCTCTGGTGACCCCTTTGGCATATATTTACATCGCATCCCGAAACCCTCGAGGACGGAACCCTTTTTCGCGATCTCATCTCTGTTCCGCCGCCGCCGCGCTTCCAAGATCGGGAGCACCAGGAGAACTCTTCCCGGCACCCTGCCGGAGGGGAGAACCACCACCGGGAGCTTCTCCACCACCATGGACACTTCCCGGATGAGTTGTGAGTAGTCCCCCTTGGACCATGGGTCCATGACCAGTAGCTATGTGATGTTCTCCTCCCCTCTTTGTTCTTCACCGATTAGACCTCGTGAGTTGCCCTACATGATCGAGGCACATATGTAATCTTTATGCTGTTGCTATGCTGAGTTTGCTGGGATCCGATGGATTATGAGATTATGTTCAGATTGTGTGTGAGTAATATATTTGATTCACCTCTTTTATATTTATGTTCTTGAGTAATTCTTGCATGTTCTCCGTTGCTGTTTATTGCTTTGGCCAAGTAGTAGGTAGTAACTCCAAGCGGGAACGTTATGCTTGATTGTGGGTTCATGCCCCTCGATGACTAGCTTGAGTGACAGAAACATGAGTCTAGGGGATGTGCTGTTGCCACAAGGGGGAAAACAACGGTGCTTGTACTCGCGAGTGCAAGGATTGTTTACTTTACGCAAAGTTCTTTTAATGCAGTTGTCTGTTGCTTTGAGTTTACACTATGGGTGGGACTCGCAACTTAATACCAGCGAGATGTTCTGGATAGATATCTCAAGGTGGATGATTAGTAGTAGATGCAGATGGATTTCGGTCTACTTGCCTTGGCGTACCGCCCATGCTTTTGAGCCTCTACCTTTCTTTGCAGCATAGTTAGCATTGGTTTGCGCACATAATCCTATCAATTGCCCAGCTGTAATTTGTTTACCTCGCTTAGCTGTTTTATCGTCTTTTTGGAGAGAGACATCACTAGTGAACATCATGGACCCCGGTCCATATTACCATCACTGATCACACCCGCTATTTACTTCCTGTTCTTATTTACTAGTTGCAGTCATACCTATCACTATTATGTCTTGCGTTTGATCCTTCGTAAACGACAAGGCCGGAGGGATTGACAACCTCTCTGTACTCGTTGGGAGCAAAGTTATTTGTATCTGTGTGCAGGTCCTGTCAAGCAAAAGTCTCTGGCGCTATTGACACCTTCTTGTCGACCCTCGGAGTCTCACGGGATTCGATCCTTGGTATCTTTGCCAAGGGAAAACTACCGCTATGCTACATCTCAAACCTTCCACTTGGGGTAACCAACGAGGGGCGAGAAGCCATCAACGGGGATGATGAAGCTACCGGCGCAGGGCTTCGCCTAAGCACTGCAACGGTATGACCGAGGTGTGTTTCTGTGGAGGGGGCACCGCACACGGCTAGAACAATGTTTCTTGTGTCTTTGGGTGCCCCCTGCCCCCGTATATAAAGGAGCAAGGGGGAGGTGCGGCTAGCCCAAGGGGCGCGCCATAGGAGTAGGAGTAGGAAAGGAAAGGGGAGAGGAGAAGGAAAGGAGAGGGGGCGCCTCCCCCCTTTTCCTAGTCCAACTAGGAACCCTAGGGGGGTACGGCCAGCCCTATGGGCTGCCCCTCTCTTTCCCTCATTGGTCCACTATGGCCCATACTCCCTCGGGGAAGTTCCGGTAACCCCATCCGGCACTCCGGTTTTACCCGATAACACCCAGAACACTTCCGGTGTCCGAATATAGTCGTCCAATATATTAATATTTATGTCTCAGACATTCCGAGACTCCTCGTCATGTCCGTGATCTCATCCGGGACTCCTAACTACCTTCGGTACATCAAAACTCGTAAACTCATAATACCGATCGTCATCAAACGTTAAGCGTGCGGACCCTACGGGTTCGAGAACTATGTAGACATGACCGAGACACATCTCCGGTCAATAACCAATAGCGGAACATGGATGCTCATATTGGCTCCTACATATTCTACGAAGATTTTTATCGGTCAAATCGCATAACAACATACGTTGTTCCCTTTGTCATCGGTATGTTACTTTCCCGTGATTCAATCGTCGGTATCTCAATACCTAGTTCAATCTCGTTACCGGCAAGTCTCTTTACTCGTTCCGTAATACATCATCTCGTGGCTAACTCATTAGTCATTTGCTTGCAAGGCTTATTAAGATGTGTATTACCGAGAGGGCCCAGAGATACCTCTCCGACATTCGGAGTGACAAATCCTATTCTTGATCTATGCCAACACCACGAACACTTTCGGAGACACCTGTAGAGCATCTTTATAATCACCCAGTTACGTTGTGACGTTTGATAGAACACAAGGTGTTCCTCCGGAATTCGGGAGTTGCATAATCTCATAGTCATAGGAACATGTATAAGTCATGAAGAAAGCAATAGTAGTAAAACTAAACGATCATAGTGCTAAGATAAGGATGGGTCTTGTCCATCACATCATTCTCCTAATGAAGCGTAGTCTAGCATGTCGGTCAAGTCCTCGATAGTGGCTACCAAGTGGGTGGTGGGTGGGACGGAAAATTCCCTAATCTCAGCCCCCAGTTCCAACTGGGCATAGTTCGGCAGTGATACCTCTATGATGGCGAGAGACTGTAGCCGGTCCAGCACCTCGTTTAAGAGCGAGAGCTGGACAGGAGTCTGGGGATCTACGGTGTCAGGCTCAGTGGTGACCACTTGATCGAGCCTGGAAGGCACGGACCCTAAGAGTTTGGAGCTCATAATCGGAGACGAGTCCGGCTTCCCAATGACGGGAAGAGTCCCGCTTGATCCCGGGTCTGTGAATGGCGTGATCGCCTCTGAGTCTCCGGCTAGAAGCTCCATGGAGGGAGAGAGTCCAGTGGGCTTTATCCTCACGTCTTCGGACGAAGTGGTCTGCTCCAGATCTAAGGCCAGAGCGGACATGAGTGTCGACCCCTGGACGGGATCTGATAGCAGATCCAAGGGATCTTCTTCGTGCAGGTGGGGAGCGGCAGCTGAGGCTGTGAACCCCTCGAAGATCTGATCTCCTCGGATATCGATGACGTAGTTCAGACTTCCAAACCTGATCTGGTGACCAGGGGCGTAACTGTCGACCTGCTCGAGGTGACCAGTCGAGGTGGCACGTAGCACAAAGCCGCCAAACACAAAAAGCTGACCAGGGAGGAAAGTCTCCTCGGAGACGGCGCCATCGTCGATGAAAAGGCGAGCCATCAATCCTTCCACCCACAACACAACGGAACTCTCAATGAAAGCACCAATGTCGGTGTCAAAACCTGTAGATCTCGGGTAGGGGGTGTCAAGCTGTGTATCTGAGGATCAATGGTAACAAGGGAAGATAAGCACATGATGTTTATCCAGGTTCGGGCCCTTTTAACGGAGGTAAAACCCTACTTCCTGCTTGATTGAATATGATGTGTATAGGGGTTACAAGAGTTGATCTACCTCGAGATCGTATTGGCTAAACCCTAGTTGTCTAGCCTGAGATTATTCTGATGGCCTCTACGGACTAAACCCTCTGGTTTATATACACACCGGAGGGACCTAGGGGTGTACAAAGTCATCTTGCAGAGGAAGGAAACATTACACCCGGACACAAAACTTGTCATTCTATACATGTAGGAGTCCTACCCGGACACGGGGGATAATCTTCTGCTTTATCTTCACGGCCCATCAATCCGGCCCATATCGAGTAATCCGGACACCCGAGGACCCCCTAGTCCAGGACTCCCTCAGGGATGAACTATTTAGGTATTATAGATATGTTAGTCCCAAAAGGTGATATAAAATAGTATAATATTGCATATAAAACATCCAAGATGGATAATATAATAGCATGGAACAATAAAAAATTATAGACATGTTGGAGACGTATGAGCGCTAGATCTGGCATATCTCGAGGCAGGGATCCTAAGCTAGGCGTCTTGAACTGAATGTAACATGGATACATGAGTTTACCCAGGTTCAAGCTCTCTCGAAGAGATAATACTCTACGTCCCACTTTTGATTATATTGATATGGGGGTAGTACACAGTACATATATCTACCACAATATTGTTGTGTATGATTCTAATCATCTGGAATATGATCTATGGACTAGCATGGCCTCGGCTTATATAATGTATCGGAGGCCTAGGATAACAGGAGTCATAGTCGGATACGTCGGGGGAGAGGAGTCGTCGGCTTCTGTGTCAAGTCTTGTCGAATCTCCCTTATATACATCGTGGGTTGTCCGAAGAAGCCAGATAGTGAACCGCCATGGGGGTCCTCAACCCAACCCACCTGCTTGGGAGACGACATGGTGAATACCCCTAGTCCGTGACTCCATCACCGAGGACCCTTGAGATAGCTAGTGGGCTATGTTTGTGAGGCCCAAGAGCTCCAAGGTGGATATCATTCGAAGACTTGACGCATACTCCGAGAATTAGAGATCATCTTCGTCATAATTTACCCCTAGATGTAACCAACCTATGTGAAAACCCTAGGCACCCTCCGTATCCATATAAACCAAGGGTGAGGATTGTAGACGACAAGTCATACTATGATCTCGTGGTAGATCAACGTGTAACTTGTACTCCCTCAAAATCAATACAATAAAGCAGGACGTGTGGTATTATCTCTTCAAAAGAGCACATACCTGGGTAAATCTTCGTGTCTCCTGTTATCATCGCATCAAGGCTACCAACTCGGGACCCCTTATCCCAGATCTGCTGGATTTGACTCCATCACCATGTTCGTCACCTTCTTCACATGTTCCTACCTATATTTATTGCAGTCGCAATCCGACATTGACTTTGGGGTAAATTCCATATGCCTCGCAACAACGAGCGGAGTTTCATATAGTTCCCAAAATAAGTTGGAATAAATATCATGAACCATTTAAAGGTGCCCATAAAGAAAAGTTTTTTGTTCATAAGAAAATCTATGTTGGCACTATTGAAGTGAGCATGCAAAATATGTTGGAGAAACATCCGTTTCCTATGACCTATGAGAATTAAAGAACATACCTTGGTTGCCGCCGTTAAAAAAGTTTGAACAAGAGCAAGTCTAATAAGGCCTAGTTAGTAGGCTATGAGACTTGCCATGTCATTAAAATCCTACTTGGAGGAGTGAGAAGAGAGGAGAGAGAGTGAAGCAGGCTCTTATTCTACAGCCCGACTATAGCACATAGATCAAGAAAAAGTAGTATGCATGCAACTCTCTTCCAATCATATACATTGCTCATGCAAATAGTAAATGCTTAGAGCCAACCTAATAGCCAATCTAAGAGCCAACCTATTATATGAGTATTTTTATGAAGGCTTTAAGTGAAGTGGCATCTCCTTATAGGCAACAACTGACTACATTATTAACCATAATCTAAGTGCAACACCATTTATGATCAAACAGAGAGACAGCATCAAGTAGCTATTCTTAAATAATGAAGTACCGATGACATGAATGAACATGTTATCTGCAATGTGAAACCTACTACAGATGTGTTATAATCAAGAGTCATGTTAAGAACATTGGAAACCCTATCAATTCGTTGTTATTCATACTCATTGCTATCATAGGTTGCGTAATATTGGTGCTAATGCTAATGTCATTCCTTTTGCATTTTATAAAGAGAGTGCTGAAGTTACTTCACGTGTGGGAATTGAGAGAACTACTACAGCTAGGAATTGTGTACGTGCAATGCACGTTGGTAGTTGGTAGAATTTTGATTGCACGCTGATATTAGGTAACATATTAATTATATGATTAGCATTGATATATTGATATTTGTCATGATATTAATTTTGTCATGAACATGCTGAGTGCGTGCCATTGGAGCAATATAGATCGGTAGATTGGCATGGTTTGATGGTCGAGATTGGTTGAATCCGCCCCTTAGAGTTTTTTATATTGGTATATATATAAAGGATTCAACTAGCAGATATATCCTACAACAATATTACAGGTTTTGGACCCGGTCGTGGAACCTTCCATTCGATTTTAGGAACACTCCATACTATTTTCTTTTGTTCCCCGCAATTTACTATTGACTTCTCCTATTTTTTTCTTTCATTTTTTCTATTTTTGTTTGCTTTTATTGTATTTTTTCTTAATTTTCTACTT
This sequence comes from Secale cereale, assembly GCA_902687465.1. Lineage (NCBI taxonomy): Eukaryota > Viridiplantae > Streptophyta > Magnoliopsida > Poales > Poaceae > Secale > Secale cereale. Next base: position 427,289,866 of record LR738714.1, read on the forward strand.
TACTAATTAAGATTTCCATTTATAATCCGTGACCAGTTTTTAAAATTCATAAACTTTATTAAACTTTGTGACATTATTTTACAATTTAATAAAATTATTAAATTCATTTTCACAATATTTAACATTATTAAAAATCCATGAATATTATATAAAATGTATGAACTTTATAAACTTCATGAATATTTTCCTAATTTATAAACATTTTTTAGAATTAAAATAAGACCGATTGAAATAAAAGATGAAATGAAAAAACAACTTAATTTAATACACACATACAAGTTAGTTTTTTCCTTGACGAATGTACACAATAATGTTACTGAAGACGTTCGTATAATACTTTTTTTAGAGCATAGAAGACTGGGAGTGTCGGGGATATACCCCGCGGTATGACCCGGCATGATGAATGACCCAGCCGCGACTTGGCGACTTACTAGTGACCCGACTGACGCTTGACGACTCACTGGAGACCCGTCTGAGTCTGACGACTCATTAGTGACCCAGTGGGCGGGTCAGACGATCGACAAGACCAAGTGACCCAGAAGGCGACTCGTGGGAGGGCCGGCTTATGTTATGATGGGCCGGCTTAAGAGGAAAAACATAAGGAATATTTTCCTTACAAGGGAAGCAAGATTATGATTCCACTTGTAATAGAGTAGTCCTAATCCTACTTGACCTAGTCATGTAAGCCGTCCCTTCAACTTATATAAGGAGGGGTAGGGCACCCCAAGAGAGGGAGACAAGTCTCGAACAAGATCAAATTAGATGCTATCGAGATAGAGGTAGCGAAACATCGCCCTTGTAGCCGAGATCGTCATCATCATCAATATCAATGAAGCAGGATGTAGGCTTTTACCTCCACCGTGAGGGGCCGAACCTGGGTAAAACCTCGCGTCTCTCGTCCCGCTCAATCCCGTTCAAGCTACTACCTAGTTGCGTTGGCCTCACACTAGGACATCTGACCGTGACAAAACCACGACAGAGAGCAACTGATTAAGGGGTGCCTTGGTGGACTTCCCTAAGCACACCGTGCACGTCGAGGAGCACTCTTCATGCGACACAAGTCGTGTGCGGAGAGCATGTTCATGTAGTTTTTTTCATGTGATTTCCTTCATTTGGTTTACTGTTTTTTGGTCTTCTTATTTTCACTTCAATTTTTTTTCTTGGTTTTTTTTTTGTTCGTTTTTAATCGGTCATGTCTTCCTCGCAAGAGCATAATTATTCTTCACCACCACTAAAGCCCAAAGGCAGTACACTTGGAAGCACATATTACTTCTTCGTGATTGCACAGTTGCGCTTCACCCCACAGTAGCATAAATCTATTACACATGGGGAGCTCATATGTGCTCTGACGGGAGCATATGTTAGTTTAGTTGGGTGCACATGTTAGTACAGTTTGGAGCTTATATTAGTACTAGCTGCGAGTACATATTTGTTCGAAGTGAAGTTCGTCGAGACCTATCAATATAAGATCTGATTATGAAGATCCCTACGCGAGAAACAAAACGTTTAGAGCGGTTTGTAGTTTGGACGCTCGGTTCAAAAATATTTTGTTTCAAAGCCCCCCAAAAGAACACAAACAAAGCCATAGTCCCTCCCGTGAGAAGAAATTCGTTCAAAACTCCCAGGTTGGGAAAAAAAAGTGCACATACAATGAGTTAGACCCTGCTTGGATCCAAAGGACTAAAACTAGTCTGACTAAAAATAGTCTCTTTAAGAGGCTAAAGTTTCAAGCACCCCTGATTAAAGAGGGGCTAAAACTAGTCTTGAGACTAAAATCTTTTAGTCAGGGGTACCCCTACTAAAATGTGAATTAGTCATCTCTCTCTCCTCATTTCACTCTTCTCCTCTAACACATGCAAGTTCTGGATTGGAGGGTTTGGAGGATAATAAATGCTCATTAACTTGATTTTAATCTCTTTAGTATTTGGATCCAAGCATGGGTGAGGCTAGCAGTTTAGTCCCACTACTTTTAGTCATGAGACTAAAACGTATCCAAGCACCCTCTTACTTGTCACCATCAGAGAAGATGAAACATTCTTTGCGAGGACACCCTCAAAGAAAAAGTGATTTCATTTTTTGAGAAAAAAATAGAAGGAGGGGTGAAACTTTCATGTGCTGGTCCAGTTGGAGCTTTCGTGGGCAGCCGCCTGGGGGATACACATTTCTGGCTTCTTTGGATCACAGGATTTGCAAAACAAAGGGATAGGAAAATTGGAGGATTTGGTTGGCATGACATAGCCAATCCTATGGAATTTTTCCAGAGGTCGGACCTCATGTGTAAATTCCTCTGGAATGAGCACCTTGGTGACCCAATCCCGAGGAATTTTAATGAGTCAATCCTGTGATCCAAATGCATTCCATAGGAAATAATCCTGAGGATTGATATCCCGTGAGAATCCTTTGAAAATCCTCCGATCCAAAGAAGGCTTTCTATCTTGCCGGCCCATGGTGAGCATCAGACGATTGGGCCAGCTGGGTTCACACCATCAAACCTGAGCAACACGCCCTTTCATACTTTTCACCCTAGAAAAACACACGTTAACTTTGCCATCAGCGAATGGCAGGTGTGCCCCACGTTATGTCGACCCACATGTCAGTCAAACGACGGATCCTAAATCAGCGGTCCCTCCGACGTGAACTAGTCCATTTGCTCGGCCCTCGGCGCAGCCGCACCCTTCCGCAAGAAAGAAAAAGGAGCGGAGGGAGAACAGAATAACATCAGACCCGCAAAGAGGAGGAGCGAAACAGCATCCTTGCCTTCCTCCACGCGCGTAGGGTTTCCGGATCGGAGGAGCCCAAGCCCCGCCGCAGCCATGGTTCGCGGATCGCTCGGGAAGTTGGCGTCGCGCACCCTCTCCGTCGCCGGCAAATGGCAGCACCAGCAGCTCCGCCGCCTCAATATCCACGAGTACCAGGTGCCTGCGTCCAGATCCCGCAGTTCCTCCCCCATTCTGCTCGATTCGTATCTGTGCGGATTCGTTTAATCTCGATTCGGAGGCCCGTCTGACAAGCTAGGGTTTCTGCCGGCCTGGCTTATTTGGGTGTCGCAGGGCGCGGAGTTGATGGGGAAGTACGGGATCAACGTGCCCAAGGGCGCGGTGGTGGGGTCAGTGCAGGAGGTCAAGGAAGTTTTGAAGAACGTCTTCCCCAGTGAGAAAGAGGTGATGCTGCCTAGGTTTCTAATGTTTTGTTTTTTCGCGTCGTTGTTATCTTTCACCCGTGCAAATGCGAGGCTCGTGCTGTGCAGATGGTATTGAAATGTGTTAGTGAATCTAGTTTACTGCGAATTCCTGCTGAATTCGGGTTAGTTCGGTAGAGTAGAAATATATGTTTGGTTTGGTAATGTTGCTGTGATGTGCGATACAGTTTGGAAAGGAGGTTATTGGTTGGTATAATCTATAATGTGTGCCTATTCTGATAGGCTCATTCTGGAAATTCGTACTCCTGTATTGTATATTATCCAGTGTGTTAAAAATATAACATTACCTACATGTGCAAATGAAGTGAGTCATGTCACGCTAGAGTTGCTCCTGGAATTATAATGCTGTGTTGGCATGTTTTTTTTGCTAACGTTATGACCTAAATAGTCTATTTTTTCTCCAAAAGCTGTTTTAATTAACCGAGATGACGTCCCAGTTTCTTCTCAGTATTCTGCACCTAAATACTTGTCTAGCCTTGTTAGTTATCCTCGTGCCAGCAGATTGTTTTGCTGGGCAGTTCATTCCCAATACGAAGTATAGCAGATTCTCATCACTAATGTATTTCTGGTGCTGTATGTATCATAGCTTGGACCATGTTATTCTCGTAGTTCAATAGTGTTTAAAAGATGAGACCATTGCAGATAGTTGTGAAAAGCCAAATCCTTGCCGGTGGCCGTGGATTGGGAACTTTCAAAAGTGGACTGAAGGGTGGCGTTCATATTGTTAAGGCTGAGGAGGCTGAAGGCCTTGCAGGTAAATCTTTGTGAGCGGTAGTTTACATTATGGTATGTGCACATTCATGGTGTAGTAACGCAGTTTGAAGATATTGTGTGTCCAAGTATTTTTTGAGATGTATCATAGAGAATTTGGCTTAGTAAATACACATTTATGCATAATCCTTATCATTCTTGGCTGCATTATACTAGAAATGCGCACAAGGCCAATTTTATGGTATACAACTATTCATACACATAAAGGCCAAACATATAACTGAGGTCCGTTCATTTTATTGGTTGTGTCTAAATTGTTGGCATCACATTTATCAGTTGTCACAATGAAAACTGCAACTTAGGCTCACGTGCTTCTATGAAGCGTGACATGACAATTACATTCAGATTTAACGAAACTGATTTATTTTAGGTGATCTTTTCTTGGAATCTACTACTCCATACCAAAATATAAGATTTTTGGCCTACCAAAATGTTTATATTTTGGTACGGAGGTAATATGTTGTATCCACACCTTTGTTGCTGGCTATTAGTGGTTTATTATTTAATGTTTTGGTTATGAGTGAGTGTGCCTTCCCATTTGAACTTGCATCCATTGGATTTCTAGTGACATCTAGTGTTGTCATTAGTCATTTTCTTCTGAGTGAATCAACTAAATTGTAGTTACTTTTGAGTTAGTTGTGCATGTTTTCACCGTAGAGTGTTTGTATTGACGCATCTGCAGCTAAAATGCTTAACCAGGTCCTGGTAACAAAACAAACTGGTCCACAGGGGAAGGTTGTGGGCAAGGTTAGTTTTTGCTAATCTGATCCTATCTTCCGCATCTCTATTTCCTTATTGCTTTGATTGGCTTGCTGTTCTTATTTGCTGTTGGTATACTTCTGCTGTTCAGTTTCAGTTGTGTTGTGTAGCATTCCTAGAAATTAACGTTTTAGGTATTTCATGACTCTTCAGTAAGCAAGTTCTGGCCTCCACTAGCTTGATACTCACCTGACTTGTTTCTATCAATGTTTAGATCTATCATCTATGCACCAAGTCTGGGGTACTTATGTTCATATGAAGTAAGACACAATAATAATGTACCCAGTGTTTTGTTCTTGTCGTACTATGACAATTGTTCTTCCCATTGTTAATCTATAACATTTTTTGAGTTATTTTTAATACAATAGTGCATTAGCATTTCAATTTCTCAAGTAAACGGTATTCAAATAATGCTGCTGTCATTTAGTTCTGCTTGATTCAGTGAAACATTTTTACCTACTGATATCTTTTCTGTTCTGTTTGACAGGTCTACTTATGTGAGAAAATGTCACTTGTTAATGAGATGTACTTTGCGATCACCCTTGATAGGAAGACTGCTGGTCCAGTATGTCATTGATCACTGGCCTGCTTGTTCATTTTGTCATTTTCATTACCGAGCATCTGTTCCATTTTGTGAATAAATCAGTGCGGTCTGTATTGTTTTTATAAGATTTTATGGTATTACAAACCTTTCTCATGTATAGGCGCCAAAGAATAGCTGTTAGTGCTGTCGATTGTTTTTATTCCAGACTGTTTAGGATGTTGATCCATGATAATTTATAAGATTATGTGCATGAATATGCTTACTTAGAAATATAGATCATATTTTCTGATTCTCATGGGAATAGTGTTCCTCTTTTGTCCCTACATAGCAAGTTACCCCAATTATTTAATTGAAGTGATTAATGTATTTATTATATTCAGTTTTCCATTAAAAAATACCATTATGTGGTAAGACCTTCACATTAATCTCTAGTCCTCTAATAACGGTCTATCGCATTAATATCCCACTGTATTAAGTTGCTTAAATTTTGGATGTATCATTAAACAAAGTTCTTGCACAGATTTTCAAGGCCATACAGCGATATTTTCTTTGTACTTTTGTATTTGTTCTGATATAGGTATGACCTGAACATTTGGAGTGATGCGACCTAGTCCTTGAGTGTTTTTAGTTGTTTTGGCCGCTTTACTTTTTCTAAACCCTATAATGTGCTTTATTAGTCAAACCTGTAGCTACTTAATGTCCATTCTCCCCTGTTTCAATTGCAGACTCATGCTGTGAGATTTTTTTTTCAAGTGCTGATTGCTAAGGTTCATATTTATTTTTTCAGCTCATTATAGCTTGCGCCGAGGGGGGGACGAGCATTGAAGATCTTGCGGAGAAGTTCCCTGATAAGATTGTTAAGGTCATCTATTTCTTCCAACTTGATTTTGGATCAATGCATACATATCTTGAGTAGCAGTTTCACTTGTCATATCAGAGCTTTTAGTGTCCTAATCTGATAATTTGCTTACACATTGAAGTTCAATTCGTTATATTACCAGGTTCCTGTTGATGTATTCAAGGGAATCACTGATGAGGATGCAGCTAAAGTTGTTGATGGTCTGGCACCAAAGACAGCAGACAGGCAATCTTCTATAGAGCAGATTAAGAAGCTATATGAACTTTTCTGCAAGACCGACTGCACAATGCTGGAGGTACCGCAGTGTGAAGTGATTCTCATTTGCGATGTTTCATATCTTTGGCATTGTTATGATTAATTTGGATTTCTTATGTGAGTAGATAAATCCTCTTGCCGAGACAGCTGATAAAAAGCTAGTTGCTGCTGATGCAAAGTTGAACTTCGATGATAATGCTGCGTTTAGGCAGAAAGAAATATTCGCACTGCGTGATACAACACAGGAGGACCCCAGAGAGGTATTTCATGTGTTGCTCTTTTCATTAATACCTTTCTTATGTACAGTTTGTCTCGCTGTTAATCTGTTTTCTCTTCTATATTTCATAATCCCTAACCCTTCTTTTGAAGGAAGATTTGCCTCTATAGATTATATTTTTCTTACAAATATAAGAGCAACATCGACTGATGAGATATTTATCTTTATCAACTTTACAGGTGGCTGCTGCTAAAGCAGATTTGAACTACATCGGGCTTGATGGAGAGATTGGTTGCATGGTGAATGGTGCAGGATTGGCAATGGCTACGATGGACATCATTAAGCTGCATGGTGGTACACCTGCCAATTTTCTTGATGTTGGCGGGAGTGCATCCGAGGGACAGGTATATATGGTGGGATTTTTTTTGCAATTATCATCCCTGGTGAAATATATAAATACTATTAACAGCTACAAGAGGTTGCAAAAACTAATGATTAATTACTTAAAATCCATGTGAAGAATTGCGTTTGCACGTTTTGTTTTCAACAAATGCACACATTCATTTTTCTAAAACATTTATTCAGGTTGTGGAAGCCTTTAAGATATTGACTTCAGATGATAGAGTGAAGGCAATTCTAGTGAACATTTTTGGAGGTATCATGAAATGTGACGTGATAGCAAGTGGAATAGTGAATGCAGCTAAACAGGTATCTATCAAGTTTTGTTGAATGAATACACCATATTCTTGTAGCTCGTTTTTAGTAAAATTAGTTTCACCTATTTGGTGTTTATTTATTTCTGTTGGGAACCTTTCTTGAACTTGGGTACAGTTTATTTGCATCCGTTTCAGAAATTAATTCGTAATGTACAAGTCAATATTTGTTTCAGTCATCTGCTCAGTTTTTTGTAACACCAAACTATCCCATATTTTGTGTGCATACTTTACTGTATGTTGTTTCATTATAGGATAGTTTGGTGTTACCTTTAGTTGTCTTCTGCGAAAGATTTTTCCGTATTGGTGATATTTCATCAAGTTTTGAAAGTCCTGATTATCGCTGTGTATAGTTTTGTAATTTTCCCATGATGTATGCTAGAAGTGTCCTTTCAGCATGTTATTGTTCCCCAGGAATGTAATGATAGTACATAGCATGTTATCTGGCTTAATATTCCTTGAGCTTACTGATTATTTTATGTCTGATTGATGTATCATAATATACTTTTCCTGTGGCAAATTCTTACACTTGTACTCTGATTATCAGGTTGATCTTAAGGTCCCTGTTGTTGTTCGGCTAGAAGGCACCAATGTAGACCAAGGGAAAAGGATTCTTAAGGTATTTGTGATCATCATTGTGCATGCGTGTTAGCTGAGTCATGCTTCCTTTTTTTCTGAAGTTCATGTTTGGTATTTGACTGGTCATGGTGCTCTGATTGCAGGAAAGTGGCATGACATTGATCACTGCAGAGGATCTTGATGATGCTGCCGAGAAGGCTGTAAAAGCATCGGTCAAATGATTAATCATTGTACCATATCAGTCTAAAGTTCTATTTTCACCGGGTACAAGAGGAGTGGTGCTCTCTTGCTGATCTCGGGGGCCGAAATCTTGAAGTGCCCTTTTTTTTTTGAAGTGGAGTGATTCCACTTTGAGTTTTCCTTTAAACTTGTGATCTTTGTGTTAATAAATCTCCATGGGCACAAAATTGAGCAACCACTGTTATGAAGTTGAAGTAGGATTTACCTGTTTTACCCGGATCAGCAGGATTCATGTTGACGCTTCATTTGCCTGGTCAATTACTGCTGCTTGCATCTTGATTAGGCAGCCTAAGCTGTTAAAATCATACAACATGAAATTTCTTTAGGTGGTTATTTTTTGTACTGCACTATGTTTGCATGTTCTCTTGTTTCTAATGCTGGAGCGCAATGTATATGAAAATGAAATGATGCTGACTGACACATAATCTGCATGCGTTGTGCTTGGGATTATTGTGGTAGTCTCAAGGAGGATAAAGAAAGTATTGAGTACTGACCAGATAAAATGGGTTAGATCAAAATTTATATACTATATGTAATAGGAGCATGTTTCATGTCTGTTGGGGATTTGAGTGAAACTGATACGGTGCTCATGGTCATGCAAACCCGGTCAGACCACTCCACTGCAGGCTCCAGCTATCTTCTTCTCGGTCTCTTTACTGCCGATTGAACAATCGACTTTTGAACCAGACAACTCTTGAATTAGAGCAACTTCAACGCGTCGGTCGTCGACGTGGATAGAAAAGTCGGCCCAAACGCGTCGACCTAAGCAGACACGCATCCGCTTTTTGTTCGCCTGCCGACCTATTCGCGACCGGATTTTAAGCTTGAATTGTGTCGGCATGGACACAAGGTTGATGCCCGCGGCAACAAGTCCCCTTGTCTCCCTCCAATTTCTAATACCTCTTGCACGTGCGCTCCATGGACGATGCTTTTGATGTCGCCGCCGGCCTTGCCTCCCCGGCCCCGTCCGGCCTCGCCTCCGCCCCTTTGGCAAAGGCAAGCCTCACGCCCCTCGCAAGAGCGCAGCGCCGCCCAAGAACGAAGCTGACGCCGGAGGAGCGGGCCGTGCAGTCAGCCAAGAGGAATGGCCGGAGGCACGCGGCGGACACAAGGGAAGAAGCAACAGCCGCCGCTTAGCAGGGGGACACCAACGCCGAGGGAGATCCTTTTCTACCTAGGGTTAAACCTTGGCCAGCACGGGCTCGTCAACGTCGCTGTGGCCGCGACCAGCACCGGCTCGTCCGCGTTCCAACGGACGGTGCTACCGGAGTCGCCGCGCGGGTCGGCGACGCATCCGATCCCTGGCTTCCACGTCTACCTGCATGCCTCCCGACTCTCCAGCGAATGCTCGCTGGAGGTGAGTGTGGTGGCTCCTTCCACACCCGCGCCCGCACCCATCGACCTCAACGCCACGCCGGTGGCCGGTGCCTCGTCGTCCGGAGGGACCAGGAAACGCGCGCGGGAGATGCCAGCCGACGTGCTACCCGGCGCCCGCAACCTGTTTGACACAATGACTGCGGCCGCCGCCGCCGAGATGGCCAACCATTTGATGGAGAATATCATCTTCCAGGGTGGTGCGGCGGCTGCAGGTGGGGCAAACACGGCTGGCTAAGATCCCGGTGAGACACAAAGCCAGGACGACCGAGGGTCGTTCACGACGGGCACCTATGAACACAACACCTTCATGCATGACCAGGTCGCCCTGGACCTAGACGGCTCCCCGCTCGATCATGAGTTCCCGGAGGACTATGGCCTCGAGGAAGAGGACGAGTTGGACATCAATGGGGAGCCTTTGTTCAAGGAGGAGCTCGTCAACCAAGCCGCCGGGTCGAAGCCGAAGTGCAAGAGCAAGCGCACGAAGGCATACACGGCAGAGGAGTACAAACTTATTTGTGAGTGTTAGAGGGACATTGGGCAAGACCCCCAGGTCGGCACCGAACAAAAGGCATCGACCTTTTGGATTCGTGTCCATCGTGAGTTCCATGAGCGCAAGAAGTTTTTCCCGTACCAAATGCAAAGCACGCGCGGGTGGGTATCCATTTTGAAATGATGGAGGGTGATCCAACCAGAGTGCAATAAGTTTTGTGCCACTCTTGTGAGCATCAAGGCACGTTAGGTGAGCGGCATCGACATACAAGACATGGTATGCATGCGGACCTCTTTGTTTTCATTCCGTTTTGCATTCCCACTTGCATACACATTTTCCCATATGCTTGCATGCTATCCATTTGTAGGCCTTCCAAGCTTTGGAGGCTTTCAAGGTCCAACATGAAGGCAAGTCATTCAACCTCTCGCATTGTTGGAGGGTCATCAACGAAGAGGAGAAGTTCAAGGCGCAATATGCCGTCATCATGGCGAATGGTGGGAAGAAAGACGAGGAAGATGTTGTGGATGGCGAGAAGACGCGGCTGCGGGGGAAGACCAACTCCAAGATGGAGGACAAGCGGGATGCGGCGTCCAACGCCTTGATCGCTACCGTGGAGGGCATGATGACCAAGAAAGACTCAAGGGAGGAGAAGCGTCGTCAAGATAATGAAGATCAAGTGAACGCCTTTATGGAGATTCAAAGGAGGAGGCTCGAGATGGAGGCCGAGAAGCAAGCAAGGATGCTCGAGATCGAGGCCGCTAATGCCAAGACCAAGGTGAAAGAAGTAGCCCTCGCTAGCATGATGACGGGGATGAAGATCATGAAGGTGGACCTCAACACCGTATGACCGAGGAAGAGGCCATGGCTCGAGAAGATGCAGGCCGACATGCTCAAGTTTGACGACGAGTGATCTATGACCGCATGCACCATCCTTTTTGTATGCCAACAAGCGTGTTGGCATGATCACCGACCGAGACGGCATGGTCGAACTACATACCTTTTTTGTGTGCTGGCATGTGTGTCAGCCACTAGCAAACACGCCAGCAAGGCTGTGTGACGCTTTTTTTGAAGGCTAGCATTGTATGCCGACCGTTGACATGGTGCCGGCATGGATTTTGGCTGGCGGCATGGGCGTTGCCCTTTTAAATTTACACGATGACATGATATGAGTCGCATACGTTTGACGCAGGTGTGACGCCCCCGATTTGTCCGTACACTAATCATGCACGCAAATGTGTACGACCAAGATCAGGGACTCACGGGAAGATATCACAACACAACTCTAGACACGAATTAAAATAATACAAGCTTCATATTACAAGCCAGGGGCCTCGAGGGCTCGAATACAGAAGCTCGAAAGCAACAGAGTTAGCGGAAGCAACAATATCTGAGTACAGACATAAGTTAAACATGTTTTGCCTTAAGAAGGCTAGCACAAACATCAACGATCGAAGAGGCAAGGCCTCCTGCCTGGGACCTCCTAACTACTCCTGGTCGTCAGCTGTCTCCACGTAGTAGTAGGCTCCGTCGGGGTAGTAGCAGTCGTCAAGTGTGGCATCTGGCTCCTGAACTCCAACATCTGGTTGCATCAACCAGCAAGAAGAAAGAAGGGGGAAAAGGGGGAGCAAAGCAACCGTGAGTACTCATCCAAAGTACTCGCAAGCATCAGATCTATACTAAGTATGCATCAGTATCAAAGGAAAAGCTGTATATGTGGACTGAGCTGCAGAATGCCAGAAGAGGAGGGGAAAAGCCTAGTCTATCGAAGACTAGCATCTTCAAGCATCTTCTGGAAACACCATCTTGCAGTAGTAGAGGGAAATACAGAATAGCAGTTTATAATTAACAAGCATGTTGTAGTATTATCGGCCGAGAGATCCTTCCTCGACTCCCTGCGAGAAAGTAATCTCGCAGCCACATATCCATCACATATCTCAAGTATCCATTTCTAGTTATAATAGATCAGGATATAAGACTGAACGTCCGTTACCGTGGACACGGCTATTCGAATAGATAACTTCCCTGCAGGGGTGCACCACGTTACCCTCACGCTCGATCATCTCTGGCCGGACACACCTTTCTGGGTCAATGCCCGGCCTCGGGAGATCAACACGTCGTAGCCCTACCTAGGCTCAGCAGAGAGGTCCCCGCCGGTCTACATCCTAAGCGCTCCGGGGTCATGGGCCATCGCCCTTTGCACTCCGGGTCATTGCGCGCAGGGTGAATACCAGTACCGCCTCGGATGGCCAGCACGATCCGACCGTGCCGCAATGCTGAACTGGACGTCTGACAAAGCTTCGGCTGATACTACGACGCCGAGGCCCATAACTATTCTCGCGTGGCGGTTAGTGCGTAAAGGCCAGAGGCCAACTCAGAACAAATACCCAAATCTGTTAGTGCATTATTGACAGATGTGACGACTGTCGGGACAAGTCCGGAGCTATCACCTCTCCTGGGTGATACCGCTAAACAGCCAGCCGCCACCGTAACAACTCCCGCGGGTGCTCTCCGGGCCCGCCCGCCTTTCACAAAGGTATCAGGTAAAGTCCATGTAACTGTGTGTCCAAAAACATCAAGGTGGAAAACCCGAGGAATCACCGTCGGCGAATTCCACTCGATGTGTCCGTCAAGGCGAACTATGAGGAATCACCCCCGAGGTTCACACTTGAGGGGTTGCACGACAGAGTCGTATCGGGAATGGAGAAAGAGGAATCACCCTCGATGACCACGACCGAATAGCTACACTATAGAGTTATCATCATGAGTGCGTTACGAGGCTTCACCCTCGGCACCCGATAGTACCTCTACAGAGTCGAGCAACAAAGGGGGTGTGATGTGATGTGAAGTGTCGGTCTCCGATCTTCGATCACGTTGCTCGAGTCGTCGATGATGAATCAGGGGTAACAAGGACAGTCGGGCTTCGGTCTTTGATCACGCTGCTCGAGTAGTCGATGATGAAGCAGGGGCAACAAGGACAAGGTGGGGTCACTGATGGATCAGTATCCAACCTATACTAAGCAGTTTAGCATAGCATGTAGGTAACAATAGCAGGTACAAAAGCATGCTATGCATCAGAATAGGATCAAACAATAACAGTAGCAAAATTCTAATGCAAGCATAAGAGAGAATGGAATGGGTGATATCGGGATGATCAAAGGGGGGGGGCTTGCATGGAAGCTCTGCTGAGACGGAAGTAGGGTCGTCGTCGACGTAGACGATCACACGGTCATCAGCAGGAGTCTCGGGGTCTACCGGAGAGAAGAGGGGGGAGAAACAATAAATACATAGCACACAGATGCAATACAGATGCACGACATGACAATAAGCGGTGCTAGGGGTGTTCTAATGCAGTACTACACGATACCGGCGAAGGGGGAAAACATCCGGGAATGTTTTCCCGGAGTTAGGCATTTTCGGACACGCGAACCGGAGGGGAAAAGTTCCATGTTCGTTATGCTAGGGATGTGTGGTGGATGAACGGACCACGTATTCGGATTCGTCTCGAAATTCTGAGCGATTTTCATATATAAATCTTTTTCATCCGAGTTACGGATTATTTTATATTATTTTTCAAAGTTTTATTAATATTCTGAAATTATTATTAATTCGAAAATAAAATTAAAATGCTACGGGTACCCAGCTCTGCGTACACAAAAGTGTACCAGAGGCTGACAGGTGGGCCAGGGGGCCCCAGTTGACCAGTCAACGTTTGACTGGTCAACAGGGGGTGGGGGCCACCTGTCATTGACTGCTTAGACTAATTACAGATTATTTAGTTTAACTAGTTAATTATTTTAACTAAAACATTTTAATTAAGTTAATTAATTGATTAAGAAATTAATTAATTATTTTAAAATTATATTTTTTATCTTTTTTTTATTCCTTCTTTTTTTTTCCAGGGGCTGGGCCCCTGCTGTCAAGGGCCCAAAGGCCAGCGGGGCGGGTGTGGTTAACGGGCGGCGGGCGTGGGCGCCCGCACGAGGGGGCGCACCCGGGCGCGCTGGGGCGTACGGGCGCCGGCGGCCACGGCGGGGCGCCGGACCGGGGCGCCGGCCGGCGAGGTAGGGGGGCGAGGCCGGCCGGTCGTAGCCGCGGCTGCGGCGGCGTCCAGGCCACGGCGGGGCGCTGGGCGTCGGCCAGTGCGGCGCCGGGGCGGACGGGCGGCCAGCGCCGGCGAGCGGAGGGAGAGCGGGGAGCCGCGAGCGCTCGCGTCGGCAAGGGCCTGCGGCTCGGGGCAGCGCGGCGAGTGGCGGGTGAGGCAGGCGGCGGCGCGGCTAGAGCGAGGTGGAGGCGGGAGGAGGGTCGCGGCGCTTGCGCGCGGCTGAGGCTGGCGGCGCGCGTGGGGAAGGGCGGCATCGGAGCGAGGCCGTGGGCGGAGCGGCGAGCTGCGGGCGGTCGAGGGCGCGACGGCAACCGGCGGTGAAAACGGTAGGGAAAAGGGGGGCGTCGCTCACAGCCGTTGACGAGTCGAGGGGCGGCGAGGCTCGGTGAAGCCGTTGTTGAAGTGCTCGGAGAGGCGAGGCGACGGCTCATGGCGATGGGAGTCCACGGGGTCGGGGCGTCGATGAGGGAGAGCGGACGGGGGCGCGAGAGAGGAGGGGGCTCGGGGAAGCTAGGGTTCGCGTCGGTGAGGGGCGCCAACCTTATAGACCGGGAGAGCCGGCGGATGGCTGCCACGGCGATGGACGCGGCCGTGTCGGCCATCGGGCATGGCCACGAGGGGAGGGGAACAGGAAGATGGGGAAGGAGGCGCGGGTGGGCCGGCCTGGCTTGGCCAGTGAGGCCAGTTGGGCCAAAAGGCCTAGGGGAGTGGGGAGGCCTTTTCTTTTTATTTATGTTTTGATTTCTTTTCTTTTAACTTTTCTGTTTATTAACTTTACTTAATTCCCACATGATTTTAGTTTAAATAAAAATATGAGACCAACACCTAATTTTGTGTTTTAGTTTAACCCTATGTCACATAAAGTTTCACACGCAAATAAAATAGTTTAACATTTTTAGAAAATATATAGGGCATTTAAATGACCACTTAAGGCACCGATATAATCACAAAGAGGGATTTAAACACTTTACAAAAGTGTTGGGCCACCACCAATATTACCAACTGAATATTTGGCATACTTTGCACATTTTAGTTTTGTCCTCTGAAAACTTTATTTGTTTGGCTTTATTTTAAATTTTGAATTCGAACCGGTTTGAACCAAAGTGACTTTTAGCAACAGTAAAAACGATGACATGGCATCATTAGCAGAGTATTACTGTAGCTTAATTATCCGGGCGTTACAAATCTCCTCCACTACAAGAAATCTCGTCCCGTGATTTAGGAGGTAGAAGGAAACAGTTCGGGGTATTCTTCACGCAGACGATCCTCGCGTTCCAAGTGGCTTCGTCTTCAGAGTGATGCGACCACTGGACCTTGATGAACTTTATCGCCTTCTGACGTGTGCGGCGTTCAGCTTGGTCGAGAATGCGGACCGGATGCTCTTTATAGGAGAGGTCTTGTTGCAACTCGAGCACTTCATGATCCACTGCGCGGACTGGGTCCTTGAAGCAGCGGCGGAGCTGTGACACATGAAACACATCGTGAACCTGAGAAAGGTTCGACGGAAGCTCCAACTGGTATGCCACTTTTCCACACCTTTCGAGAATAGTGAATGGACCAATATAGCGCGGAGCTAGCTTGCCCCTTATACCGAAGCGGTGTGCACCCTTCATTGGTGTGACTCGAAGATAAGCCTTTTCGCCAGGTTGATAGACCATGTCTTGGTGATGACGGTCATACTGACTTTTCTGACGTGACTGAGCAGTCTTGAGATTCTCGCGAATGACGCGGACTTGTTCTTCAGCGTGTTGGATAATATCCGGACCGAAGAGTGGACGTTCCCCAGTTTCTGACCAGTTGAGAGGGGTTCGACACTTTCATCCATATAACACTTCGAAGGGGGCCATCTTCAGACTAGCTTGATAGCTATTGTTGTAAGAGAACTCAGCATACGGGAGAGATTCCTCCCATTTCTTGCCAAAGGAAATAACACAAGCTCGAAGCATGTCTTCGAGAACTTGATTGACGCGTTCAACTTTTCCCTGCGACTGAGGGTGAAATGCAGTGCTGAAAGATAGATGAGTTCCCATTGCTTCTTGGAAACTTGCCCAGAATCTTGAAGTGAATAAGCTGCCACGGTCTGAGCTGATAACCAATGGAATACCATGAAGGGAAACAATTCTGGACATATAGAGGGTTGCCAACTGACTAGCAGTGATCGTTTCTTTGACAGCCAGGAAGTGTGCAACTTTAGAAAGCCGGTCAATGACGACAAGAATAGCATCATTACCTTTCTGCGATTTGGGAAAACCAGTGACAAAGTCCATTTCGACATGGTCCCATTTCCATTCAGGAATAGAGATAGGTTGTAGAGTTCCAGCAGGCCTTTGATGTTCTGCTTTCATACGACGGCAAACGTCACACTCAGCAACATAACGAGCAATGTCTTGCTTCATATTAGACCACCAGAATCTCTGACGAATGTCTTGGTACATCTTGGTACTACCAGGATGAATAGACATAGGTGTATCATGAGCTTCTTTCATAACCTTTGGAGTCTGATCCAGGTGTTTCCTTGCACATGGCACCACTAGGCGACCTTTGAAGTACAAGGCGCCATCATCAATAATGGTGAAGAATGAGGGCTTTCCTTGTGCGAGATAGCGTTTAATCTTCTCGACTTCAGAGTCATAATGTTGAATAGTCTTGATACCGCTCACGAGATCGGGTACGACAGCCAGGGTATTAAGGGAACCATGGGAAACAACACGAAGATTCATCTGCTGAAATTCTGGAGGAGGGGGTGTGAGTGCACCAGGAGGAACAATATGGAGGTTCAGCTTCCTGAATTCTTCAACAAGCGAGGTTTGAACCTTGTGAACCTGGAGGTGGTTGCAATAAGACTTGCGGCTCAAGGCATCAGCCATTACATTAGCCTTGCCCGGTGTATAAGAAATACCCAAATCAAAATCAGCTATAGTCTCCATCCATCTCTGCTGACGGAGGTTCAGGTCTGGCTGAGTAAACAGATACTTCAGACTTTGGTGGTCGGTGAATATCTCGCAACGATTACCGAGAAGGTAATGTCGCCACTGTTTGAGTGCATATATGACAGCAGCAAGCTCGAGGTCATGAACTGGATAGTTCTCTTCATGAGGGCGCAACTGACGAGAGCCATAAGCAATCACCTTGCGCTCTTGCATTAGGACACAGCCTAATCCTTGACGTGAAGCATCACAGTAAATGACAAAATCCTTCTTAGTATCTGGAGGAGCAAGCACCGGGGCAGAAGTCAGCTTGTCTTTGAGTGTCTGGAAACTTTCCTGACACTTTTATGTCCATTCGAACTTGACACCTTTGTGAAGCAGACCAGTCAGGGGTTTGGCAACCTTGGAGAAGTTCTCGACAAATCGACGGCAATAGCTGGCGAGTCCGAGAAAACTTCTGACTTGTTTGACATTCTTCGGAGGAGTCCAATCAAGAATAGCCTGAACTCGCTCGGGGTTGACGGCAATACCATCCTTGGAGATAACATGCCCAAGGTAGGTTAATTCGGGAAGCCAGAACTCACACTTGGAATACTTAGCATATAGTTGATGTTCTCGAAGCTTTTCCAGAACAAGGCGAAGATGTTCAGCGTGTTCTTCTTTGTTCTTGGAATATACAAGGATATCATCCAGATAAACCACGACAAACTTATCGAGGTATTCCATGAATATATAATTCATTAATCGGGAGAACGTTGCTGGAGCATTGGTCAACCCGAAAGACATGACGGTGTACTCGTATGAACCATAGCGAGTAACGAAGGCGGTCTTGGGAATATCCTCTTCACGAACCCGAATCTGGTGGTAACCCAACCTCAAATCAAGTTTAGAGAATACTGAGGAACCAGCAAGTTGATCATACAAATCATTGATTCTGGGAAGCGGATACTTGTTCTGAATTGTTGCCTGGTTGATAGGTCGGTAATCTTGGACCAAACGATTTGTACCATCCTTCTTCTTGACAAAGAGAGAAGGTGCTCCCCAAACAGATGAACTTGGACGGATAAAACCCTGACGAAGTGAAGTGTCGATTTCCTCCTTAAGCTCAAGGAGTTCATGCGGCGGCATCTTGTATGGCCGCTTGGCAATAGGAGTAGTGCCCGGTTTCAGGTCTATGACGAACTCAACAGCTCTAGCAGGGGGTATTCCTGGAAGTTCTTCTGGAAAGACATCTTCGAAATCACGAACGACTGGAATGTTCTCTATTCCTTCAAGAGGTGAAGCATTCAATGCATTCAGAACATATATCTGATTCTCGGCATCCTGCGCTGTTTGGGTTGAGTATTGGACTGTCTGGCCAGAAGGGTGAGTGAGCTGGACTGTCTTGGCAGCACAGTCAATCAAAGCATTATGGGCTGTCAACCAATCCATTCCAAGAATGATGTCAATGTTTGAAGGTCCGAGCACAATGAGAGAAGCCGGAAAAAGTAAGCCTCCAATTTCGATTTGGTTGCGAGGGCATAACATTGTGGTTTGCCACTTGGACCCTGGAGATTGAATTGCCAAAGGAATGGGAAATTTTCCATATCTAACCCATGTAGTCGAGCAAATTGTTGGGACACGAAAGCATGCGATGCTCCTGAATCAAAGAGAACAGAAGCTGGCACCGAATTAACGCGAAGGGTACCCATCACGATTTTTGGGGACTCACGAGCTTCTTTAATCTTGACATGGGTGACTTGACCATAACTCATTGTAGGCGTCCTCGCACTGCCACTTCTGGAATGACGGTTTCGGCTTCTCTTCTTACAACCAAGAGGAGGACAGGATACATTCTGCGGTTGACCCTGGTGACAATCGAGGGTAAGGTGTCCTAGTTGTCCACACTTGCGGCATAAACGATCATTGTGGGGAGGAGCCACAATGTTGGACTGTCCACCCTGAATAGTTAGTTGACTCGGCGGCGGAGGCAGACGAGGTGCAACATAAGACGGCCTTGGTGTCGGAGCAAGTCGGTGATGAACATTGTGTGGGATCCAGACTCGACGTTTCTGAGAAGGCTGGCCTGAGGATGGGCCTACATCTCTAGTAAGCTTGAGCGACTCCTGGTACTCGGTCAGACCAGTTTCAGTTCGAAAAGCTTGGCTGACGAGCGTCGCAAAGTGTACGCAATCATGAGCAACAAGTGCGAGCTTTATATCGGGACGCAATCCTTCACGGAATTTCTCCTGCTTACGAGCGTCAGTGTCGACGTCATCCTCAGCATAGCGGGATAATTCAAGGAATTTCCTCTGATACTCGTCCATAGTCATTGTGCCCTGTGAGAGTCTGCGAAACTCCTTCTTCTTTTGGTCCATCAGACCTTGAGGAATGTGCCGTGCACGAAAGGCTAACTGAAATTCCTGCCAAGTGGTTACAGTTTCTGTAGGCAACATACCCATGTGGCTTTCCCACCATTGGGCAGCTGGACCCTTTAAGTGAAATGTCGCAAAGGTGACGTAACTGGTAGGGGCAACATTAGCTGACTTCATCTCAAACTGGATGTCACGAAGCCAATCATCAGCATCCATAGGATTGGTGGAGTTGCGGAAAATGGACGGGTTGAGACGCACAAATTCTGGCAGTGTTATTGGGGCAAGCTGTTGATGAGCATTCTAGTTTGGAAGCTGAGCCATTACACCAGTCATAAATTGGCGATTCAGTTCAAACTGCTGCATCATTGCGGCAATATAGGGTGGAGGTGGTGGATCGTCAGCCATCCTGCTAAAATGTAACAGGGAGTAGTTTAGCATTGAGCATTTGTTAAGACTAGTGACCGTTCATGATGAAACTTGCATAGTGAAGGAAACACTATGAATGCATCGTTGTAGTCAACAAAACATACTGTGCACTATTCAAAACTACTACTAAGGAAAACTATGGCTATATCCATCTTTGGGGTGAATGTGGTCACGGGATCCTAATGTTTGAGTTAGTAAATTCGTTTAACCCGAATAGAAGAGAGATTAGAATCCCAAAGTATAGACGAGGAGTAAAAGATCCTAATACCACCCAATTGGCGACGTGGGCCTGTAAGCCACACAACCATGTTAGTAAAACAACCTTTCAAAGACTAGACTCAACTTCGGCCAAGGAGTTGGAAAGGGGGATCCTACAGGCAGTCGGCTCTGATACCAACTTGTGACGCCCCTGATTTGTCCGTACACTAATCATGCACGCAAATGTGTACGACCAAGATCAGGGACTCACGGGAAGATATCACAACACAACTCTAGACACAAATTAAAATAATACAAGCTTCATATTACAAGCCAGGGGCCTCGAGGGCTCGAATACAGAAGCTCGAAAGCAACAGAGTTAGCGGAAGCAACAATATCTGAGTACAAACATAAGTTAAACAAGTTTTGCCTTAAGAAGGCTAGCACAAACATCAACGATCGAAGAGGCAAGGCCTCCTGCCTGGGACCTCCTAACTACTCCTGGTCGTCAGCTGTCTCCACGTAGTAGTAGGCTCCGTCGGGGTAGTAGCAGTCGTCAAGTGTGGCATCTGGCTCCTGAACTCCAACATCTGGTTGCATCAACCAGCAAGAAGAAAGAAGGGGAAAAAGGGGGAGCAAAGCAACCGTGAGTACTCATCCAAAGTACTCGCAAGCATCAGATCTATACTAAGTATGCATCAGTATCAAAGGAAAAGCTGTATATGTGGACTGAACTGCAGAATGCCAGAAGAGGAGGGGAAAAGCCTAGTCTATCGAAGACTAGCATCTTCAAGCATCTTCTGGAAACACCATCTTGCAGCAGCAGAGGGAAATACAGAATAGCAGTTTATAATTAACAAGCATGTTGTAGTATTATCGGCCTAGAGATCCTTCCTCGACTCCCTGCGAGAAAGTAATATCGCAGCCACATATCCATCACATATCTCAAGTATCCATGTCTAGTTATAATAGATCAGGATATAAGACTGAACGTCCGTTACCGTGGACACGGCTATTCGAATAGATAACTTCCCTGCAGGGGTGCACCATGTTACCCTCACGCTCGATCATCTCTGGCCGGACACACCTTTCTGGGTCAATGCCCGGCCTCGGGAGATCAACACGTCGTAGCCCTACCTAGGCTCAGCATAGAGGTCCCCGCCGGTCTACATCCTAAGCGCTCCGGGGTCATGGGCCATCGCCCGTTGCACTCCGGGTCGTTGCGCGCAGGGTGAATACCAGTACCGCCTCGGATGGCCAGCACGATCCGACCGTGCCGCAATGCTGAACTGGACGTCTGACAAAGCTTCGGCTGATACTACGACGCCGAGGCCCATAACTATTCTCGCGTGGCGGTTAGTGCGTAAAGGCCAGAGGCCAACTCAGAACAAATACCCAAATCTGTTAGTGCATTATTGACAGATGTGACGACTGTCGGGACAAGTCCGAAGCTATCACCTCTCCTGGGTGATACCGCTAAACAGCCAGCCGCCACCGTAACAACTCCCGCGAGTGCTCTCCGGGCCCGCCCGCCTTTCACAAAGGTATCAGGTAAAGTCCATGTAACTGTGTGTCCAAAAACATCAAGGTGGAAAACCCGAGGAATCACCCTCGGCGAATTCCACTCGATGTGTCCGTCAAGGCGAACTATGAGGAATCACCCCCGAGGTTCACACTTGAGGGGTTGCATGACAGAGTCGTATCGGGAATGGAGAAAGAGGAATCACCCTCGATGACCACGACCGAATAGCTACACTATAGAGTTATCATCATGAGTGCGTTACGAGGCTTCACCCTCGGCACCCGATAGTACCTCTACAGAGTCGAGCAACAAAGGGGGTGTGATGTGATGTGAAGTGTCGATATCCGATCTTCGATCACATTGCTCAAGTCGTCGATGATGAATCAGGGGTAACAAGGACAGTCGGGCTTCGGTCTTTGATCACGCTGCTCGAGTAGTCGATGATGAAGCAGGGGCAACAAGGACAAGGTGGGGTCACTGATGGATCACTATCCAACCTATACTAAGCAGTTTAGCATAGCATGTAGGTAACAATAGCAGGTACAAAAGCATGCTATGCATCAGAATAGGATCAAACAATAACAGTAGCAAAATTCTAATGCAAGCATAAGAG
>LR738714.1:427312038-427407795 GCA_902687465.1 Secale cereale
AAGCTCTGTTGAGACGGAAGTAGGGTCGTCGTCGACGTAGACGATCACACGGTCATCAGCAGGAGTCTCGGGGTCTACCGAAGAGAAGAGGGGGGAGAAACAATAAATACATAGCACACAAATGCAATACAGATGCACGACATGACAATAAGCGGTGCTAGGGGTGTTCTAACGCAGTACTACACCATACCGGCGAAGGGGGAAAACATCCGGGAATGTTTTCCCGGAGTTAGGCATTTTCGGACATGCGAACCGGAGGGGAAAAGTTCCATGTTCGGTATGCTAGGGATGTGTGGTGGATGAACGGACCACGTATTCGGATTCGTCTCGAAATTCTGAGCGATTTTCATATATAAATCTTTTTCATCCGAGTTACGGATTATTTTATATGATTTTTCAAAGTTTTATTAATATTCTGAAATTATTATTAATTCGAAAATAAAATTAAAATGCTACGGGTACCCAGCTCTGCGTACACAAAAGTGTACCAGAGGCTGACAGGTGGGCCAGGGGGCCCCAGTTGACCAGTCAACGTTTGACTGGTCAACAGGGGGTGGGGGCCACCTGTCATTGACTGCTTAGACTAATTATAGATTATTTAGTTTAACTAGTTAATTATTTTAACTAAAACATTTTAATTAAGTTAATTAATTGATTAAGAAATTAATTAATTATTTTAAAATTATATTTTTTATCTTTTTTTATTCCTTCATTTTTTTTCCAGGGGCTGGGTCCCTGCTGTCAAGGGCCCAAAGGCCAGCGGGGCGGGTGTGGTTAACGGGCGGCGGGCGTGGGCGCCCGCACGAGGGGGCGCACCCGGGCGCGCTGGGGCGTACGGGCGCCGGCGGCCACGGCGGGGCGCCGGATCGGGGCGCCGGCCAGTGAGGTAGGGGGGCGAGGCCGGCCGGTCGGAGCCGCGGCTGCGGCGGCGTCCAGGCCACGGCGGGGCGCTGGGCTTCGGCCAGTGCGGCGCCGGGGCGGACGTGCGGCCAGCGCCGGCGAGCGGAGGTAGAGCGGGGAGCCGCGAGCGCTCGCGCCGGCAAGGGCCTGCGGCTCGGGGCAGCGCGGCGAGTGGCGGGTGAGGCAGGCGGCGGCGCGGCTAGAGCGAGGTGGAGGCGGGAGGAGGGTCGCGGCGCTTGCGCGCGGCTGAGGCTGGCGGCGCGCGTGGGGAAGGGCGGCACCGGAGCGAGGCCGTGGGCGGAGCGGCGAGCTGCGGGCGGTCGAGGGCGCGACGGGAACCGGCGGTGAAAACGGTAGGGAAAAGGGGGGCGGCGCTCACAGCCGTTGACGAGTCGAGGGGCGGCGAGGCTCGGTGAAGCCGTTGTTGAAGTGCTCAGAGAGGCGAGGCGACGGCTCACGGCGATGGGAGTCCACGGGGTCGGGGCGTCGATGAGGGAGAGCGGACGGGGGCGCGAGAGAGGAGGGGGCTCGGGGAAGCTAGGGTTCGCGTCGGTGAGGGGCGCCAACCTTATAGGCCGGGGGAGCCGGCGGATGGCTGCCACGGCGATGGCCGCGGCCGTGTCGGCCATCGGGCATGGCCACGAGGGGAGGGGAACAGGAAGATGGGGAAGGAGGCGCGGGTGGGCCGGCCTGGCTTGGCCAGTGAGGCCAGTTGGGCCAAAAGGCCTAGGGGAGTGGGGAGGCCTTTTCTTTTATTTATGTTTTGATTTCTTTTCTTTTAACTTTTCTGTTTATTAACTTTACTTAATTCCCACATGATTTTAGTTTAAATAAAAATATGAGACCAACACCTAATTTTGTGTTTTAGTTTAACCCTATGTCACATAAAGTTTCACACGCAAATAAAATATTTTAACATTTTTAGAAAATATATAGGGCATTTAAATGATCACTTAAGCCACCGATATAATCACAAAGAGGGATTTAAACACTTTACAAAAGTGTTGGGCCACCACCAATATTACCAACTGAATATTTGGCATACTTTGCACATTTTAGTTTTGTCCTCTGAAAACTTTATTTGTTTGGCTTTATTTTAAATTTTGAATTCGAACCGGTTTGAACCAAAGTGACTTTTAGCAACAGTAAAAACGATGACGTGGCATCATTAGCAGAGTATTACTGTAGCTTAATTATCCGGGCGTTACAGCAGGCCAATCCAAAATGAAAACCGAGCGGGCACCGAGCTGGCGGCCAAACTAAACGGACAAAAAACGGATAAAACCACCGTTCGTTTGAGTCAGCTGGTTGAAATTGCTCTTTACTGCTACACTATTGTCCATGCCAGCCGAGGTGCCTCTTCCGCAGCGGTTTCATGGGTCCAACCACAACATCTCTTCCTTTTTTTGCATAGTAATAACTGTCTCATACGTAAGGACCGACATGACAAAACTGAAAAGATAGCAGAACATGTCTGAGCTTGACACCAACGCCTGTAATCTGCCTCCGGCACCACCACATCAGCCACGAAAGAAAATAATGACGGATTACCTCCTCACCCGAGCTCGACGCGGCTCCATCGCTGATATGTAGCTTTGCGGACCTCCAAGATGGCTCACCAAAAGTGAAGTCATTGTCGTTGAACGAATCAGACCGGGGCAACATCCCGGACACGCCATCGAACTGCAGATCTGACACCCCACCACGACTAAGACGCCGAAGAAGGAAACCATACCTGCCATCCACGAACCACGAACCACGAACCCATCACAAGTTCCGTCTTTCAGATGTCGTCGATGCAGATCTGCATCCGCTCCTGGACTACCTCCCAAGCTCGGCGCCGACGCTGGAGCAAACGCCGTCGCAACGACGGGGCTTGAGGACACATGTCCACCACGAGGATGCCGCCGCCGCCACGCCGTCCTTGTTTGAATAGACTGGTTGCCAAATCCATCCCCAACCATAGAACCGATGGCCTCGTCAGGGAAGGATTCGAAGAATCTTTATTCAGCGCCATCATCGTCACCGCCGAAGTCAAGACGATGAACAGGTTAAAAACCTAGACTACGAGAGAGTAAAAACGATCCACGCGCGTGGATCCGACGACCTCCCTCACTACCGACAACCGAGGTCGCCGGCGGAGGGGAGCCACCGAAGGACGGCGCTAGAAGATATGGCCCCTGGCGGCGGCTAGGTTTCCAGCCGCGAGGACAAGGGGAAAAACGATTTGCGGGGTACTCTTGGTCCTGCTGGCTTGGCTGGGCATGCTACGGTCGTCGGCCCGTCCAGGTATCACCTTGCTATATACTACTCAGTTACAAATTTGTCGAGCGAGCTTTGGTACTGCGCGAACTTGTACACCATTCTTACATTTTTAGGGCATAAAAACGATTAACGCAATTTTACCTTATGTCTTCCCCTGCGGAGAAGGAGGAGAAAAAAAAAGACTCAAATGAATGCCCAATGCCCAGTTGGCCATCACTCCCTCTACTAAAAAAAGAAAGCGTGAAAGTTTTGTCTGAAATCAAATGGTGTAAAGCTTGGTTAGAAAAAACATCAACAAATAGTATAACACTAGATGTGCATAATCAAATATTTTATTGCATTTACTGATACTATTTTTTACACCGCAGAAAATGAGACTGTTTTGATATTGTAGTTGTTGATATATTTTTAGTACACTGATAAGTGCCACACATGTGACACTTATCATTTAGATATTTTTATGAACTTACATAAAATATTTGCACCATTTGATTTCAATCAAAATGTGTAGATCTTCTTTTCAAGCATGGAGACAGTACTGCATAGACCAAGATGAGTACGCGACAATTCGTAATTTTGCCACATGCCTGTCGCATGTAGAGCAATTGAGGAATCTGATGGGAAGTTAGGACCCGCTTGGAAGCCCCGTAAAATTTCACAACATAACAAATTTGGAGCATCTTCAACACGTGCACTAGTTTTGGCGTGCGTGGGAAAATATGCCGGTTTTGCGCACGCTAGTCCGGTTGGCGCGCTCCAGCAGATGCGGAAAAGTCTGGCGTGGCGCCTGCGATGCCGTTTGCACGTACGACACGGCCGCGTGGCGCCTATGGAGGCCACCGATGCAGATGAACTTCAACGACGTGTGGACGCGTGAGCAGGCGCAGGAACTTGGGCCTATCCCGCGGCTAATCACCGCAGAAGACTACCGCATCCAACAAAGGCGGGATCGCCGCCTCCTCATCGCCGAGGCGGACGAGCATGCAATGGCGGTGTGGTGCGAGCGCTTCCCGCGGGATGTCGCCCTTGAGAATGAGTTCTGTGCGTAGAGGAGGGCGGAGCGAGCCGCAGATCGGGCGGTTAGACATGAGCGGAAGGCACGGGAAGAAGCCCAGTGCGAACTGGAACCTGCGTCGACCTGGGACGACAATGATCCTCGGTGGGAGGACACGTTTCTGTCATCGGACTACACCACCGAGGAGGACGACAACAAGGAGTAGTTTAATCTAGTTTATCGTCGACGCGTTTTAGTCTACTATATTTGCATCGTAGTATCGTTTATCTAGATTTATTTGTATTGTATGGACTAGCTTGTGGTGTTGGGGGCAAAATTTCGTGTTTTGAGTTTTGACCCTTTTGGCGTAGTTTAGCAGGATGTGACCCTGGTTCCAATTTTTTTTGAGATCTGACCCTTTCTGCTTCTGCCAGGGACCACGGTGGTAAGGTTTAACAGGCTATCGCTAGCGCCCATGGTGGTAGCCCACTCATCCACGCCAGCCTTACCAAACGACTGTCGTCTCCTGCCGTCGACCCTACCGCCAGGGCACTCGGCGGTAGGCTATGCAACCCTACCACCAAAGGCTGTGGCGGCAGGTGCTGAACTGTTATAAGCCCGCAGGGGCCGGCTCGTGGGGCCCACCCACAAACCTAGCATCATCTTCTTCTCCCCAGCCGCGCAGCGCCGCAAGAACAAAGAGCACATGCCCTCTCTCACCCCCTCCACTCCCCCTCCGATCTTCTTCATTTCTCCACCGTTTTTGCAGATCGAGATGGCTCTGAAACGAGAAAAGTAAGCTCTCTCAACCCTCCAATTCGTTTCAGTTAAGAAGCTTTCGATTCGACGCATTATTTGGCACAAGATGAACCCTACCTCATCTAGTAGTTTTTAGGTTTGTTTAGTTAGGAGTAATATGATGTTTGATGTAGTTGAATATGATAGAAGTCTATTTTATATAGTTGATGAACCCTAGTCATGTTCATGTTCATAATTTTTTAAATTGTTCATTGATGTTTGATGAGTTTGATAGAACCCTATTTCAATGTAGTAGATGAATCCTAATTCATGTTTCTATATAGTACCAACATGGACCCTAGTTCATGTTAATTATTTTTAAATAATTTATTGATGTTTGATGTGGTTAAATATGATTGATGTGGTGATGTGGTTGAATATGATTTGTTAACTAGTTTGAAGATGAACCTAGTTTGAAGGTGAACCTAGTTAATGTATAGAGTATTTTTTTACAATTGTTGAATATGATATGATTGATGTTAGTTGAATTGTTATGATTGATTAATGTGATATGATGGATTGAAAGGATTGATTAACTAGTTTGAAGATGAACCCTAGTTCATGTTCATATTTTTTTACAATTGTTGATAACTAAATGTTGTTGTTTCAGGAGGCCCCGCCCTTGGTCCAGCGGTCGACACTAATTACACTATGCTTGACCCGACATTCGATAACACTCATCGTGCCCGTTACATTGAGAACGGAGTGGTAATAATAATGAGCAAACGTCTTGCATCAAAATTTTGGCTTTCCAAAAGTTAGTTACTAACTATTTTCGTGTACACATTGACAGATGCTTCTGCCATTACGTATGAGAGGCCACACGAAGGTTGATGAGATGAAGTACAACAACCGCTACAAGCCGTATTACAGGAGAGCCGGGATGTTGGGTTTCCTGCTCCACTTCCTGTGTGTGCCGCCGACGCTTGTCCACACGGCTCTGACTGCGTTGTTGGTCCGCTGGCGGCCCGAGACACACTCTTTCCATCCCCCATGTAGTGAGATGACGCTGAACCTCAAGGACTTCGCCATGATCACGACCCTACCGATCCAGGGCCATGATCTCATTGGGCGCGTGGAGAGGAAGAACTGGCTGGGCAGGGTTAACGCCCTCATCGGCGGCTGCCCTCCCATGAAGAATAACCGAACGTCCGGTGTACCATGATGCTTGCTAGAACTACGTCGGTATTTCCCCAGAGAGGAAGGGACGATGCAGCACATCAACGGTAGGTATTTCCCTCAGTGATGAGACCTAGGTTATCGAACAAGTAGGAGAACCAAGCAACACAACGTAAACGACACCTGCACACAAATAACAAATACTCGCAACCCGACGTGTAAAAAGGGTTGCCAATTCCTTTCGGGTAACGGTGCCTAGAGATAGGCAAACAGACGTAAGAGAGTTGCAAGTATTGATAGATCGAACGCCAAATAAGATAAATTGCAGCAAGGTATTTTTGTATTTTTGGTTTAATAGATCTGAAAATAAAAGCAAAGGAAAAGTAGATCGCAAAGGCAAATAATATGAGAAAGAGACCCGGGGGCCGTAGGTTTCACTAGTGGCTTCTCTCGAGAAAATAGCAAACGGTGGGTGAACAAATTACTGTTGGGCAATTGATAGAACTTCAAATAATCATGACGATATCCAGGCAATGATCATTATATAGGCATCACGTCCAAGATTAGTAGACCGACTCCTGCCTGCATCTACTACTATTACTCCACACATTGACCGCTATCCAGCATGCATCTAGTGTATTAAGTTCATGGAAAAAGGGATCAATGCAATAAGAACGATGGCATGATGTAGACAAGATCTATTTATGTATAAATAGACCATATCGTTTTATCCTTAGTAGCAACGATACATACGTGTCGGTTCCCCTTCTGTCACTGGGATCAAGCACCGTAAGATCGAACCCACTACAAAGCACCTGTTCCCATTGCAAGATAACTAAATCAAGTTGGCCAAACAAAACCCAAATATCAGAGAAGAAATACGAGGCTATAAGAAATCATGCATATAAGAGATCAAATAAGACTCAAATAACTTTCATGGATATAAAAAGATAGATCTGATCATAAACTCAAAGTTCATCGGATCCCAACAAACACATCGCAAACAGAGTTACATCATATGGATCTCCAAGAGACCATTGTATTGATAATCAAAAGAGACAGAGAGAGGAAGCCATCTAGCTACTAACTACGGACCCGTAGGTCTACAAAGAAGTACTCACGCATCATCGGAGAGGCACCAATGGAAGTGGTGAACCCCTCCGTGAGGGTGTCTTCATTGGATCTGGTTGGTTTGGACTCTACGGCGACTGGAATTGATTTTCGTCGACTCCCTAGGGTTTCTGGAATATTTGGGTATTTATAGAGAAAATAGGCAGTCCGGGGGCACCCGAGGTGGGCACAACCCACCAGGGTGCACTTGGGCCTCCTGGCACGCCCTGGTGGGTTGTGCTCCCCTCGGAGCACCCCAGACGCTTCTCTCGCCCACTTGATGTCTTCTGGTCCAAAAAAAATCCACAAAAAGTTTTGCTGCCTTTGGACTCCATTTGGTATTGTTTTCCTGCGATGTAAAAAACATGCAGAAAACAACAACTGGCATTTGGCACTATGTCAATAGGTTAGTACCAAAAATAATATAAAATGATTATAAAACATCCAAGAATGATAATATAACAACATGGAACAATCAAAAATTATAGATACGTTGGAGACGTATCAGCATCCCCAAGCTTAATTCCTGCTCGTCCTCGAGTAGGTAAATGATAAAAACAGAACTTTTGATGTGGAATGCTGCCTAACATGTTATATCATATTCTTTTCATTATAGCATGGACATTTGGACTTTCATATGGTTCAAAGCAATAGGCTAGTTTTGACATGAGATTTAAATACTCAAGCATATCAACAAGCAACCATGTCTTTCAAAATATCAATGCTAAAATAAGTTATCCCTAGCCCATCATGCTCAACCATCGATCCATTCATGAAACACACTCGCATATTAACTATACCCAATACTCAAGTACGATCATAGTGCCTCCTAGTTGGTGTTTTATAAGAGAAGATGGATACTCAAATTCAAAATAAAAATTGCATGAAGTAAAAGAAAGGTCCTTCGCAGAGGGAAGTAGGGATTTGTAGAGGTGCCAGAGCTCAAAGTTTAAATTGAGAGATAAAATTATTTTGGGTGGCATATTTTTCCCACCAACAAAAATGACTTAGACTTCCCAACACTTTCCACGCTAGATATATCATAGGCGGTTCCCAAACATAAAATAAAGTTTATTCCTTTTTCCACCAAACTTTCACAAGCCATGGCTAACCGTATCCACGGGTGCCTTCCATATCAATACTTTCCAAGGAATCTATTATTTGACAACATAAAGTAAATTCATTTTTCATTTTGGGACTGGGCATCCCTAATACCTTTGCCTTACTCTCGTGCAATGACAAGTGAATAAACACTCGTCGTGAGAATAACACATCTAGCATGAAAAATATTGGCCACCCCTCACCGCCTCGCGAGCGGTACTTGCACACAAAAGAGAAATTTATTTTGAAAATTAGAGATGGCACATACAAATTTTCTTAGAACGGCAAAAGAATACCACACATAGGTAGGTATAGTGGAGTCATGTGGCAAAACTGGTTTAAAGGATTTTGGATGCATAAGTAGTGATCATACTTAGTGCAAAATGAAGGCTAGCAAAAGATTGAGAAGCGACCAACCAAGAAATGACTAATCTCATAAGCAAGCATTAAGTATAATTAACACCGAATAATGCACCACAAGTAGGATGTAATTTCATTGCATGACTATTGACTTTCGTGCTTGCATAGAGAATCACAAACCTTAACACCAACATTCTTACGAAAGCACAATTACCCATCAACATGACTCACATATCACATCATCATATCTCAAAACTATTACAAGGAATCAAGTTTATTTTTTCCAATGATCTTCATGAAAGTTTTTATTATATCCTTCTTGGATATCTATCACTTTGAGACTAATTTTCATGTGTTGCTTTTGATAAGTTCAAACAAATATAAGTGAAGATCATGAGCATAATTTTTTTCTTTCTCTCAAAATAATTTAAGTGAAGCAAGAGAGAATTTCTTGAAAAATATTAAAGCACACCATGCTCAAAAAAGATATAAGTGAAGTACTAGAGCAAATCCATAGCTCATAAAAATTTAAGTGAAGCAAAGAGAGCTATTCTAACAAGTCATGGCATACTTATGGCTCTCTCAAATGGGTGTGTCCAGCAAGGATTCAAGACTTAAAAAGCAAAACAAAAACAAGCAAAGACTCATATCATACAAGATGCTCCAAGCAAAACACATAGTATGTGACGAATAAAAATATAGCTTCGAGTAAATTACCAAAGGTCGTTCGGGGCATCCCCAAGCTTAGTTGCTTGCTTCTCTCTGGATAATAGCTTGGGATGACATGGGCATCCCCAAGCTTAGGCTCTTATTACTCCTTATTCCTTCATCCATCATAACATCACCCAAATCTTGAAAACTTCAATCACACAAAACTCAACAAAATCCTTCGTGAGATCCGTTAGTATAAGAAAACAAATCACTACTATAAGTACTATAGCAAACCAATTCATATTTTATTCTTGCATTATATCTATTGTATTTCAACTTTTCTATGGCAAAAACTCATCAAAGAAAACCATATAATCATCAAAACAAGCACATAACGCAAACAAAACAGAATCTGTCAAAAACAGAACAATCTGTAGCAATCTGGATATTTCGAATACTTCTGTAACTCTTTTTTTTTTCTATTTTTCAGCAAGATCAAATCTACCATCACCCAACATGATCCTAACGGTTTTGCTTGGCACAAACATTTATTAAAACCACAAAAACACATCTAAATAGAGTATTATTGGGTAAACACACAAGAACAGAAAAGAAAAAGCAAAAAATATATTTTATTCCTTGGGTTGCCTCCCAACAAGCTCTTTATAACCATTAAGATAGGCTTGAGATTTCAATGATGCTCACATGAAAGACAAGAATTGAAGCACAAAGGGAGCATCATAAAACATGTGATAAACACATTTAAGTCTAACATACTTTCTATGCATAGGCATTTTGTATGCAACCAAATTATCAATACAAGAATTATCTAGGTGAATTAGTAACATGGAAATTTCTACAACCATATTTTCCTCTCTCATAATAATTGCATGTAGGATCATACTCAAATTCAACAATATAGCTATCACATAAAATTTTCTCTTCATGATCCACATGCATAGAAAGTTGACACTCTTCCAAATTAGTAAGATTATCATCAAATAAAGTCATGACCTCTCCAAACCCACTTTCAATATCATCGCAAACATATTCATCATGAGGCTTAAATAAATTTTCAAGATCGTAAGAAGAATCACCCCAATCATGATCATTGCAATAAGTAGAGGACATATCAAAATTAGCATCCCCAAGCTTGGGGTTTTGCATATCATTAGCATAATTGACATTAAGATAATTTATTGTAACACCATTGCAATCATGCTTTTCATTTAAGAAGCTATCATGAATCACTTCATAAATTTCTTCTTTGATCACTTCATCACAATTTTCAGATTCATGAATCTCAAGCAAAACTTCATAAAGATAATACAGTGCACTCAACTCACTAGCAATTGGTTCATCATAATTGGATCTTTTAAAAAGATTAGCAGGTGGATGAGGATCCATAAACGCTTTCCTTATGATTTCAATAAAACACCCAATTATATCAAACAACCAAGCAAAGTAACCAAGTAAGACATAAGGGCAAACGAAAACATATCTGAAGAGAAAACGGCGGACGAGAAAGAGGACGAATAAAAATGATTTTTTTTTGTAAAGTGGGGGAGAGGAAAGCGAGAGACAAATAATGTAAATTGCGAGGAGATGAGATTTGTGATTAGGAACCTGGTATATGTTGAAGATCCTCCCCGGCAACGGTGCCAGAAATTCCTTTTGATGCATGCTAGAGCTACGTCGGTATTTCCCCAAAGAGGAAGGGATGATGCAACACAACAACGGTAGGTATTTCCCTCAGTGATGAGACCAAGGTTATCAAACCAGTAGGAGAACCTAGCAACACAACGTAAACGGCACCTGCACACAAATAACAAATACTCGCAACCCGATGTGTAAAAGGTGTTCTCAACCCCTTTCGGGTAACGACGCCTAGAGATAGGCAAACAGACGTGAGAGAGTTGTAAATATTGATAGATCGAATGCCTAATAAGATAAATTGCAGCAACATATTTTTGTATTTTTGGTTTAATAGATCTTAAAATAAAAGCAAAGGAAATGTAGATCGCAAAGGCAAATAATATGAGAAAGAGACCCAGGGGCCGTAGGTTTCACTAGTGGCTTCTCTCGAGAAAATAGCAAACGGTGGGTGAACAAATTACCGTTGGGCTATTGATAGAACTTCAAATAATCATGACAATATCCAGGAAATGATCATTATATATGCATCACATCCAATATTAGTAGACCGACTCCTGCCTGCATCTACTACTATTACTCCACACATCGACCGCTATCCAGCATGCATCTAGTGTATTAAGTTCATGGAAAAACGGAGTAATGCAATAAGAACGATGACATGATGTAGAAAAGATCTACTTATGTAGAAATAGACCCCATCGTTTTATCCTTAGTAACAACGATACATACGTGCCGGTTCCCCTTCTGTCACTGGGATCAAGTACCATAAGATCGAACCCACTACAAAGCACCTCTTCCCATTGCAAGATAAATAGATCAAGTTTGCCAAACAATGCCCAAATATCGGAGAAGAAATACGAGGGTATAAGCAATCATGCACATAAGATATCAAAGAAGACTCAAATAACTTTCATGGATATAAAAAGATAGATGTGATAATAAACTCAAAGTTCATCGGATCCCAGCAAACACATCACAAAAAGAGTTACATCATATGGATCTCCAAGAGACCATTGTATTGATAATCAAAAGAGAGAGAGGAAGCCATCTAGCTACTAACTACAGACCCGTAGGTCTACAAAGAAGTACTCACGCATCATCGGAGAGGCACCAATGGAAGTGGTGAACCCCTGTGTGATTGTGTCTAGATTGGATCTGGTGGTTCTGGACTCTACGGCGGCTGGAATTGATATTCGTCGACTCCCCTAGGGTTTCTGGAATATTTGGGTATTTATAGAGCAAATAGGAGGTCCAGGGACCACCCGAGGTGGGCACAACCCACCAGGGCGTGTCTGGGCCTCCTGGCACGCCCTGGTGGGTTGTGCTCCCCTCGGAGCACCCCAGGCGCTTCTCCGGCCCATTGGATGTCTTCTGGTCCAAAAAAATCCACAAAAAGTTTCGCCGCGTTTGGACTCCATTTGGTATTGATTTCATGCGATGTAAAAAACATGAAGAAAACAACAACTGGCACTTGGCACTATGTCAATAGGTTAGTACAAAAAAATGATATAAAATGATTATAAAACATCCAAGAATGATAATATAATAGCATGGAACAATAAAAAATTATAAATACGTTGGAGATGTATCATACCACTGCCCTGGCTCCTAACACACCGGGCTGTATGTCCGAAAGATGCGGATGCAAGGACCGTGGAGTAGTATGCGAGGGCCTACCTGTGATTTCTTCTCACAGGGGTCATGTTTCCAGACTGCTTGGGGGACAACGCCCTTTGGATGTACCTGGACTTCCTGACTGACTGGGTGGTATGGACCCCTGATGAACAAAGTGGTATGTTTTGTTCAAATGCATTCGAGCTGGCAGTTGAATGATGCTGACATGGTCATTCTCGCTAACTTATTCATGATCCTTACATTTGCAGGACACATAGATGAACATAAACATTTTTGATGGCTCGAATGCGCTAAGTTGTGACCCCGGGACCGTAGAGGGTGACGACAAGTTGAGGGAAGTGATGAAGGTAACTGTTTTTGGAGAAGATCATGAACTAGTGCCGCAAGCTAGCATTCTGCTCGAGCAACCACAAATTTGATCCATGCCATGTTCTTATTTATTTGGAACCCTAAACATGATCCAAGCCATTCTATTCTATATTTTTTATTGCAAACCATTAACGCAAGCTAGCATGCATGCTTGGGTGCGCTGCCTCGATTGACGTGCATGCTCCTAGGGCGTGTTTGGATGCCTGGGCCTGTACTTGGCTCGCACCCGCCATGCATATTCGAGTGTGATTGGTTCCCTACGTGGCCTCCTCAGCCTGGCCCGCTCGATGCAAAAGGAGCCCTCTCAGCCAGGCTGAGGGGAACGCAGGAATCGCGCGTACGCGGGAGCCAGGCCTGCGCCTCGACCGCGGCCTCCCATATTTCCCTTTGCCTTTCCTATTCTCGCTCGCATGCATCGCATCGAGAACACCAACACCCCCCCGCGCCGCCATCGTCTGAGCCCCCGCGTGCGTAGCTGGTCGGAGCTCCCTCGCTAGCCACTGGTCAAATCTCCGTCGCCGGCGCTCCTCCACGCCCATGCCGGTGGCTCGCCTCCCAGCCTAGACTCGTCGGGTGCCAGCGCCGCCCCAACGCCGCCGAACTCTGCCATAGCCGAGCGCATCCGGCCCTGCAGACAAACTGGCCGTAGCTTGCCGCAGGTGATGCATGTCGATTCCGTCCATCCTGTAGATCGAGTTTTAGGCTCTTTTTACGGTGACGTATGTCAGATTTCGTCTGTAATTTGAAGGATTTTTGGTAGATCCAGCCGCAGGTTCATGTATCCGCGGATGCATGTCGTTCATCTTTAATTTCGATAACTACCTGTAAGTACGAACTTCATTATGTAAATTAAGAGCACTATGTACGGTTCTGGTACAGCAGTGATTCTTAGATCTAATTAGTACCTGCAGTCCGATTGCTTCAAGTGTAATTCCATTTCATTAAACGCATCTTTTATTGGGAAAGAAAGATTCACATAATTAAGCTCAATACAGCCTACCAAAGAACATCTGCTATATATTGCGTCTCTCGTGCGTCTATATCATACAGTCCACCAAACACACATCTTATGTCATCTTTGCATCAGCTCAACCAGGCTAGGCTCACCCAGGATCCCCCATACAAAGCAGGCTAGAGCCACCCAGGCAACCAAACACGCCCCTAGTGGGTCGACATGTGCCCTCGCTTCATCGTGTTGGGAAATTTTGCATGGAAAACAAAAAAAAATCTACGCACACGCAAGATCTATCCATGGAGATGCATAGAAATGAGAGGGGAGAGTGTCTCTATGTACCGTCGTAGACCATAAGCGGAAGTGTTTATTAACGCGGTTGATGTAGTCGAACTTCTTTGCTAATCCAACCAATCAAGTACCGAACATACGACACCTCCACGTTCAGCACACGTTCAGCTCGGTGACGTCCTCGCCTTCTTAATCTAGCAAGACGTGCGAAGTAGTAGATTAGGTTCGGCAGCACGACGGCATGGTGACGGTGGTGGTGATGTGTGACACCCCGAGACCGGTGCGCCAGGTGTCAGCCAGTTATGCGTCGCCGTTGCCATGTCATCTGCTTGCGTGTTGCATCTTGCCATGTCATCATGTGTGTTGCATCATCATGTTTTCAAAAACTTGCATCCGCGCGAGCTCGCTCGTCCTTTCCGTTGTCCGTTCTGAGCCCAGACACACTTGCACGCGCCCGCGGCGCCTCCGAATATTTATTTTGTGAGTGGCCGAAAAACGTTCTCGGAATGGGTTGAAAATTGGCGTGTGGTCTTATTATAGTGTAGACAGGCCGCCTGCCAAATTTCATCGCATTCGGAGCTTGTTTGATAGCCCAACGGAATAATATAGCGGCACTAGTCGCTGGTTAAATCGTCGGACGTTTTCGGTCTCCGAAAACCCCGCGGGCCTCTCTCTCTTCTCTCCTTTCAGCCCGAAGCCCCTCTAACACAGCCTACTAGGCCTCTCCTAGTCCCTCTCCGCTCCGGAGCCGTCCGATTGCGATCGGAGGGTCCGAAAACGGACTAAAACTCCCTAACCTAGTCCTACATACTATAAAAGGAAGGCCTAGCCTTCCTAATCTGGAAACCTAACTCCCCCACCTCGTTTTCCATGCATCCCCAACCCCCAGCCGCCACCTAGCTCTCTCTCTCTCTCTCTCTCTCTCCGCCCGCGCCAGGCCCATCGCGCGGCCCGCCCGGGCCCGAAGGGCGCCGCCGCCGCCCGTGTGCTCGAGCACCCGCAGCCACCTCGCGCTCACCTACCTCGCCGCCCGTTTCGCCGCATCGCCGCCGGCAGCCTCTCGGCGTCGGTCGCTCAGCCGGAGCAGCCACTCCCCACGGGCCCCGCCCGGATCCGCCGCCGCCGCGAGCCAGGCCCCGCCGCCTCGCGCTCCCATCGTTTCCTCAGTCAGCGCCGCCGTCGCCTTGGAGCTCCGCCGCCGGAGTTGGCCCGGATCCATCGATTTCCGCCGCCGGGATGCCACCCCGCACCAGATCCGGCGGGATCCAGCCGGATCCAGCCACCAGCGCCCGCCATGGCAGCCTCTGGAGTCGAGCACGAGTGGTTGCTTGTGCGTTGACCGCCACACCGGCCTCGCAGTGGGCCCGCTCTGGCCAGGCCGCGCCGCCGGCCCGATCCTCGCCCTTGGCCTGCTCCGCCGCCGCGTGGGCCGGCCCAGGTCCCCAGCTCCGTACGGCCCGTCCCTGCTTCCTCCACGCCGGCCCACCTGCCTCTTCTTCTTGGGCTTGGCCCAGTGGTAAGAGCCCACTATATCTCGCCCAGTGCACCGTTTAGTATCTAGCGCTCGTTGTTTTTTCTGTAAAAACCGCTAAGTCCTATTTTGTGCATATTTTGTTGCTATGTTCATGTGGCTGTAATTAATTGTGTGTTGGTCCGATTTGAGTGAATGATATGTCAAAATGATCGTGGTGTTGTGCTCTACACTTTGTTCCATTGTGCCATGCTCATTTGAGTTCATCTAGATGCTCTAATCTCTGTTGCAAGAGTGCTACTTGTTATAAACTGCTGCTACTTGTTATTTTGTTGCCATGTTTGAGATGTGATAACTTGGTGCACGTTTATCCAAATGATGCAAATGATATGTCAAAATGTTCATCACGAGATGCTCTACATGTTGGTTGCTATAGCATGCATGTTATAGTTCATATTGCCATGTTAATCTCTGTTGCAAAAGTGCATTTGGCTGTTATGTCCTGAAACTTGTTATGAGATGCGATTTCAATTGCTCTTTGCTATTGATGTGTTTGCCCCCATGTCACATGCCTAGATGTTTTAGAATCTCCATGATGTGTTCTTTGCTGTGGCGCATTTAACTTTCCATGATATGCCTTGTGTTGACTTAAACATGCTTGTAAACATGCCATGATAATGTTACTGTTTTAACACTTAGTGAAATTTCACTAAGTCTGGAATCTGTAATATCCTGATGCTATGTTTACTTGATGTCCTAGGCAAATCCATGTTAGTTTTGGGGTGGCCATTGATCATTCCTTGCTGTATATGTTGTTGTATATCCATTCATGCCCTCACTTGCTCATTTGAGTTGCTGTAGCTTATTTAATTCTTGCTCCCAAGTTGCTATAAAATATTGTTGTCAGGTTTTTATTGTGATGATCAAAATGTTGTAGCTTGTTGCTATTGATCCATGCCTCTTATGGAGTTGCTCCAATAAAGTTGTTTGGTGTAGGATATGTCTACTTCATGTCCATGCTTCTTGTCACCATGTTTGAGTGCTGTAGAGTATATATTTCTTGCTCCAAAGTTGCTATGTGGCTGTTAATTTCAGCTTGTTGTTATATCTTCTTTCATGTGTATCTTTTAGCCCGTTGCTCCGTTTTGGGTGTGCCTTATATGAAACTTGTGTGATTTTGCATGTAGAATCATGATATCTTATTGTTTTCATGTTTTGAGTGAGTTTGCTTGATGTTTGGGTGCATCTTGCACCGTTGTCATGCTTGTCTTGTTTTGCTCATATCTTCTAGGCCGTAGCTCCGAATTAAATGAACTTTACCTGAAACTTGACTAGAATTTCGTGTAGATCATCATGGTGCATGTTAAATTGCTGTTTAACAACTTTAACTTAAGGTTTGTTCAGATCTGGACTAATTTCAAATTATGCATATGAGGACTGACCGGATTTGTCTTATGTAGTTTCCGGCCTCATTTAAACTTGTTGACTTGTGTTGTTTTGAGTGCTTCCTGCCTTGCCATGTTTTGCATCCTATATAGATCTGTCTTGCTTCCTACTTGCTTGAGCATATAGTCTTGTTCTTGTGTTGTTCTGGTGTGCTTCCTATGTTGTCATGTAATGCATCCTAAGTGCATCTGCTGTGCTCCCTACCTTGCCATGTATTGCTTCATGTATAGACTTGTCATGCATCATACCTTGCCATGTATTGCATTATATAGACCTGTGTTGTTTTTCTGTGCTTCCTACCTTGCCATGAATTGCTTCCTGTATAGACTTTTCATGCATCATACCTTGCCATGTATTGCATCATACAGACTTGTGTTGTTTTTCTATGCTTCCTACCTTGCCATGAATTGCTTCCTGTATAGACTTGTCATGCATCATACCTTGCCATGTAATGCATCATATATAGACTTGTGTTGTTTTGCTGTGCTTCCTACCTTGCCACGTTTTGCTTCCTGTATAGACTTTTTGTGCATCATATGTAGACTTGTCGTGCATCCTACTTGGTTGAGCATATTGTCATGTTCTTGTGTTGTTATTCTATGCTTCCTACGTTGTCATGTTATGCTTCCTGTATAGACTTGTAGTGCTTCCTATATAGAATTGTCTTGCATCATACTTGGTTGAGCATATTGTAATGATCTTGTGTTGTGTGTTTACCGTATTGCTTGCTTCTTCTCGTTAGTGCTTGTTCCGTTGCGTTCGTGAGGATTCGTTCGTCTACCCGTGGTTCTTCTTCAAGGCTTCTTCTTCGTCTTCTTCATGGATCCGTTCTTCTTCCTTGCGGGATCTCAGGCAAGATGACCATACCCTTGGATACCTTTACTATCATTGCCATGCTTAGTGTCTCGATGCTATCGTTATATGTCGCGCTACCCATCATTATTGTCAGCCTCTCCTTGTTGCCATGAAACCTCTAACCTTTGAAACCTTCCTAGCAAAACCATTGTTTGGCTATGTTACCCGCTTGCTCAGCCCCTCTTATAGCGTTGTTAGTTGCAGGTGAAGATGAAGATCGTTCCAGGAGGGAACTTGTTGTTGGAATATCACAATATGTTATATTTATATTAACACACCTATATACTGGGCATGGGTGGAAGGCTTGGCCTTTTGCTCGGTGTTTTGTTCCACTCATGCCACCTTAGGATTATGTTCCTTGATTTTGCGTTCCTTACACGGTTGGGTATATGGGGACCCCTTGACACTTCGTCTTTGAATAAAACTCCTCTAGCAAGGCCCAACATTGGTTTTAATTTGCTCATAATAACAAATTAATTAATTAATTAAATTGCATAGGGAGTTAGCGCTACCCGATGATTCTTTCTACATACAGGGGGGCCAGTGCCGATGGTGTTGGTCCCAAACGGGCAGACTGCGGGACCGCCTCGGGGAAACTCGAGGTATCTGGCTCCTGTAGGATGTCCCATCCGGTCGTGGCCTGAGACGAGATACGCACGGCTACTATCAGGGTGTCGGCACGCCGGGAGGTCTTGCTGGACTTGTTTTACCATTGTCGAAATGTCTTGTGCACCGGGATGCCGAGCCTGATCGAATTTCCCTAAGATAAGGGGTGATGATATTATATTTATCACTTCAGCTGATCGTGAGAGCTTGTGATGGGCTAAGTTGGGACACCCCTGCAGGGTTATGATCTTTCGAAAGCCGTGCCCGCGGTTATGTGGCAGATTGGAATTTGTTAATGTCCGGTTGTAGAAAACTTGACAGAGGATCCAAAGTAAAACACACAACTGTGTGAGTAACCGTGACTGTCTCTTTTCACTTTGAGAAGAGAACATGGTGGGGTTATGCTTGACTCGTATGTAGTTCAGGATCTTTAGCGATCATTACTAGTTTGCGACCGTTTGCGTAGATGCTCATCTTATTCTTGTACTCGTAAGGTAGCCACCATACTTTTGCTTAGCCGCTGCTGCAACCTCACCACTTTACCTTTTCCTACCCGTTAAGCTTTGATAGTATTGTTACCCATAGTTATGGGATTGCTGAGTCCTCGTGGCTCACAGATACTACAACAACAGTTGCAGGTGCAGGTTTTCGATGTCTGACGTGAGAGCGATGATCGTTGTGTTGGAGTTCTTTCTTCTTCTTCTTCTTCTTCAGTCTTGGGTTAGGTTCCGGGTCGGCAGCCTGGGATAGCAGATGGATGTCGTTGTTCTTTTCATGTTTGCATCCGTAGTCGGATGCCTTGTATTGATGTTGTTGTATTCATGTGACTTGTATGTGTTGTTGTATCCCCCATGTATGTATCTAATGGTACGATGTAATGATATCCATCTTGCTAACCGCCCGAAATGCGGTTGTGCCCCAATCACGTAAGTGTCACGTGATCAGGATGGAATCGCATCTTGGGCCTGACAAGCTGGTATCAGAGCCTCGACCGACCATAGGAGCCCCCTTGATTGATCGTAGCTTGGCCGTTGTTGAGTCTAGCAGAAAACTTTTTCGGAGTCTAGTTATATCGGAGAGTAGGAATTCTTTTTACTCCCCTGCCCCTTCGTCGCTCTGGTGAGGAATCTTGACGTAGGCGTTTTTAATTACTCCTCTTCCCCTTCAATTTTTTTTAGGATCGCGTGGTTTGTTTTTGTTCGTTGCGTTGTCAGTTCTTGTCATCTGGTGCATCTCTCGTCAAGTGGATTCAACCCTCTTCTTCTTTGCAAGTTCGACCCTAAGTTCTTCCAACCGACGGTGTTTCCCCGTCCGTTGTTGTTTTTCTTTTTCCCACCCGCCCACCCTTTTGCTTCTCTGAGCCGGATTCCTTAATCGGGTATCCATCCTATTCGTGTGAATCCTTTGCATTATTTTCCCCCAATGATTTCAACTGGTGAATTCTCGTCGTTTGTCATCATTCATCTCCTTTATTCTTCGGTGAATTCTCCTCTCGTGTTATATTCTTCACCTCTCCTTCTTTTCCGGTGGACTCAATTCTGAAATCTCGGTGTTGCTCTTATTCTTTCATCGGTTCAAGTGTTTTCCTTTGTCTCGTTCGCCCCTCACCATTTAATTATTCTGGAGTTCCGAAGACATCTCAGGAGATTCATCTGTCTTCCGATTAATTCGAGGTTGTCACCTCATTTGAGTCTTTTAATCGTTCCGGTGCATCATCTCCTTATCAATACTTTCCAATGGTGTTTTCTCTTCGGTGGGATCATAACCCACAGGTCTTTTCCCAGGATCTTACCTGACTCTTTTATTTCCCGAAGTTCCGAAATTCTTTTAAAAGTGTGACGTAAGTATGGATTCCATCAGTCATATGCCTTCCGAAGATCGTTTCTAAAATTCTTTTCATCATTGGTTCAACCTTTCTTCTTGTCATTCTTCCGGAGTACTTTCATAAATTCTTTTCTTGTGTTCCTCCGAAGGCCATCATTTCAGAAGATTTCTTCGTTCTCAGTTTTCAACTTCGTCCTCCAAATATTCTTCATTGTTGCCTCTTCGTTCGTCTCACATTCTTTCCGGTGCTTCGTTCAAGTATTCTTTAATCAGTTCATGATCTCTTCGTTCTCGTCATTCTAATTCCTCAAGTGCTTATTCTTCCCGGAGATTCATTCTCTTGTGTTCACGCAATCTCAATTCTTCACGGTGGCTTGTCCTCTTGCATCGTTCAATTTCATTCCTTACGGTGGTTATTCTCGTTCTTCACTCGATTTTAATTCTTCATGGTGGTTCGTTCCTTTTTCTTCACTCGGCTTCAATTCTTATGGTGGTTCGCTCAAGAGTTCTTCTCCGGTGCTATCATATCAATTCATTCATCTTTATTCCAATCTTACCGGTGTTTCATGAAGATTTTCCCGAGTTCAAGTTATATCCCTCTTTAATCTTTTTCAACGTGAATAAGTGATATGCGAATCCATTGCTTCTCATCAATTTAATTGGTGGAGGATAAGCATAACATAATCCCTTCCTTCGGAGTTTATTCGTGATGAATAAATTATAGTTCTAAGTCCTTTCAGCTTTTATTTTTCCGGTGTTCAAAATTTTCTCGGCCTTCTCGTCGGACTCTCGTCTAAATCATCGCAAGGCTTTATTCTTATTCTTTTTCATACTTCATCATCCTTTCGTTACCGGAGTTCTTCATGATGGTTCTTCATCATTTAATTCATTCTTCTAGTGTTCATCAAATTCTTTTGGCTCAAAGCTCAAGCATTCTTATTCTTGCCTCTCGAGCGCAAATAATTCTGCTATTCTTTTGAAGTGGAGTTTTGCATTTCTTCCTTCATCTTAATTATTCCATCTTTTGGTTGCGGCATAATTCACCTCAAGTCTTGAGATGTTTAAATAAGTCCACAACAAGCTCATTCTTTTGTTGTTGATTTTCTCAACAACTCTATTCAAACCTTTCTCTTCAAGATTCTCTTCCAAATTCACTCGTCGTGAAAGTTGTCATCTTCTTCTCCGTTCTTTTAATTCCATCATTTCAATTCTTCCGGAGGAATTTCTTGTTCATCTCGCCATGTTTTCGTTTCATCTTCTCAGTTCTTGTCCTATTCCATTCTTG
The DNA here is from genome assembly GCA_902687465.1 of Secale cereale. NCBI lineage: Eukaryota > Viridiplantae > Streptophyta > Magnoliopsida > Poales > Poaceae > Secale > Secale cereale. The sequence goes on from LR738714.1 coordinate 427,333,727, forward strand.
TTCAACCGGAGTGCTATTTCTTTCAGTTTCAGCCGGAGTGCTGCCCGAATTCCTTCGTGGAGATTCCTTTCTATCTCTTATTAACCGGAGTGCTTTCGAATTCAGTCTTATTCCTTCAACCTTTCGGTTCTCGTCGTATTCCTTCTTCCTCTTGTCTAACGAAGTCTTTGCAACTTCGTTCATCTCCGTTGTACCCTTCTCTCATATTGTTCAACCTCTCAACGTTCTTTGGTTTCGCTCTTTTGTCTTCGAAGAACTTTGTTCTTCCATTTTCCCTTCCGTCTCGTTCCTAAGATCTCGGGACGAGATCTCTTGTTAGTAGGGGAGTGTTGTGACACCCCGAGACCGGTGCGCCAGGTGTCAGCAAGTTATTCGTCACCGTTGCCATGTCATCTGCTTGCATGTTGCATCTTGCCATGTCATCATGTGTGTTGCATCATCATGTTTTCAAAAACTTGCATCCGCCCGAGCCCCCTCGTCCTTTCTGTTGTCCGTTCTGAGCCCAGACACACTTGCACGCGCCCGCGGCGCCTCCGAATATTTATTTTGTGAGTGGCCAAAAAACGTTCTTCGAATGGGTTGAAACTTGGCGTGTGGTCTTATTATAGTGTAGATAGGCCGCCTGCCAAATTTCATCACATTCGGAGCTCGTTTGATAGCCCAACGGAATTATATAGCGGCACTAGTCGCCGGTTAAATCGTCGGACGTTTTCGGTCTCCGAAAACCCCGCGGGCCTCTCTCTCTTCTCTCCTCTCAGCCCGAAGCCCCTCTAACACCGCCCACTAGGCCTCTCCTAGTCCCTCTCCGCTCCGGAGCCGTCCGATTGCGATCGGAGGGTCCGAAAACGGACTAAAACTCCCTAACCTAGTCCTACCTACTATAAAAGGAAGGCCTAGACTTCCTAATCTGGAAACCTAACTCCCTCACCTCGTTTTCCGTGCATCCCCAACCCCCAGCCGCCACCTAGCTCTCTCTCTATCCGCCCGCGCCAGGCCCGCCAGGCCCATCGCGCGGCCCGCCCGGGCCCGAAGGGCGCCGTCGCCGCCCGTGTGCTCGAGCACCCGCAGCCACATCGCGCTCACCTACCCCGCCGCCCGTTTCGCCGCATCGCCGCCGGCAGCCTCTCGGCGTCGGTCGCTCAGCCGGAGCAGCCACGCCCCACGGGCCCCGCTCGGATCCGCCGCCGCCGTGAGCCAGGCCCCGCCGCCTCACGCTCCCACCGTTTCCTCAGTCAGCGCCGCCGTCGCCTTGAAGCTCCGCCGCCGGAGTTGGCCCCGTCGACGTCCGAGCTCACCACCGCCGGGAACGGGTTCGTTGCCCCCGGATCCATCGATCTCCGCCGCCGGGATGCCGCCCCGCACCAGATCCGGTGGGATCCAGCCGGATCCAGCCACCAGCGCCCGCCATGGCAGCCTCTGGAGTCGAGCACGAGCGGTTGCTCGTGCGTTGACCGCCGCACCGGCCTCGCAGTGGGCCCGCTCTGGCCCAGGCCGCGCCGCCGGCCCGATCCTTGCCCCTGGTGTGACGCCCGAGACCGACGTCCCAGAAGATTCCAGAAGATTCCAGAAGATTCCAGATGTTCCGGGTTGCCCGTGTGTTTCAGTTCTGCTTGTGTTATTTATTTTTGCATTGCATCATGCCATCATGTCATATTTTATTTTGCATCTCAACCAAATAAATCGTGTGGACCTTCGGTCCATTTAAATCGAGGGAAGGTGACTTCTCTTTATAACATATAAAAGCCTCTCAATATTATTAGGGAGCTATATTAATAAATATTCCATTTGCTTCGGAATAACTCAACACACTTGCATTTATTCCCCATGCCTCTTTATTCAAGTTTCACCGTCAAAAACCTTCCCCATTATTCTTTTCTCAATTATCGAGGCTCCTCCAAAAATCTAGACTCCTTTTTAACTCCTTAAGGCAAGCTAATTATTTTAGTTTGCACTTCCCTATTTTTGTTGAAACTATTTTGTGGGGTTGGTAATATTCCATAAAGCCTTACAAAAATGTCCATCATTTTATTCTTGTTGTTGCCTCTTTTCTTATTAATTTTGACTCTCTCTATTTCTTTATTCTGCAAAGAAAAGAGTTATAGAAAGAGAATAGAAGAGCAGCCTGGCCTCTTGGGCCTCCTCTTCCCCTAGCCAGCCGGCCCACTTCTCCCTCCAGGCCCGACCGGCTAACCCTAGCCAACCCTCCCGATCGCTCTCTCCTTCCCTCGTGCCGCCGCCACCCCGTTTTCCTCGTTCTCCCTCTCCCCTCGTCAGTTCTTCCCAGCGCCCCTCCTCTTCCCTTGCAGCGCCCCGATTCTCCCTCGCCATCGGGCCTCCTCCTCTCCCGAGTGCCAAGTCCCAGCGGCCAGCACTTCCATCGCCCAGGCCCCGAGCGCCCCCGATTTGGGCCGGCCAGGAGCCCTCATCCGCATCGCAGCGTCGGCCGCCCCTCCCTCCGGGCTCCACGCGACACCACCGCGCGCCGTGCGCCAAGGCCGCCCCGCTGCCCTGCTTGGAGCACCTGCGCCCTTCTTCGCCAGCGGCCGCGTCCGGACCCGTCCCTGCCTCAGCTTCACCGAGGCCAGGTCCTCTGGCCTCTCCTCCGCCGTCCTTCCTCCGGCGCCAGGTCGCCAGCAGGCCCCACGCGCCGCGACCACCTTCCCCGTGCGGCCCCCCCTTCACCAGCAGCCGCCGGTCGCCGCGGGGATCCCCTCCGGCCTCCCCTTGGCCCTGCACCCGATGCCCCAAGGTAGCAGCCTCCGTCCGCTCTCCAGCGGCCTGCCTCCGCGACAGCGCCGTCCTCCAGCACCGGCGTCGCCAGTGACCCCTGTGCCAGCGCCCGAGGCCTGCTGTCTCCTCCATCGCCAAGACTCCGTTCCTTCCTTGCCGGCAAGACCTTGCTGCCATGGCCTCGTCGCCGGAAGCGCAAGCCTCTGCCTCGTCGCCCTACCGTGCTGCCCCTTTTGTTTTTGCTCCTTTATTGTGTTTTGTGTGTTGCCTTGTACTGTTGACTTGTCAGATGACCCGTGTACGAGTAAACCCGGCATTGCGTCAAGTACCTCTACATGACGGCTTGAACCTCTACGGCAAGTACCACGACGATCTTGTGACAAGTACCTCGATGACATGAAAGTGTACCTCTACGTATGCACCCGAACATCTACGGAAACGAGCTCCGTGAACGTCTACCGTCGCCCCGTGTACGACTACTTCCTCTCCGAACGTGAACGCCTTCTTCCTCTACGTCTCGAACCGCCCCGAAACGCACGCTTCAAAGGTATAACAAGACGACCCCGTGGATGACCCGTGGATGAATGTTGTGTTGTATGAGTTGTGCTCCACTTGTGCTTCGTGCCGTTTCATCCGTTTGTCATGTTCCTCGGTTGCCTCGTCGCCGACTCGTGGGAACCCGTAACGGGATCGCCCCACCTTTCATCTCGTTTGACTCGCTCTCGCCATCTTTCTTTTGCACCGGACTCTCAACGAGTTACCGGAACCGATATGTTGCCGTGGGATCATTTTCGGGATCGTTGCCGTGGCACCCTTTTCCTTCCACCACGGTGACGATGCTTCATATCATCTTCTTGTCAACTTTTAATAAAACTTGCATAAACTTGATCATGTCATCCGCATCATTTTAACAACATTATAATGTGTGTTTGTTGTTGCTTTAATAATTACTAAACATGCTTATGGGGATTTTCCGGATATGTTGTTGTTATTTCCGGCCCCATTTAAAATGTCTAAATAGTGTAGTTTTATTATGCTTCACCTCTTGCCTTGTTAAAAACATTTAATCTTGTCTTGTAAATAACGAGAGTCAACTAAATAATTAAATGTGGTGTTTTGTCAATATGCAACTCGTTGCATATTGAGCTCCACTTAACTTGTAGTGTTGTTTGTGCACTTTGCCATGCCATGCATAATTAAACCGGACATGCATCATACTTGAATGTGCATCGTATGCCATGTTTATGCTTGTGTGTTTACCGTGTTGTTTGCTTCTTTCCGGTTGCTTCTCTTGTTAGCTTCGGTTTCGTTTCGGAGTTGTGAGGATTCGCTCGTCTGTGTTGCTCCGTCTACTTCATGGATCCGTTCTTCTTCCTCGCGGAATCCCAGGCAAGATGACCGAACCCGGATATCATTACTATCTTTGCCTATTGCTAGAGTATCGCTCTTTAGTATATTGCCTCGATGCCCATGTTTTCCTGTCAGCCTCCTATTGTAACCATGAACCTGTCTAACCACCCTACCTATGCAAACCGTTGAATGGCTAAGTACGCTTCGCTCAGCCCTTCTTATAGCATTGCTAGTTGCAGGTGAAGATCGAAGATGCTTGCTTCATGTTGAAGTTTGGTTGGGTTATATCACACTATATAAATGCTTAAATGAAATCATCTATATACTGGCAAGGGTGGAAGGCTAAGCCTTTTGCTTGGTGATTTGTTCCACTCATGCCATTAGGAACAGTATAAACCGGTGTTATGTTCCTTGATTATGCGTTCCTAACACGGTTGGGGTGTATGGGACCCCCTTGATAAACCGCTAAGTGCTAAGTCTTTTCCAGCAAGTCCCAACATTTGGTACTATTTGCCTCATAATAACAACTTAATTAATTAATTAAAATTTGCATAGGGGGTCGCGTCCCCGAGGATTCTTAATTCTACATAGCAGGGGGGCCAGTGCTGATGGTGTTGGTCCCAAACGGGGGTCCTGCGGGAACCACCACGGAGAAACTCGAGGATTGGGTCTTGTAGCATCGCCCATCCGGTCGTGTCCTGAGACTTAGATACGCGCGGCTACTATCAGGGTGTCGACACGCCGGGAGGATTTGCTGGATTAGTCTTACCTTGGTTCGGTATATCTTGAGCACTGGATTCCGAGAATACTCGGGTCTTCCCACCTTTGGAGTTGCGACTCCGCGGATCGTGGGCTTGTAATGGGTCAAGTTGGAACACCCCTGCAGGGTTATGAACTTTCGAAAGCCGTGCCCGCGGTTATGTGGCAGATGGGACCTTGTTAATATCCGGTTGTAGAAAACTTGACACAATGTTCTAATACACTACCAGCGTGTGTACCGTGACTGTCAATTTCCGAATAGGGATTCGGGAGTTGAACACGGTGGGGTTATGTTTGATCGGCTTTAGTTAGGATCACTTCGTGATCATCTCTCGACCGAGGCTTTCTCTTCTCGCTCTCTATCACGTAAGCTAGTTGCTAGTTGCTGCTGCAGACACTACTCTTTTCTTCAGCCTTATCCTCTCCCAAGGCTTAAATAGTCTTGTTACCCGGGAACGGGATTGCTGAGTCCTCTGTGGCTCACAGTTACTTCACCACACCAGATGCAGGTTCAGCTGAGTTTGATGCAGAAGCTGGTTCAAGTACTTCACTGGGAGCTCGATGAAGAGTTTGGCCGTATGCTTGTGACGTTTCGACGATCAGTAGTGGTTTCTACTAGGATTCGATCCTGACCTGTGGCTTTATGTTGTTTTGGTATCTTTCTTTTGGTTCTTCACCCGTAGTCGGGTTGTGATGTTTTGAATGATGTTTTGTTTATGTAATGTATTGTGTGAAGTGGCGAGTGTAAGCCAACTATCTTCTTTTGCAATTTAATCCCTCTTTTACATGAGTCGTGCAAAGATACCAAACTTGAGATCATTCTAGGATGGGCTTATACCTTTAAGTCGTGCCTCGACACGTAGGAGGTATAGTCCCATCCTGGGCATTACAAGTTGGTATTCAGAGCCTTCTCCGACCTAGAAGCCCCCACTGATTGATCGAATCGTTGACGGTTGAGTCTAGGCACACACTGAAAATGTTTTGAGTCTTATATATATCGGAGAGTAGGATTTCTTTTTGCTTCTCATCTCTTTTCATTCTGGTGAGGACTCCTGACGATTACTCTTGCCTCTTCTACTTTCAAAAATTGCACCAAATTTTTTTTAGGATCTCGCGAGTATTGTTTGGATTGTTCCGATGTCTTTGTGACGAGAACATTGTTCTCGATGCCTCCTGTCATTAGGGGTTGTGGCAGTGTCCCGGGGAGTTGAGCTCCGAGGTGTTGTCGTCACAAATCCATCGCGGCAGTACTAGAATACTTAAGACGGCCGACATCGAAAACTCTCCTATGCGGTTAGTGGCAAGATAACCCCGACATCACCCAGTACTGGGGAGGTAGTTCGGGAGTATTGCCATAGCTTGTATAGTGGATGCGTTTCGAAGGTCCGAGGTAAACGGTTTCCGAGAACAACTGGTTATGTGTTGAAGGATGGATACACCTGGATGTAGGTTTAGAGTTGATTGCGCGGTGCTTCCCGTGTATCCCCAACACCTGACTGCATAACTGGAAACTTTCGGAAATCTATAGGTGGGTTCATCAAGTAGTTCTAGGCATTCTTCCAACGGATGCACGATATGAAGTTTGGGGTTCTACATTGAGTGAAGTGGTTTTATGGACTTGTTCTGATCGGGAGTTGCATCTTAAAGGGTCCTTGGCTATGCTGATCCGGGGATTGCAAAACCCTTTTGTAACACGTTCCATGAGCCTTCAGCACGAAGATGTCGAACGAAGCTTCTATCTTGTATTTGTTCTATCTTTTCCTTGTTCCTTTTTATTTTCTTTTTGTTCTCCAAGTGGCTTCTCGACGAGTTCATGTACCTGCGGAATTCATTCGTTCAATTCTTTGCTCGGATGATATTGTGAAGATGATGCTGCGAAATATCTATCCTTTGTTCTTGTTTTGATTCTGGTATTCGAGTTGCTTCGATGTCAAGTGTTGATTCCATACCTTTCCTAATCGGTGTTCTCATATTTCTATGGGAGTGCTAATGCTTCTTGATCATCAAGATGATCATGTTAAATTCTTTTCAACCGGTGTCCATTTTGTTCGTCTCAAGTTGTCTTTGTTTTACCCACCCTCCCACCCTTCTTCTTGGAGCCAGAAATTCTCAGATGAAGTATCCATTTTATTCATGTGATGTTTCTTCATTCTTTTCCTTCAATGTTCTTATCCGGTGATTTATCGTGAAGAGGCTCAAGAGCTTCAAGTTCATCATTCTTTTGTTCTCAAATTCTGTCGGTGGATGCAATTCAAGCTTCGGTGTTGATCATATATCTTCCTTCTTGTTTCACATGTTTTCACATGTTGAAATTTCTTATCCGCAGTCTCTCTTGCTTATTAAACTCTCTCTAATTCTTCTCCGGAGTGTTGAAGATATCTCAGAAGATTCATAATTCCATTCTTAATCCGTTCAAGCTATTTTGAGATTGTCATCTTACTCAAGCCATTTAATTCAACCGGTGCAATATCTCTTAAGCAATCTTTTTTTCAACGGTGATTTCTGTGAGTGGGCCCTAACCCACAGGTCTTTTTCCAGGATCTTACCTGACTCTTCTAATTTTTCTGAAGTTATACTCAAATTCGTTTCAAAGTGTGACGTAAGAATGATTTCCATCAGTCATATACCTTCTCCAAGATTGCTTTCAAATTCTTTTCATCGTTGTTTCAACCTTTTTAATTCTTCATTCCGGAGTGCTCAACAATTCTTATGGCATTTCTCGTCTTCATTCTCAGCGTTTGCAGACCGGAGAAGTGTTTCTCTTAAATCTTGGCCGTTCTCTCAAGATTCGTGGTTCTAGCTTCATGCCATCCTCATTATTGTTCAGATTGTAAGGAATTCTTTTCATACCCATCCGAAGCATTTCATGAATTCTTTTCTTTGTGTTCCTTCGAAGGCCATCATTTCAGAAGATTTCTTCGTTTTCAGTTTTCAACTTCGTCCTCCAAATATTCTTCATTGATGCCTCTTCGTTCGTCTCCATATTTTTTTTACGGTGGTTAATTCAAGTTTACTCTTCCGTTGTTATCATTTTAATTCACTTGTTCTTTTCATAATCCTACCGGTGCTTCGTTAAAGACTTACCCAAGCTTGTGCGAGATTTCTCTTAATTCTTTCCAGCGAGAATAAGTAGTATGCCAAATCCGTTTGCTTGTCATCAATTTAATTTGATGAAGGATAAGCATACAATAATTCTTATTCTTATTCCTTCAAGGTGATTTAATCCCTTCCTTCGGAGCTTGTCCATCATATCATATCCTTGGTTCTAAGTTGTTCATCTTGTTTTCCGGAGCTCCAAGTTATTTCAATTATATCATTTCAACTTAATCAAATTCATCGCGAGCCTTGAATCTTATTCTTTTCATCTTTCACTTCTCATGCTTTCATTACCGGAGTTCTCATGGTGGTTCACCATCATGTTTTTAATTCATCCTCGAAGTCTTCATCAAGATTCTTGTTGGAGCTCAAGCATTCTTCATCATGCTTTCCACGTGCATTTCTTGCTCCCTTATCTTTTGAGGTGGTGTTATGTCATTTTGACAATTTTCCTTCATGTTTCATGATTCACAAGTTGTCAAGAATGAGATAATTAAAACCATCATTCCTTTCTCTTTAGGAGACCCTTTCAACCCCTCATTTTTATCTCTTGGAGTTATCTTGGGTTATAATTCACCTAAAAGCTTTCCTTGAGAATTGTTGCTATTGTGGTGCTTATAAATGACCCAAGTTCTTCATTTATCCTTCCGGTGAAATAAGTTTATCGCCTCCTTGTTGATCTAAATCAAATCAATTGTTTAAGTGAGTGGCTGGTTGTCACCTCTTAATTTTGAGATGTTTTCCATAAGCCCACATCAAGCTTATTCTTTCGTTGTTGAATTTCCAAAAACTCTGTTCAACCCTTCTTTGTAGGGAGGATTTTCCTAATTCATTTGTGGGAGAAGTTGTCATTTTCTTCTCCGTTCATTTCTTTCATTGATCTATATTCTATTCTTTCACTCCGGAGGTTTTGTGATATTGCTCTCTTCGTCCCATCATCTCGTTTTTTTCGAGATCATGTTCTTTCCCTTGCTTATCATTTAACCGGAGTGTTGTATTCTTCATTTTCGTTCTGTCATCTTTTCATGTTTTGCCTCTCTTTTTCAACCGGAGTGCTGTCTGAATCTTTCTTACCCCTTGTGCCATTCTTTCAATGTTCCGGAGGCTGTGTGTTGTTGTTTTCATCAAGTATCATCCCATCTTCTCAAGTTCATGTTTAATTCCTTCCATTTTCAGACGGAGTGCTGTCCAAATTCTGTCATTCTTATTCCTTGGCTATACCGTTGCGGTTTCATATTCTTTTGGTTCGTAAGCTCTTGTTTCATGTCTTTCAACCTTCAAGGTTCTCATAATGTTCCTTGTTCCTCTATTCTAACGGAGTTTTCATATTCGTTCATCTCAGTTGCTTTCTTTCTTTCAACTTGTTTAACCTCTCAAGGTTCTTGGTTTCACTCGTCTGTCAAAGAAGCAACTTTGTTTTACCTCTTCTTTTTCGTTTTTACCCGGTGCTATCTCTAGGATCTCGGGTCGAGATCCTCTGTTAGTGTGGGAGAGTTGTGACGCCCGAGACCGACGTCCCAGAAGATTCCAGAAGATTCCAGATGTTCTGGGTTTCCCGTGTGTTTCAGTTCTGCTTGTGTTATTTATTTTTGCATTGCATCATGCCATCATGTCATATTTTATTTTGCATCTCAACCAAATAAATCGTGTGGACCTTCGGTTCATTTAAATCGAGGGAAGGTGACTTCTCTTTATATAAAAGCCTCTCAATATTATTAGGGGGCTATATTAATAAATATTCCATTTGCTTCGGAATAACTCAACACACTTGCATTTATTCCCCATGCCTCTTTATTCAAGTTTCACCGTCAAAAACCTTCCCCATTATTCTTTTCTCAATTATCGAGGCTCCTCCAAAAATCTAGACTCCTTTTGAACTCCTTAAGGCAAGCTAATTATTTTAGTTTGCACTTCCCTATTTTTGTTGAAACTATTTTGTGGGGTTGGTAATATTCCATAAAGCCTTACAAAAATGTCCATCATTTTATTCTTGTTGTTGCCTCTTTTCTTATTAATTTTGACTCTCTCTATTTCTTTATTCTGCAAAGAAAAGAGTTATAGAAAGAGAATAGAAGAGCAGCCTGGCCTCTTAGGCCTCCTCTTCCCCTAGCCAGCCGGCCCACTTCTCCCTCCAGGCCCGACCGGCTAACCCTAGCCAACCCTCCCGATCGCTCTCTCCTTCCCTCGTGCCGCCGCCACCCCGTTTTCCTCGTTCTCCCTCTCCCCTCGTCAGTTCTTCCCAGCACCCCTCCTCTTCCCTTGCAGCGCCCCGATTCTCCCTCGCCATCGAGCCTCCTCCTCTCCCGAGTGCCAAGTCCCAGCGGCCAGCACTTCCATCGCCCAGGCCCCGAGCGCCCCCGATTTGGGCCGGCCAGGAGCCCTCGTCCGCATCGCAGCGTCGGCCGCCCCTCCCTCCGGGCTCCACGCGACACCACCGCGCGCCGTGCGCCAAGGCCGCCCCGCTACCCTGCTTGGAGCACCTGCGCCCTTCTTCGCCAGCGGCCGCGTCCGGACCCGTCCCTGCCTCAGCTTCACCGAGGCCAGGTCCTCTGGCCTCTCCTCCGCCGTCCTTCCTCCGGCGCCAGGTCGCCCGCAGGCCCCGCGCGCCGCGACCACCTTCCCCGTGTGCCCCCCCCTTCACCAGCAGCCGCCGGTCGCCGCGGGGATCCCCTCCGGCCTCCCCTTGGCCCTGCACCCGACGCCCCAAGGCAGCAGCCTCCGTCCGCTCTCGAGCGGCCTGCCTCCGCGACAGCGCCGTCCTCCAGCACCGGCGTCGCCAGCGACCCCTGTGCCAGCGCCCGAGGCCTGCTGTCTCCTCCATCGCCAAGACTCCGTTCCTTCCTCGCCGGCAAGACCTTGCTGCCATGGCCTCGTCGCCGGAAGCGCAAGCCTCTGCCTCGTCGCCCTACCGTGCTGCCCCTTTTGTTTTTGCTCCTGTATTGTGTTTTGTGTGTTGCCTTGTACTGTTGACTTGTCAGATGACCCGTGTACGAGTAAACCCGGCGTTGCGTCAAGTACCTCTACATGACGGCTTGAACCTCTACGGCAAGTACCACGACGATCTTGTGACAAGTACCTCGACGACATGAACAAGTACCTCTACGTATGCACCCGAACATCTACGGAAACGAGCTCCGTGAACGTCTACCGTCGCCCCGTGTACGACTACTTCCTCTCCGAACGTGAACGCCTTCTTCCTCTATGTCTCGAACCGCCCCGAAACGCACGCTTCAAAGGTATAACGAGACGACCCCGTGGATGACCCGTGGATGAATGTTGTGTTGTATGAGTTGTGCTCCACTTGTGCTTCGTGCCGTTTTGTCCGTTTGTCATGTTCCTCGGTTGCCTCGTCGCCGACTCGTGGGAACCCGGTAATTGGATCGCCCCACCTTTCATCTCGTTTGACTCGCTCTCGCCATCTTTCTTTTGCACCGGACTCTCAACGAGTTACCGGAACCGATATGTTGCCGTGGCATCATTTTCGGGATCGTTGCCGTGGCACCCTTTTCCTTCCACCACGGTGACGATGCTTCATATCATCTTCTTGTCAACTTTTAATAAAACTTGCATAAACTTGATCATGTCATCCGCATCATTTTAACAACATTATAATGTGTGTTTGTTGTTGCTTTAATAATTACTAAACATGCTTATGGGGATTTTCCGGATATGTTGTTGTTATTTCCGGCCCCATCTAAAATGTCTAAATAGTGTAGTTTTATTATGCTTCACCTCTTGCCTTGTTAAAAACATTTAATCTTGTCTTGTAAATAACGAGAGTCAACTAAATAATTAAATGTGGTGTTTTGTCAATATGCAACTCGTTGCATATTGAGCTCCACTTAACTTGTAGTGTTGTTTGTGCACTTTGCCATGCCATGCATAATTAAACCGGACATGCATCATACTTGAATGTGCATCGTATGCCATGTTTATGCTTGTGTGTTTACCGTGTTGTTTGCTTCTTTCCGGTTGCTTCTCTTGTTAGCTTCGGTTTCGTTCCGGAGTTGTGAGGATTCGCTCGTCTGTGTTGCTCCGTCTACTTCATGGATCCGTTCTTCTTCCTCGCGGAATCCCAGGCAAGATGACCGAACCCGGATATCATTACTATCTTTGCCTATTGCTAGAGTATCGCTCTTTAGTATATTGCCTCGATGCCCATGTTTTCCTGTCAGCCTCCTATTGTAACCATGAACCTATCTAACCACCCTACCTATGCAAACCGTTGAATGGCTAAGTACGCTCCGCTCAGCCCTTCTTATAGCATTGCTAGTTGCAGGTGAAGATCGAAGATGCTTGCTTCATGTTGAAGTTTGGTTGGGTTATATCACACTATATAAATGCTTAAATGAAATCATCTATATACTGGCAAGGGTGGAAGGCTAAGCCTTTTGCTTGGTGATTTGTTCCACTCATGCCGTTAGGAACCGTATAAACCGGTGTTATGTTCCTTGATTATGCGTTCCTAACACGGTTGGGGTGTATGGGACCCCCTTGATAAACCGCTAAGTGCTAAGTCTTTTCCAGCAAGTCCCAACATTTGGTACTATTTGCCTCATAATAACAACTTAATTAATTAATTAAAATTTGCATAGGGGGTCGCGTCCCCGAGGATTCTTAATTCTACATAGCAGGGGGGGGCAGTGCTGATGGTGTTGGTCCCAAACGGGGGTCCTGCGGGAACCACCACAGGGAAACTCGAGGATTGGGTCCTGTAGCATCGCCCATCCGGTCGTGTCCTGAGACTTAGATACGCGCGGCTACTATCAGGGTGTCGACACGCCGGGAGGATTTGCTGGATTAGTCTTACCTTGGTTCGGTATATCTTGAGCACGGGATTCCGAGAATACTCGGGTCTTCCCACCTTTGGAGTTGCGACTCCGCGGATCGTGGGCTTGTAATGGGTCAAGTTGGAACACCCCTGCAGGGTTATGAACTTTCGAAAGCCGTGCCCGCGGTTATGTGGCAGATGGGAGCTTGTTAATATCCGGTTGTAGAAAACTTGACACAATGTTCTAATACACTACCAGCGTGTGTACCGTGACTGTCAATTTCCGAATAGGGATTCGGGAGTTGAACACGGTGGGGTTATGTTTGACCGACTTTAGTTAGGATCACTTCGTGATCATCTCTCGACCGAGGCTTTCTCTTCTGGCTCTCTATCACGTAAGCTAGTTGCTAGTTGCTGCTGCAGACACTACTCTTTTCTTCAGCCTTATCCTCTCCCAAGGCTTAAATAGTCTTGTTACCCGGGAACGGGATTGCTGAGTCCTCTGTGGCTCATAGTTACTTCACCACACCAGATGCAGGTTCAGCCGAGTTTGATGCAGAAGCTGGTTCAAGTACTTCACTGGGAGCTCGATGAAGAGTTTGGCCGTATGCTTGTGACGTTTCGACGATCAGTAGTGGTTTCTACTAGGATTCGATCCTGACATGTGGCTTTATGTTGTTTTGGTATCTTTCTTTTGGTTCTTCACCCGTAGTCGGGTTGTGATGTTTTGAATGATGTTTTGTTTATGTAATGTATTGTGTGAAGTGGCGAGTGTAAGCCAACTATCTTCTTTTGCAATTTAATCCCTCTTTTACATGAGTCGTGCAAAGATACCAAACTTGAGATCATTCTAGGATGGGCTTATACCTTTAAGTCGTGCCTCGACACGTAAGAGGTATAGTCCCATCCTGGGCATTACACCTGGCCTGCTTCGCCGCCGCGTGGGCCGGCCCAGGTCCCCAGCTCCGTCCGGCCCGTCCCTGCTTCCTCCGCGCCGGCCCACCTGCCTCTTCTTCTTGGGCTTGGCCCAGTGGTAAGAGCCCACTATATCCCGCCCAGTGCACCGTTTAGTATATAGCGCTCGTTGTTTTTTGTGTAAAAACTGCTAAGTCCTATTCTGTGTATATTTTGTTGCTATGTTCATGTGGCTGTAATTAATTGTGTGTTGGTCCGATTTGAGTGAATGATATGTCAAAATGATCGTGGTGTTGTGCTCTACACTTTGTTCCATTGTGCCATGCTCATTTGAGTTCATCTAGATGCTCTAATCTCTGTTGCAAGAGTGCTACTTGTTATAAACTGCCGCTACTTGTTATTTTGTTGCCATGTTTGAGATGTGATAACTTGGTGCATGTTTATCCAAATGATGCAAATGATATGTCAAAATGTTCATCACGAGATGGTCTACATGTTGGTTGCTATAGCATGCATGTTAGAGTTCATATTGCCATGTTAATATCTGTTGCAAAAGTGCATTTGGCTGTTATGTCCTGAAACTTGTTATGAGATGCTGATTTCAATTGCTCTTTGCTATTGATGTGTTTGCCCCCATGTCACATGCCTAGATGTTTTAGAATCTCCATGATGTGTTCTTTGCTGTGGTGCATTTAACTTTCCATGATATGCCTTGTGTTGACTTAAACATGCTTGTAAACATGCCATGATAATGTTACTGTTTTAACACTTAGTGAAATTTCACTAAGTCTGGAATCTGTAATATCCTGATGCTATGTTTGCTTGATGTCCTAGGCAAATCCATTTTAGTTTTGGGGTGGCCATTGATCATTCCTTGTTGTATATGTTGTTGTCTATCCATTCATGCCCTCACTTGCTCATTTGAGTTGCTGTAGCTTATTTAATTCTTGCTCCCAAGTTGCTATAAAATATTGCTGTCAGGTTTTTATTGTCATGATCAAAATGTTGTAGCTTGTTGCTATTGATCCATGCCTCCTATGGAGTTGCTCCAATGGAGTTGTTTGCTGTAGGATATGTCTACTTCATGTCCATGCTTCTTGTCACCATGTTTGAGTGCTGTAGAGTATATATTTCTTGCTCCAAAGTTGCTATGTGGCTGTTAATTTCAGCTTGTTGTTATATCTTCTTTCATGTGTATCTTTTAGCCCGTTGCTCCGTTTTGGGTGTGCCTTATATGAAACTTGTTTGATTTGCATGTAGAATCATAATATCTTATTTTTTTCATGTTTGGAGTGAGTTTGCTTGATGTTTGGGTGCATCTTGCACCGTTGTCATGCTTGTCTTGTTTTGCTCATATCTTCTAGGCCGTAGCTCCGAATTAAATGAACTTTACATGAAACTTGACTAGAATTTCGTGTAGATCATCATGGTGCATGTTAAATTGCTGTTTAACAACTTTAACTTAAGGTTTGTTCAGATCTGGACTAATTTCAAATTATGCATATGAGGACTTACCGAATTTGTCTTATGTAGTTTCCGGCCTCATTTAAACTTGTTGACTTGTGTTGTTTTGAGTGCTTCCTGCCTTGCCATGTTTTGCATCCTATATAGATCTGTCTTGCTTCCTACTTGCTTGAGCATATAGTCTTGTTCTTGTGTTGTTCTGGTGTGCTTCCTATGTTGTCATGTAATGCATCCTAAGTGCATCTGCTGTGCTCCCTACCTTGACATGTATTGCTTCATGTATAGACTTGTCATGCATCATACCTTGCCATGTATTGCATCATACAGACCTGTGTTGTTTTTCTGTGCTTCCTACCTTGCCATAAATTGCTTCCTGTATAGACTTTTCATGCATCATACCTTGCCATGTATTGCATCATATAGACTTGTGTTGTTTTTCTGTGCTTCCTACCTTGCCATGAATTGCTTCCTGTATAGACTTGTCATGCATCATACCTTGCCATGTAATGCATCATATATAGACTTGTGTTGTTTTGCTGTGCTTCCTACCTTGCCATGTTTTGCTTCCTGTATAGACTTGATGTGCGTCATCTTTAGACTTGTCGTGCATCCTACTTGGTTGAGCATATTGTCATGTTCTTGTGTTGTTTTTCTGTGCAACCTACGTTGTCATGGTATGCTTCCTGTATAGACTTGTAGTGTTTCCTATATAGAACTGTCTTGCATCATACTTGGTTGAGCATATTGTAATGATCTTGTGTTGTGTGTTTACCGTATTGCTTGCTTCTTTTCGTTAGTGCTTGTTCCGTTGCGTTCGTGAGGATTCGTTCGTCTACCCATGGGTCTTCTTCAAGGCTTCTTCTTCGTCTTCTTCATGGATCCATTCTTCTTCCTTGCGGGATCTCAGGCAAGATGACCATACCCTTGGATACCTTTACTATCATTGCCATGCTTAGTGTCTCGATGCTATCGTTATATGTCGCGCTACCCATCATTATTGTCAGCCTCTCCTTGTTGCCATGAAACCTCTAACCTTTGAAACCTTCCTAGCAAAACCATTGTTTGGCTATGTTACCCGCTTGCTCAGCCCCTATTATAGCGTTGTTAGTTGCAGGTGAAGATGAAGATCGTTCCAAGAGGGAACTTGTTGTTGGAATATCACAATATGTTATATATATATATTAACACACCTATATACTAGGCATGGGTGGAAGGCTTGGCCTTTTGCTCGGTGTTTTGTTCCACTCATGCCACCTTAGGCGCCGATAAACCGGCATTATGTTCCTTGTTTTTGCGTTCCTTACACGGTTGGGTATATGGGGACCCCTTGACACTTCGTCTTTGAATAAAACTCCTCCAGCAAGGCCCAACATTGGTTTTAATTTGCTCATCATAACAACTTAATTAATTAATTAAATTGCATAGGGAGTTAGCGCTACCCGAGGATTCTTTCTACATACAGGGGGGGGGCAGTGCCGATGGTGTTGGTCCCAAACGGGCAGACTGCGGGACCGCCTCGGGGAAACTCGAGGTATCTGGCTCCTGTAGGATGTCCCATCCGGTCGTGGCCTGAGACGAGATACGCGCGGCTACTATCAGGGTGTCGGCACGCCGGGAGGTCTTGCTGGACTTGTTTTACCATTGTCGAAATGTCTTGTGCACCGGGATGCCGAGCCTGATCGGATTTCCCTAAGATAAGGGGTGATGATATTATATTTATCACTTCAGCTGATCATGAGAGCTTGTGATGGACTAAGTTGGGACACCCCTGCAGGGTTATGATCTTTCGAAAGCCGTGCCCGCGGTTATGTGGCAGACTGGAATTTGTTAATGTCCGGTTGTAGAAACTTGACAGAGGATCCAAAGTAAAACACACAACTGTGTGAGTAACCGTGACTGTCTCTTTTCACTTTGAGAAGAGAACACGGTGGGGTTATGTTTGACTCGTATGTAGTTCAGGATCTTTAGCGATCATTACTAGTTTGCGATCGTTTGCGTAGATGCTCATCTTATTCTTGTACTCGTAAGGTAGCCACCATACTTTTGCTTAGCCGCTGCTGCAACCTCAACACTTTACCTCTTCCTACCCGTTAAGCTTTGATAGTCTTGTTACCCATGGTTATGGGATTGCTGAGTCCTCGTGGCTCACAGATACTACAACAATAGTTGCAGGTGCAGGTTTCCGATGTCTGACGTGAGAGCGATGATCGTTGTGTTGGAGTTCTTTCTTCTTCTTCTTCAGTCTTGGGTTAGGTTCCGGGTCAGCAGCCTGGGATAGCAGATGGATGTCGTTGTTCTTTTCATGTTTGCATCCGTAGTCGGATGCCTTGTATTGATGTTGTTGTATTCATGTGACTTGTATGTGTTGTTGTATCCCCCATGTATGTATGTAATGGTACGATGTAATGATATCCATCTTGCTAAGCGCCCGAAATGCGGTTGTGCCCCAATCACGTAAGTGTCATGTGATCGGGATAGAATCGCATCTTGGGCCTGACATGATGCTATCTCCGCAGGGCTTTGCCTAAGCACTACGAAAATATGACGAGGGACGAAACTGTGGAGTGGGGTGCCGCACACGGCTAAGAGATTGTCGTACTCTCTGTGTGGCGCCCCCTCCCACATATATATAGGTGGGGGGAGGGGAGGCGGCCAGGAGGCGCCCCAAGTGGGGCCGAATCCCACTTGGTCTCCTGCCCCAAGGTGCGCCCCTTCCATATTTGAGCCGGAGGGAAAGGAACGGGGGGAGAGGGAAGGAAGGGGGAGGCCAAATCCCCCTCTTTCCTTTCTCCCATAGTCCGACTGCCATAGAGGGGTGCACCAGCCCCTTGTGGGATGATGTGCTCCTCTCTATTGGCCCAATAGGCCCATCATCCCCGCGGGGGTGCCGGAACCCCTTCCGGTGATCCGATGACTACCCGATACTCTCCAAAACTTTTCCGGTGTCCAAATAGTATCGTCCTATATATCAATCTTTACCTTCGGACCATTCCGGAGCTCCTCGTCATGTCTATGAACTCATCCGAGACTCTAAACAACATTCGGTAACCAAATCATATTTTTTTGATAATAGGCGACCTTATTATCTCAAAATGTAACATCAAGCGGGTACAAAGCATTATGAGTAACACCCGGCCTCTGCATAACTAGGATGCACACAACCAAATCCAGAAATCTGAGAAAAATTCATGAAATAAAAGCCGACAAATTGGCAATAGTAGATTCCTATAGACCGACACTATGCCTATGTCGAAGGGGGTGGTGGGTCGACTCGTAGGTTATGCTGCCACCCATGTTGGGAAAAAACCTCCGTAGCCACCTGCTCTAATCGCATAAACACCGCCATGAACAACGGTTGGTACTCCATCTGTTGTAGCATAGACCACGTACGTAGTGCGTACACCGGAAAGTAACCTGCAGAGGAGAGGCATTTTTGTCATAAAAAACCAAATAATTTCTACATTGCCAAAGCGACCGAATTAAGGCATACGCTCCCACCCTTATTAGCGTTTTGAACGTATTTGTAATACCGTCCAACCAATGACCAAAAATATTGGCAACACTTGTGGGCGGATACAAATTTGACTCTATTTGGATGACTGACCACGTAGAGTGGGGCAAAATTGCATTGGAAAAAGAGGTGTTTGATTGTCTCGTCATGAGTACAAAAAGAACACTTCTTACTCCATAGCCAGTTGCGCCGTGCAAGGTTGTCTTTGGTTAACACAACCCCCCTACTAAGATACCACATGAAGATTTTCACTTTTAATGGAATCTTAGACTTCCAAATATTCTTATTATTACACGTTGGTACCTCAGAGTGCATGAGTGCACGGTACATAGAGTCTACTGTGAAAGACCCTTATGTAGTAAGGTTCCAACGAAACACATCCCGGCCTTGTGTCAGGTTCATCGAACCCAGCCCGGATAAAATATTATGCCATGACACAAGTCGGGGGCCAATCAAATCCCGCCTGAAAGAAATATTTGGAGGGGAAGAACTGAGCACGTGCACAATAGTATTATTCTTTTCGCGAGCAATGGTATATAAGGCTGGATATTGTTCTCTGAGACTGGCATTGCCTAGCCAGATGTCTTCCTAGAACCGAATCTCCACCCGTCCTTTATCGCGAAAGAGATGTTTCTTTGTTGCCATTAGGCCAGCCCAAAAGTGCGAGTCGCCAGGTTTCCAATATGCATGAGAAACCGCCTTCTGCCCTAGATACTTGTTGCGCAACATGGTTTGCCAAACACCATCCTCAGTAAGAAGTTTAAATAACCATTTACTGAGAAGGGCCTCATTCTTGACCCACACGTCATGAATTCCAAGGCCACCTTAGTCTTTAAGCATACAAACCACGCTCCATTCGACCAGCCCGTATTTTTTTCTTTTCACTATCTCGTTGCCAAAAGAATCTGGATCTAAAGTAGTCCAATCTTCGCAGGACCCCTTTTGGGAGTTGGAAGAAAGAAAGCATATAGAGAACCATGTTTGTGAGGACGGAGTTAATCAAAACCAACAGACCTCCAAATGAGAGCAGTTTTCCATTCCAACTGCTCAACCATTTCTCTAGAAGCTCGTCCACATGCTTTGTAATGCCCAGGATGGGACTATACCTCCTACGTGTTGAGGCACGACTTAAAGGTATAAGCCCATTCTGGAATGATCTCAAGTTTGGTATCTTTGCACGACTCATGTAAAAGAGGGTTTAAATTGCAAAAGGAGATAGTTGGCTTACACTCGCCACTTCACACAATACATTACATAAGCAAAACATCATTCAAAACATCACAACCCGACTACGGGCGAAGATCCAAAAGAAAGATACCAAAACAACATAAAGCCACAGGTCCGAATCGCCCCTAGTAGAAACCACTACTGATCGTCGAAACGTCACAAGCATACGGCCACTCTCTTCATCGAGCTCCCAGTGAAGTACTTGAACCAGCTCCTGCATCAACTCGGCTGAACCTGCATCTGGTGTTGTAGTATCTGTGAGCCACGAGGACTCAGCAATCCCATAACCATGGGTATCAAGACTAGCAAAGCTTTATGGGTAGGAAGAGGCAAAGTGGTGAGGTTGCAGCAGCGGCTAAGCATAATATGGTGGCTAGCTTACGAGTACAAGAGTAAGATGAGCATCTACGCAAACGGTCGCAAAAGTAGTGATCGCTAAAGATCCTAAACTACATACGAGTCAAACATAACCCCACCGTGTTCTATTCTCAAAGTGAAAAGAGACAGTCACGGTTACTCACACAGTTATGTGTTTTACTTCGGATCATCTGTCAAGTTTTCTACAACCGGACATTAACAAATTCCAATCTGCCACATAACCGCGGGCACGGCTTTCGAAAGATTATAACCCTGCAGGGGTGTCCCAACTTAGCCCATCACAAGCTCTCATGATTAGCTGAAGTGATAAATATAATATCATCACCCCTTATCTTAGGGAAATCCGATCAGGCTCGGCATCCCGGTGCACAAGACATTTCGACAATGGTAAAACAAGTCCAGCAAGACCTCCCGATGTGTCGACACCCTGATAGTAGCCGCGCGTATCTCGTCTCAGGCCACGACCGGATAGGTGAGCCTACGGGAGTCAATCCTCGAGTTTCCCCGTGGTGACCCCGCAGTCTCCCCGTTTGGGACCAACACCATCAGCACTGGCCCCCCTGCTATGTAGAAAGAATCCTCGGGTAGCGCTAACTCCCTATGCAATTTAATTAATTAATTAAGTTGTTATTATGAGCAAATTAAAATCAATGTTGGGCCTTGCTGGAGGAGTTTTATTCAAAGTCGAAATGTCAAGGTGTCCCCATCCACCCATCGTGTAAGGAATGCAAAAATCAAGGAACATAATGCCGGTTTATCGGCGCCTAAGGTGGCATGAGTGGAACAAAACACCGAGCAAAAGGCCAAGCCTTCCACCCATGCCCAGTATATAGGTGTGTTAATAATAATTATAGATATTGTGATATTCCAACAACAAGTTCCCTCCTGGAACAAACTTCATCTTCACCTGCAACTAACAACGCTATAAGAGGGGCTGAGCAAGCGGGTAACATAGCCAAACAGTGGTTTTGCTAGGAAGGTGTCAAAAGGTTAGAGGTTTCATGGCAACAAGGAGAGGCTGACATAAAAGATGGGTAGCGCGACATGTAACGATAGCATCGAGACAACTAAGCATGGCAATGGTAGTAAAGGTATCCAAGGGTATGATCATCTTGCCTCGGATTCCGCAAGGGAGAAGAACGGTTCCATGAAGTAGACGGAGCAACATAGTCGAGCGAAACCTCACAACTCCGGAACAAAACCGAAGCTAACAAGAGAAGCAACCGGAAAGAAGCAAACAACACGGTAAACACACAAGCATAAACATGGCATACGATGCACATCCAAGTATGATGCATGTCCGGTTTAAATATGCATGTCATGGCAAAGTGCACAAACAAGACTACAAGTTAGGTGGAGCTCAATATGCAACGAGTTGCATATTGACGAAACACCACATGTTATTTATTTAGTTGACTCTCATTTATTTACAAGACAAGATTAAATGTTTGTTAACATGGCAAGAGGTGAAGCATAAGTAAACTAACTATTTAGGCATTTTAAATGAGGCCGGAAAATAACAACAACAATTCCGGAAAATCTCCATGTGCATGTTTAGCAATTTTTTAAGCAACAACAATTCACACATATAAGGTTGTTAACATGATGCGGATGACATGATCAAGTTTATGCAAGTTTTATTAAAAGTTTACATGAAGAGATAAGAAGCGTTTGTCACCGTGGTGGAAAGAAAAGGTGCCACGACAACAATCCGAAAATGATGCAACGGCAACATCTCGGTTCCGCTAACTCGTTGAGAGACCGGTGCAAAAGAAAAGGTGGCGTGAGCAAGCCGAACAAGATGAAAGGTGGGGTGATCCCGTCACCGGGTTCCCACGGGTCGGCGACGAGGCAACCGAGGAGCACGACAAAAGATGATTCGGGCACGAAGCACACAAGGGAGCATCTCATACAACCACAAGCATTCCACGGGTCATTGTCTCGGGGTTATACCTTCGGAACAATCGCTTCGGGGCGGTTCGAGATCGTCGAGGGACGTAGTGGAAGTAGTGGTACACGGGTCGTAGAGGAAGTAGTCGTTCCGTAGAGGTACTCGTTATGTAGCCGTTCTCACGATTCGTAGAGGAAGTAGGCGTTCCGTTTCGTAGATGTACTTGGCGGTTCCGATGGCTCCGGGCGTCGTGGTACTTGTCGCGTTCGTCTTGTGTAGTCGTACTCGTTTCTTCATCGAAGGTAGTTGTACACGTTCGTAGCGATCTTGCCGGTCTCGGGTCGTAGTTGAACTCGGTCGTCGGGGTACTTGGCGTTCTTGGCGCATCCGGTAGTCGTACTTGAGGTCGTTGTTGACGTAGGGGTACATGAGGGTCGTCGTGGTACTTGCCGATCTTGGTCTCGGCAACGTAGTTGTATAGGAGCGACGTCGGTCTTGCCAAAGCCGAACTCTTCGAGGCCCGTCGTGGTACTTGGCAAAAACGTAGATGGCAGTAGAGGTTCGTAGCCATTCTGGTACTTGGTGAAAATCCCATGGTTGGTAGTTGAACATGGCGACACAGCATAGCAAGTGGAGGTGCAGTGGTGGATCCATGAAGCAGAGATAGCCGCGGAACTATGGCATCGCTGCAGAGGAGCACGACACGCACGGCAACGGCAGGGCTGAGGAGACGATGCAGGGGGCCGCCGGGCGGCGCAGAGGAGCTCCGGTGAGCTTCTGCAGGGTGCAGCCACGGCCAGGGGCGGCTGGACGACGGGGAGGCACAGCAGGGCGGCGGAGCAGACGACTTGGTCGGGGCGACGCAGCAGCGCGCGGTGCCGGAGGGAGGCGCCGGAGGTGAGGCAGGGGCGTCGGCTTGGCGCTGGCTGGCCGGCCAGGCTGGAGAAGGGAGCGCGACGCGTCCATGGCGGTTGGAGGTGCTCGAGGCCATGGCGAGGAGACGGCCTGGCCGGCCGGGCTGGACGAGGAGGGGCGCTGCGGCGGCTCTGGTGGAGGCCGACGGGGGCGACCCTGGCGATGCGGACGCAGGGGCGGCCGACGCCCGGCGCTGGAGGGCGCGGCTGGCTGGAGGGCGAGGCGCAGGCGCCTGGGGTGTCACAGGGGCGCGGCTTGCCTGGCCGAGGCCCTCGAGGGGAGGAGGGGATCGATGGGAAAAAGGGTTCGGGCGAGAGAGCGAGGAAGGCGGGGTTGAGCGAGGGGAAACGGGAGAAGAGGGAGAGGGTGCGGCGGCGCTGTAGGGAGAGAGCGAGGGGAGAGATGCTGCGCTAGGGTTAGGGGCGACTGGGCCTGGAGCTGATGGGCCGGCTGGGGGAAAGTGGCCGGCTGGGCCTGCTGGGATGGAAGCTAAGAGGCCCAAGCTGGGCTGCTCATCCTCTCTCCTATGCTATTTTCCAATTAAAATA
The DNA here is from genome assembly GCA_902687465.1 of Secale cereale. Classification (NCBI taxonomy): domain Eukaryota; kingdom Viridiplantae; phylum Streptophyta; class Magnoliopsida; order Poales; family Poaceae; genus Secale; species Secale cereale. Next base: position 427,357,282 of record LR738714.1, read on the forward strand.
GAAAACCACAAAGGAAAAGAAAAGAAAGGAGGAGTTAGGAATATGCTTAGGGCAAAGGGTAAAATTCCCTGGACTCACAAAAAAATGTATGGAATTTAAATAAAATTGCTGGAGGGTTTTTGGAAGAACCTCGATAAACGAGAAAAGAAATAGGGAAGGTTTTTGATGGAGAAACTTGAATCAAAAGAGGTCTGGAGAATAAATGCAAGTGTGTTGCGGTTAATTCCAAACAATGGAATATTTATTATATAGCTCCCTACTACTATTGGGAGGCTTTTATATGTTATAAAGAGAAGTCACCTTCCCTCGATTTAAATGGACCCAAGGTCCACACAATTTATTTAGGTTGAGATGCAAAAGATTAAAGACATGATGGCATGATGACATGATGCAATGCAACATAAATAACACAAGCACAAAAGCAACACACGGGAGAACCCGGAACATCTGGAATCTTCTGGAATATTCTGGGACGTCGGTCTTCGGGCGTCACAACTCTCCCACACTAACAGAGGATCTCGACCTGTGATCCTAGAGATAGCACCGGGTAAAACCAGAAGAGGAAGAGGTAAAACAAAGTTGCTTCTTTGACAGACGAGTGAAACCAAAGAACCTTGGGAGGTTGACCAAAATGAAAGAAGAATACAACGGAGATGAACGAATATGAAAACTCCGTTAGAAAAGAGGAACAAGGAACAATATAAGAACTTGCAAGTTGAAAGACATGAAACAAGAGCTCACGGATGACAAAAGAATTCCAAAACCACTCCGGTTAACCAAGATTGAGAAGGAATAAGAACGAGATAATTTGGACAGCACTCCGTCTGAAAATGGAAGGAATTAACATTAGCTTGAGAAGATGGAATGATACTGGATGAATTCAACAACACACTGCCTCCGAAACAATTGAAAGAATGTCACAAGGGGTAAGAAATATTTCAGACCACACTCCGGCTAAAAAGATAGGCAAAAACTTGATAAGATGATGGAACTAGAATGTTGGACACAACACTCCAGTTAGATAGATAAACAAAGAAAAGAACATGATCTCAATAAAACTAGACGATGGTTTGGAGAGAGCAACATCACAATGCCTCCGGAATGAAAGAATATAAGCTAGATCGTTGGAAAGAAAAGAACGGAGAAGAAAAATGGCAACTTCTCCCACAAATGAATTAGGAAAATCCTCCTTACAAAGAAGGGTTGGACGGAGTTGTTGGAATTCAACAACGAAAGAATAAGCTTGATGTGGGCTTATGGAAAGCATCTCAAAATTATGAGGTGACAACCAGCCACTGACAGAAACAATTGATTTGATAGAGGTAAGCAAGGAGATGAAAGAGTTATTTCACCGGGAAGATAATTAAGAACTTGGGTCATTTATAAGCACCATAATAGCAACAATTCTCAAGGAAAGCTTTTAGGTGAAATACAACCCAAGATTACTCCAACGAATAATTGAAGAGTGAAAAGATCTCCTGAACAAGGAAAAATGATGGGTTTAAATATCTCATTCTTGATAACTCGTGAATCATGAAACATGAAGGAATTGTCAAGAATGACGTAACACCATCTGAAAAGATAAGGTAGAAAGAATTGCACTTGGAAAGCATGATAAAGAATGCTTGAGCTCCAACAAGAATCTTGATGAAGACTTCGAGGATGAATTAAATGATGATGAACCGCCATGAAAACTCCGGTAATGAAAGCATGAGAAGTGAAAGATGAAAAGAATAAGATTCAAGGCCTGCGATGAATTAGATGGAGCTTGAAATGATATAATTGAAATAACATGGAGCTCCGGAAAACAAGATGAAAAACTTAGAACCGAGAATATGATATGATGAACAAGCTCCGGAAAAAACAAAGATTAATCACTCGAGGAAATAAGAATAAGATTTATTGTATGCTTATCCTTCATCAAATTAAATTGATGACAAGCAACGGATTTGGCATACTACTTAATCTTCTTGAAAAGGATTGGAGAGAGATATAGCCAAACTTGAGAATAATCTTGGACGACTCACCGGTAGGATTATGAAAAGAACAAATGAATTAATACAACAACAAGGAAGAGTAAACTTGAACGAACCACCGTAAGAATAGGGAGACGAATGAAGAGGCATCAATTAAGAATAGTTGGAGGACGAAGTTGAAAACTGAGAACAAAGAAATATTCTAAAATGATGGCCTTCGGAGGATCTCAATAGGAAGAATTCATGAAATGCTTTGGATGGTATAAAAGAATTCCTCACAATCTGAACAATAATGAGGATGGCATGAAGCTAGAACCACGAATCTTCAAGAAACTGGGCCAAGATTTAAGAGAAACACTTCTCCGGTCTTCAAATGCTGAAAATGACAACGAGAATAACATGAAGAATTGTTTAGGCACTCTGGAATGAAGAATTAAAAGGTTGAACCAATGATGAACAAGAATTTGAAAGCGATCTTGGAGAAGGCATGTGACTGATGGAAATCATTCTTACGTCACACTTTGAAAAGAATTTGAGTATAACTCCGGAAAAAAATAAGGAGAGTCAGGTAAGATCCTGGGAAAAGACCTGTGGGTTAGGGCCCACTAAAGAAATCACCGTTGGAAAAAAATTGCTTAAGAGATATTGCACCGGTTGAATTAAATGGCTTGAATAAGATGATAATCCTCAAAATAGCTTGAATGGATTAAGAATGGAAACACGAATCTTTTGAGTTATCTTCACCACTGCGGATATGGATAGCAAGAGGAGAATGATTAATTGGTGCACCGGAATAAGAAAGCATTGTGAAATGTGGAAAAGTATAAGATCAACACCGAAATCTTGAATTACATCCACCGGCAGAATTGAGAACAAAAGAATGATGAACTAGAAGCTCTTGAGCATCTTCACGATAAATCACCGGATAAGGGCATTGAAGGAAAAGAATGAAGAAATATCACATGAATAAAATGGATACTTCATTAGGGACTCTGGCTCCAAGAAGAAAAAGGGAGGGGGGGGCAGGGAAAACAAAGACAACTTGGGATGAATGAAATAGACAAATCGTCAGATTTCTCAACGGCGTCCGTATGGAATAACTTGAAGAGAAGGCACACCTGTTGAAAAGGATTACCATGAAAAACTTGATGATCAAGAAGAATTAGCACTCCCATAGAAATATGAGAATGCCGTTTAGGAAAGGTATGGAATCAACATTTGACATCGAAGCAACTCGAATACCAGAATCAAAACGAAACAAAGGATTGATATGTTTATGAAGAAGATTATGTTGCAACATATCTATCCGAACAGAGAATTGAACGAATGAATTCCGCAGGTACATCAACTTGACGAGAAGCCACTTGGGAGAACAAAAGATAAATAAAAGCAACAATGAGCAGATAGAACAAATACAAGATAGAAGTTTCGCCCGACATATTCGTGCTGAAGGCTTATGGAACGTGTTACAAAAGGGTTTTGCAATCCCCGGATCAGCATAGCCAAGGACCCTTTAAGATGCAACTCCCGATCGGAACAAGCCCATAAAACCACTTCACTCAATGTAGAACCCCGAACTTCATATCATGCACTCGTTGGAAGAATGCCTAGAACTACTAGATGAACCCACCTATTAATTTCCGAAAGTTTCCAGTTATGCAATCAGGTGTTGGGGATACAGGGGAAGCATCGCGCACTCAACTCTAATCCTACATCCAGCTGTATCCATCCTTCAACACATAACCAGTTATCTCCGGAAACCGTTTACCTCGGACCTTCGAAACGCATCTACTATACAAGCTATGGCAATACTCCCGAACTACCTCCCCAGTACTGGGTGATGTCGGGGTTATCTTGCCACTAACCGCATATGAGAGTTTTCGATGTCGGCCGTCTTAAGTATTCTAGTACTGCCGCGATGGATTTGTGACGACAACACCTCGGAGCTCAACTCCCCGGGACACTGCCACAACCCCTAATGACAGGAGGCATCGAGTACAATGTTCTCGTCACAAAGACATCGGAACAATCCAAACAATACTCGCGTGATCCTAAAAAAAAATTGGTGCATTTTTGAGAGTAGAAGAGACAAGAGTAATCGTCAGGAGTCCTCACCAGAGTGAAAAGAGATGAGGAGCAAAAGAAATCCTACTCTCCGATATAAATATAGGACTCAAAACATTTTCAAGTGTGTGCCTAGACTCAACCGTCAACGATTCGATCAATCAGTGGGGGCTTCTAGGTCGGAGAAGGCTCTGAATACCAACTTGTAATGCCCAGGATGGGACTATACCTCCTACGTGTCGAGGCACGACTTAAAGGTATAAGCCCATTCTGGAATGATCTCAAGTTTGGTATCTTTGCACGACTCATGTAAAAGAGGGTTTAAATTGCAAAAGGAGATAGTTGGCTTACACTCGCCACTTCACACAATACATTACATAAGCAAAACATCATTCAAAACATCACAACCCGACTACGGGCGAAGATCCAAAAGAAAGATACCAAAACAACATAAAGCCACAGGTCCGAATCGCCCCCAGTAGAAACCACTACTGATCGTCGAAACGTCACAAGCATACGGCCACTCTCTTCATCGAGCTCCCAGTGAAGTACTTGAACCAGCTCCTGCATCAACTCGGCTGAACCTGCATCTGGTGTTGTAGTATCTGTGAGCCACGAGGACTCAGCAATCCCATAACCATGGGTATCAAGACTAGCAAAGCTTTATGGGTAGGAAGAGGCAAAGTGGTGAGGTTGCAGCAGCGGCTAAGCATAATATGGTGGCTAGCTTACGAGTACAAGAGTAAGATGAGCATCTACGCAAACGGTCGCAAAAGTAGTGATCGCTAAAGATCCTAAACTACATACGAGTCAAACATAACCCCACCGTGTTCTCTTCTCAAAGTGAAAAGAGACAGTCACGGTTACTCACACAGTTGTGTGTTTTACTTCGGATCATCTGTCAAGTTTTCTACAACCGGACATTAACAAATTCCAATCTGCCACATAACCGCGGGCATGGCTTTCGAAAGATTATAACCCTGCAGGGGTGTCCCAACTTAGCCCATCACAAGCTCTCACGATTAGCTGAAGTGATAAATATAATATCATCACCCCTTATCTTAGGGAAATCCGATCAGGCTCGGCATCCCGGTGCACAAGATATTTCGACAATGGTAAAACAAGTCCAGCAAGACCTCCCGGTGTGTCGACACCCTGATAGTAGCCGCGCGTATCTCGTCTCAGGCCATGACCGGATAGGTGAGCCTACGGGAGTCAATCCTCGAGTTTCCCCGTGGTGACCCCACAGTCTCCCCGTTTGGGACCAACACCAGCAGCACTGGCCCCCCCTGCTATGTAGAAAGAATCCTCGGGTAGCGCTAACTCCCTATGCAATTTAATTAATTAATTAAGTTGGTATTATGAGCAAATTAAAACCAATGTTGGGCCTTGCTGGAGGAGTTTTATTCAAAGTCGAACTGTCAAGGGGTCCCCATCCACCCATCGTGTAAGGAACGCAAAAATCAAGGAACATAATGCCGGTTTATCGGCGCCTAAGGTGGCATGAGTGGAACAAAACACCGAGCAAAAGGCCAAGCCTTCCACCCATGCCCAGTATATAGGTGTGTTAATAATAATTATAGATATTGTGATATTCCAACAACAAGTTCCCTCCTGGAACAAACTTCATCTTCACCTGCAACTAACAACGCTATAAGAGGGGCTGAGCAAGCGGGTAACATAGCCAAACAGTGGTTTTGCTAGGAAGGTGTCAAAAGGTTAGAGGTTTCATGGCAACAAGGAGAGGCTGACATAAAAGATGGGTAGCGCGACATGTAACGATAGCATCGAGACAACTAAGCATGGCAATGGTAGTAAAGGTATCCAAGGGTATGATCATCTTGCCTGGGATTCCGCAAGGGAGAAGAACGGTTCCATCAAGTAGACGTAGCAACATAGTCGAGCGAAACCTCACAACTCCGGAACAAAACCAAAACTAACAAGAGAAGCAACCGGAAAGAAGCAAACAACACGGTAAACACACAAGCATAAACATGGCATACGATGCACATCCAAGTATGATGCATGTCCGGTTTAAATATGCATGTCATGGCAAAGTGCACAAACAATACTACAAGTTAAGTGGAGCTCAATATGCAACGAGTTGCATATTGACGAAACACCACATGTTATTTATTTAGTTGACTCTCATTTATTTACAAGACAAGATTAAATGTTTGTTAACATGGCAAGAGGTGAAGCATAAGTAAACTAACTATTTAGGCATTTTAAATGAGGCCGGAAAATAACAACAACAATTCCGGAAAATCCCCATGTGCATGTTTAGCAATTTTTTAAGCAACAACAATTCACACATATAAGGTTGTTAACATGATGCGGATGACATGATCAAGTTTATGCAAGTTTTATTAAAAGTTGACATGAAGAGATAAGAAGCGTTTGTCACCGTGGTGGAAAGAAAAGGTGCCACGACAACAATCCGAAAACGATGCAATGGCAACATCTCGGTTCCGGTAACTCATTGAGAGACCGGTGCAAAAGAAAAGGTGGCGTGAGCAAGCCGAACAAGATGAAAGGTGGGGTGATCCCGTCACCGGGTTCCCACGGGTCGGCGACGAGGCAACCGAGGAGCACGACAAAAGATGATTCGGGCACGAAGCACACAAGGGAACATCTCATACAACCACAAGCATTCCACGGGTCATCGTCTCGGGGTTATACCTTCGGAACAATCGCTTCGGGGCGGTTCAAGATCGTCGAGGGACGTAGTGGAAGTAGTGGTACACGGGTCGTAGAGGAAGTAGTCGTTCCGTAGAGGTACTCGTTATGTAGCCGTTCTCGCGATTCGTAGAGGAAGTAGGCGTTCCGTTTCGTAGATGTACTTGGCGGTTCCGATGGCTCCGGGCATCGTGGTACTTGTCGCGTTCGTCTTGTGTAGTCGTACTCGTTTCTTCACCGAAGGTAGTTGTACACGTTCGTAGCGGTCTTGCCGGTCTCGGGTCGTAGTTTAACTCGGTCGTCGGGGTACTTGGCGTTCTTGGCGCATCCGGTAGTCGAACTCGAGGTCATCGTTGACGTAGGGGTACATGAGGGTCGTCGTGGTACTTGCCGGTCTTGGTCTCGGCAACGTAGTTGTACAGGAGCGACGTCGGTCTTGCCAAAGGCGAACTCTTCGAGGCCCGTCGTGGTACTTGGCAAAAACGTAGATGGCAGTAGAGGTTCGTAGCCATTCTGGCACTTGGTGAAAAACCCATGGGTGGTAGTTGAACATGGTGCCACAACATAGCAAGTGGAGGTGCAGCGGTGGATCCATGAAGCAGAGATAGCCGCGGAACTATGGCATCGCTGCAGAGGAGCACGACACGCATGGCAACGGCAGGGCTGAGGAGACGATGCAGGGGGCCGCCGGACGGTGCAGAGGAGCTCCGGTGAGCTTCCGCAGGGTGCAGCCACGGCGAGGGGCGGCTGGATGACGGGGAGGCACAGCAGGGCGGCGGAGCAAACGACTTGGCCGGGGCGACGCAGCAGCGCGCGGTGCCGGAGGGAGGCGCTGGAGGTGAGGCAGGGGCGTCGGCTTGGCGCTGGCTAGCCGGCCGGGCTGGAGAAGGGAGCGCGACGCGTCCATGGCGGCTGGAGGTGCTCGAGGCCATGGCGAGGAGACGGCCTGGCCGGCCGGGCTGGATGAGGAGGGGCGCCGCGGCGGCTCTGGTGGAGGCCGACGGGGGCGACCCTGGCGATGCGGACGCAGGGGCGGCCGACGCCCGGCGCTGGAGGGCGCGGCTGGCTGGAGGGCGAGGCACAGGCGCCTGGGGCGTCGCAGGGGCGCGGCTTGCCTGGCCGAGGCCCTCGAGGGAGGAGGGGATCGATGGGAAAAAGGGTTCGGGCGAGAGAGCGAGGAAGGCGGGGTCGAGCGAGGGGAAACGGGAGAAGAGGGAGAGGGTGCGGCGGCGCTGTAGGGAGAGAGCGAGGGGAGAGATGCTGCGCTAGGGTTAGGGGCGACTGGGCCTGGAGCTGATGGGCCGGCTGGGGGGAAACTGGCCGGCTGGGCCTGCCGGGATGGAAGCTAAGAGGCCCAAGCTGGGCTGCTCATCCTCTCTCCTATGCTATTTTCCAATTAAAACAGAAAACCACAAAGGAAAAGAAAAGAAAGGAGGAGTTAGGAATATGCTTAGGGCAAAGGGTAAAATTCCTTGGACTCACAAAAAAATGTAAGGAATTTAAATAAAATTGCTGGAGGGTTTTTGGAAGAACCTCGATAAACGAGAAAAGAAATAGGGAAGGTTTTTGACGGAGAAACTTGAATCAAAAGAGGTCTGGAGAATAAATGCAAGTGTGTTGCAGTTAATTCCAAACAATGGAATATTTATTATATAGCTCCCTACTACTATTGGGAGGCTTTTATATGTTATAAAGAGAAGTCACCTTCCCTCGATTTAAATGGACCGAAGGTCCACACAATTTATTTAGGTTGAGATGCAAAAGATTAAAGACATGATGGCATGATGACATGATGCAATGCAACATAAATAACACAAGCACAAAAGCAACACACGGGAGAACCCGGAACATCTGGAATCTTCTGGGACGTCGGTCTTCGGGCGTCACAACTCTCCCACACTAACAGAGGATCTCGACCCGAGATCCTAGAGATAGCACCGGGTAAAAACGGAAGAGGAAGAGGTAAAACAAAGTTGCTTCTTTGACAGACGAGTGAAACCAAAGAACCTTGGGAGGTTGACCAAAATGAAAGAAGAATACAACGGAGATGAACGAATATGAAAACTCCATTAGAAAAGAGGAACAAGGAACAATATAAGAACTTGCAGGTTGAAAGACATGAAACAAGAGCTCACGGATGACAAAAGAATTCCAAAACCACTCCGGTTAACCAAGATTGAGAAGGAATAAGAACGAGATAATTTGGACAGCACTCCGTCTGAAAATGGAAGGAATTAACATGAGCTTGAGAAGATGGAATGATACTAGATGAATTCAACAACACACTGCCTCCGAAACAATTGAAAGAATGGCACAAGGGGTAAGAAATATTTCAGACCACACTCCGGTTAAAAAGATAGGCAAAAACTTGATAAGATGATGGAACTAGAATGTTGGACACAACACTCCAGTTAGATAGATAAACATAGAAAAGAACATGATCTCAATAAAACTAGATGATGGTTTGGAGAGAGCAACATCACAATGCCTCCGGAATGAAAGAATATAAGCTAGATCGTTGGAAAGAAAAGAACGTAGAAGAAAAATGACAACTTCTCCCACAAATGAATTAGGAAAATCCTCCTTACAAAGAAGGGTTGGACGGAGTTGTTGGAATTCAACAACGAAAGAATAAGCTTGATGTGGGCTTATGGAAAGCATCTCAAAATTATGAGGTGACAACCAGCCACTGACAGAAACAATTGATTTGATAGAGGTAAGCAAGGAGACGAAAGAGTTATTTCACCGGGAGGATAATTAAGAACTTGGGTCATTTATAAGCACCATAATAGCAACAATTCTCAAGGAAAGCTTTTAGGTGAAATACAACCCAAGATTACTCCAACGAATAATTGAAGAGTGAAAAGATCTCCTGAACAAGGAAAAATGATGGGTTTAAATATCTCATTCTTGATAACTCGTGAATCATGAAACATGAAGGAATTGTCAAGAATGATGTAACACCATCTGAAAAGATAAGGTAGAAAGAATTGCACTTGGAAAGCATGATAAAGAATGATTGAGCTCCAACAAGAATCTTGATGAAGACTTCGAGGATGAATTAAATGATGATGAACCGCCATGAAAACTCCGGTAATGAAAGCATGAGAAGTGAAAGATGAAAAGAATAAGATTCAAGGCCTGCGATGAATTAGATGGAGCTTGAAATGATATAATTGAAATAACATGGAGCTCCGGAAAACAAGATGAAAAACTTAGAACCGAGAATATGATATGATGAACAAGCTCCGGAAAAAACAAAGATTAATCACTCGAGGAAATAAGAATAAGATTTATTGTATGCTTATCCTTCATCAAATTAAATTGATGACAAGCAACGGATTTGGCATACTACTTAATCTTCTTGAAAAGGATTGGAGAGAGATATAGCCAAACTTGAGAATAATCTTGGACGACTCACCGGTAGGATTATGAAAAGAACAAATGAATTAATACAACAACAAGGAAGAGTAAACTTGAACGAACCACCGTAAGAATAGGGAGACGAATGAAGAGGCATCAATTAAGAATAGTTGGAGGACGAAGATGAAAACTGAGAACGAAGAAATATTCTAAAATGATGGCCTTCGGAGGATCACAATAGGAAGAATTCATGAAATGCTTTGGATGGTATAAAAGAATTCCTCACAATCTGAACAATAATGAGGATGGCATGAAGCTAGAACCACGAATCTTCAAGAAACCGGGCGAAGATTTAAGGGAAACACTTCTCCGGTCTTCAAATGCTGAAAATGACAACGAGAATAACATGAAGAATTGTTTAGGCACTCTGGAATGAAGAATTAAAAGGTTGAACCAATGATGAACAAGAATTTGAAAGCGATCTTGGAGAAGGCATGTGACTGATGGAAATCATTCTTACGTCACACTTTGAAAAGAATTTGAGTATAACTCCGGAAAAAAATAAGGAGAGTCAGGTAAGATCCTGGGAAAAGACCTGTGGGTTAGGGCCCACTAAAGAAATCACCGTTGGAAAAAAATTTCTTAAGAGATATTGCACCGGTTGAATTAAATGGCTTGAATAAGATGATAATCCTCAAAATAGCTTGAATGGATTAAGAATGGAAACACGAATCTTCTGAGTTATCTTCACCACTCCGGATATGGATAGCAAGAGGAGAATGATTAATTGGTGCACCGAAATAAGAAAGCATTGTGAAATGAGGAAAAGTATAAGATCAACACCGAAATCTTGAATTACATCCACCGGCAGAATTGAGAACAAAAGAATGATGAACTTGAAGCTCTTGAGCATCTTCACGATAAATCACCGGATAAGGGCATTGAAGGAAAAGAATGAAGAAATATCACATGAATAAAATGGATACTTCATTAGGGACTCTGGCTCCAAGAAGAAAAAGGGAGGGGGAGGGAAACAAAGACAACTTGGGATGAATGAAACAGACAAATCGTCAGATTTCTCAACGGCGTCCGTATGGAATAACTTGAAGAGAAGGCACACCTGTTGAAAAGGATTACCATGAAAAACTTGTTGATCAAGAAGAATTAGCACTCCCATAGAAATATGAGAATGCCGATTAGGAAAGGTATGGAATCAACATTTGACATCGAAGCAACTCGAATACCAGAATCATAACGAAACAAAGAATTGATATGTTTATGAAGAAGATTATGTTGCAACATATCTATCCGAACAGAGAATTGAACGAATGAATTCCGCAGGTACATCAACTTGACGAGAAGCCACTTGGGAGAACAAAAGATAAATAAAAGCAACAATGAGCAGATAGAACAAATACAAGATAGAAGTTTCGCCCGACATATTCGTGCTGAAGGCTTATGGAACGTGTTACAAAAGGGTTTTGCAATCCCGGATCAGCATAGCCAAGGACCCTTTAAGATGCAACTCCCGATCGGAACAAGCCCATAAAACCACTTCACTCAATGTAGAACCCCGAACTTCATATCATGCACTCGTTGGAAGAATGCCTAGAACTACTAGATGAACCCACCTATTAATTTCCGAAAGTTTCCAGTTATGCAATCAGGTGTTGGGGATACAGGGGAAGCATCGCGCACTCAACTCTAATCCTACATCCAGCTGTATCCATCCTTCAACGCATAACCAGTTATCTCCGGAAACCGTTTACCTCGGACCTTCGAAACGCATCTACTATACAAGCTATGGCAATACTCCCGAACTACCTCCCCAGTACTGGGTGATGTCGGGGTTATCTTGCCACTAACCGCATATGAGAGTTTTCGATGTCGGCCGTCTTAAGTATTCTAGTACTGCCGCGATGGATTTGTGACGACAACACATCGGAGCTCAACTCCTCGGGACACTGCCACAACCCCTAATGACAGGAGGCATCGAGAACAATGTTCTCGTCACAAAGACATCGGAACAATCCAAACAATACTCGCGTGATCCTAAAAAAAATTGGTGCATTTTTGAGAGTAGAAGAGACAAGAGTAATCGTCAGGAGTCCTCACCAGAGTGAAAAGAGATGAGGAGCAAAAGAAATCCTACTCTCCGATATAAATATAGGACTCAAAACATTTTCAAGTGTCTGCCTAGACTCAACCGTCAACGATTCGATCAATCAGTGGGGGCTTCTAGGTCGGAGAAGGCTCTGAATACCAACTTGTAATGCCCAGGATGGGACTATACCTCCTACGTGTCGAGGCACGACTTAAAGGTATAAGCCCATTCTGGAATGATCTCAAGTTTGGTATCTTTGCACGACTCATGTAAAAGAGGGTTTAAATTGCAAAAGGAGATAGTTGGCTTACACTCGCCACTTCACACAATACATTACATAAGAAAAACATCATTCAAAACATCACAACCCGACTACGGGCGAAGATCCAAAAGAAAGATACCAAAACAACATAAAGCCACAGGTCCGAATCGCCCCTAGTAGAAACCACTACTGATCGTCGAAACGTCACAAGCATACGGCCACTCTCTTCATCGAGCTCCCAGTGAAGTACTTGAACCAGCTCCTGCATCAACTCGGCTGAACCTGCATCTGGTGTTGTAGTATCTGTGAGCCACGAGGACTCAGCAATCCCATAACCATGGGTATCAAGACTAGCAAAGCTTTATGGGTAGGAAGAGGCAAAGTGGTGAGGTTGCAGCAGCGGCTAAGCATAATATGGTGGCTAGCTTACGAGTACAAGAGTAAGATGAGCATCTACGCAAACGGTCGCAAAAGTAGTGATCGCTAAAGATCCTAAACTACATACGAGTCAAACATAACCCCACCGTGTTCTCTTCTCAAAGTGAAAAGAGACAGTCACGATTACTCACACAGTTGTGTGTTTTACTTCGGATCATCTGTCAAGTTTTCTACAACCAGACATTAACAAATTCCAATCTGCCACATAACCGCGGGCACGGCTTTCGAAAGATTATAACCCTGCAGGGGTGTCCCAACTTAGCCCATCACAAGCTCTCACGATTAGCTGAAGTGATAAATATAATATCATCACCCCTTATCTTAGGGAAAGCCGATCAGGCTCGGCATCCCGGTGCACAAGACATTTCTACAATGGTAAAACAAGTCCAGCAAGACCTCCCGGTGTGTCGACACCCTGATAGTAGCCGCGCGTATCTCGTCTCAGGCCACGACCGGATAGGTGAGCCTACGGGAGTCAATCCTCGAGTTTCCCCGTGGTGACCCCGCAGTCTCCCCGTTTGGGACCAACACCATCAGCACTGGCCCCCCCTGCTATGTAGAAAGAATCCTCGGGTAGAGCTAACTCCCTATGCAATTTAATTAATTAATTAAGTTGCTAATATGAGCAAATTAAAACCAATGTTGGGCCTTGCTGGAGGAGTTTTATTCAAAGTCGGACTGTCAAGGGGTCCCCATCCACCCATCGTGTAAGGAACGCAAAAATCAAGGAACATAATGCCGGTTTATCGGCGCCTAAGGTGGCATGAGTGGAACAAAACACCGAGCAAAAGGCCAAGCCTTCCACCCATGCCCAGTATATAGGTGTGTTAATAATAATTATAGATATTGTGATATTCCAACAACAAGTTCCCTCCTGGAACAAACTTCATCTTCACCTGCAACTAACAACGCTATAAGAGGGGCTGAGCAAGCGGGTAACATAGCCAAATAGTGGTTTTGCTAGGAAGGTGTCAAAAGGTTAGAGGTTTCATGGCAACAAGGAGAGGCTGACATAAAAGATGGGTAGCGCGACATGTAACGATAGCATCGAGACAACTAAGCATGGCAATGGTAGTAAAGGTATCCAAGGGTATGATCATCTTGCCTGGGATTCCGCAAGGGAGAAGAACGGTTCCATGAAGTAGACGGAGCAACATAGTCGAGCAAAACCTCACAACTCCGGAACAAAACCAAAGCTAACAAGAGAAGCAACCGGAAAGAAGCAAACAACACGGTAAACACACAAGCATAAACATGGAATACGATGCACATCCAAGTATGATGCATGTCCGGTTTAAATATGCATGTCATGGCAAAGTGCACAAACAAGACTACAAGTTAAGTGGAGCTCAATATGCAACGAGTTGCATATTGACGAAACACCACATGTTATTTATTTAGTTGACTCTCATTTATTTACAAGACAAGATTAAATGTTTGTTAACATGGCAAGAGGTGAAGCATAAGTAAATTAACTATTTAGGCATTTTAAATGAGGCCGGAAAATAACAACAACAATTCCGGAAAATCCCCATGTGCATGTTTAGCAATTTTTTAAGCAACAACAATTCACACATATAAGGTTGTTAACATGATGCGGATGACATGATCAAGTTTATGCAAGTTTTATTAAAAGTTGAAATGAAGAGATAAGAAGCGTTTGTCACCATGGTGGAAAGAAAAGGTGCCACGGCAACAATCCGAAAAAGATGCAACGACAACATCTCGGTTCCGGTAACTCGTTGAGAGACCGGTGCAAAAGAAAAGGTGGCGTGAGTAAGCCGAACAAGATGAAAGGTGGGGTGATCCCGTCACCGGGTTCCCACGGGTCGGCGATGAGGCAACCGAGGAGCACAACAAAAGATGATTCGGGCACGAAGCACACAAGGGAGCATCTCATACAACCACAAGCATTCCACGGGTCATCGTCTCGGGGTTATACCTTCGGAACAATCGCTTCGGGGCGGTTCGAGATCGTCGAGGGACGTAGTGGAAGTAGTGGTACACGGGTCGTAGAGGAAGTAGTCGTTCCGTAGAGGTACTCGTTATGTAGCCGTTCTCGCGATTCGTAGAGGAAGTAGGCGTTCCGTTTCGTAGATGTACTTGGCGGTTCCGATGGCTCCGGGCATCGTGGTACTTGTCGCGTTCGTCTTCTGTAGTCGTACTCGTTTCTTCACCGAAGGTAGTTGTACACGTTCGTAGCGGTCTTGCCGGTCTCGGGTCGTAGTTGAACTCAGTCGTCGGGGTACTTGGCGTTCTTGGTGCATCCGGTGGTCGTACTCGAGGTCGTTGTTGACGTAGGGGTACATGAGGGTCGTCGTGGTACTTGCCGGTCTTGGTCTCGGCAACGTAGTTGTATAGGAGCGACGTCGGTCTTGCCAAAGCCGAACTCTTCGAGGCCCGTCGTGGTACTTGGCAAAAACGTAGATGGCAGTAGAGGTTCGTAGCCATTCTGGCACTTGGTGAAAAACCCATGGGTGGTAGTTGAACATGGCGCCACAACATAGCAAGTGGAGGTGCAGCGGTGGATCCATGAAGCAGAGATAGCCGCGGAACTATGGCATCGCTGCAGAGGAGCACGACACGCACGACAATGGCAGGGCTGAGGAGACGATGCAGGGGGCCGCCGGGCGGTGCAGAGGAGCTCCGGTGAGCTTCCACAGGGTGCAGCCACGGCGAGGGGCGGCTGGACGACGGGGAGGCACAGCAGGGCGGCGGAGCAGACGACTTGGCCGGGGGACGCAGCAGTGCGCGGTGCCGGAGGGAGGCGCTGGAGGTGAGGCAGGGGCGTCGGCTTGGCGCTGGCTGGCCGGCCGGGCTGGAGAAGGGAGCGCGACGCGTCCATGGCGGCTGGAGGTGCTCGAGGCCATGGCGAGGAGACGGCCTGGCCGGCCGGGCTGGACGAGGAGGGGCGTTGCGGTGGCTCTGGTGGAGGCCGACGGGGGCGACCCTGGCGATGCGGACGCAGGGGCGGCCGATGCTCGGCGCTGGAGGGCGCGGCTGGCTGGAGGGCGAGGCGCAGGCGCCTGGGGCGTCGCAGGGGCGCGGCTTGCCTGACCGAGGCTCTCGAGGGGAGGAGGGGATCGATGGGAAAAAGGGTTCGGGCGAGAGAGCGAGGAAGGCGGGTCGAGCGAGGGGAAACGGGAGAAGAGGGAGAGGGTGCGGCGGTGCTGTAGGGAGAGAGCGAGGGGAGAGATGCTGCGCTAGGGTTAGGGGCGACTGGGCCTGGAGATGATGGGCCTGCTGGGGGAAACTGGCCGGCTGGGCCTGCTGGGATGGAAGCTAAGAGGCCCAAGCTGGGCTGCTCATCCTCTCTCCTATGCTATTTTCCAATTAAAACAAAAAACCACAAAGGAAAAGAAAAGAAAGGAGGAGTTAGGAATATGCTTAGGGCAAAGGGTAAAATTCCCTGGACTCACAAAAAAATGTAAGGAATTTAATTAAAATTGATGGAGGGTTTTTGGAAGAACCTCGATAAACGAGAAAAGAAATAGGGAAGGTTTTTGACGGAGAAACTTGAATCAAAAGAGGTCTGGAGAATAAATGCAAGTGTGTTGTGGTTAATTCCAAACAATGGAATATTTATTATATAGCTCCCTACTACTATTGGGAGGCTTTTATATGTTATAAAGAGAAGTCACCTTCCCTCGATTTAAATGGACCGAAGGTCCACACAATTTATTTAGGTTGAGATGCAAAAGATTAAAGACATGATGGCATGATGACATGATGCAATGCAACATAAATAACACAAGCACAAAAGCAACACACGGGAGAACCCGGAACATCTGGAATCTTCTGGAATCTTCTGGGACGTCGGTCTTCGGGCGTCACATGCTTCCACTCAGCAATGGTGAGACGCTGATAATGAACCGGTATTCCTAGATATTTAATTGGGAATTGGCGAAGTGCGCAACCAAATAGGTCAGCATAATCGGCCGCCGCCTCAACCAAATCATATAGCTCATATAACACTATGTTATCAAGGAACGTTAAGCGTGCGGACCCTACGGGTTCGAGAACTATGTAGACATGATCGAGACACCTCTCCGGTCGATAACCAATAGCGGAACCTGGATGCCCATATTGGTTCCTACATATTCTACGAAGATCTTTATCGGACGAACCGTTATGACAACATACATAATTCCTTTTGTTTGTTGGTATGTTACTTGCCCGAGATTCAATCATCGGTATCTCCACACCTAGTTCAATCTCGCTAACAGCAAGTCTCTTTACTCGTTCCGTAATACATCATATCATAACTATATACTTAGTCATTTTGCTTGCAAGCTTCTAGTGATGTGTATTACCGAGAGGGCCCAGAGATACCTCTCCGATACACGAAGTGACAAATCCTAATCTCAATCCATGCCAACTCAACAGACACCTTCGGAAATACTTGCAGATCATCTTTATGATCACCCAGTTATGTTGTGATGTTTGATAGTACACAAGGTATTCCTCGGGTATCCGAGAGTTGCATGATCTCATAGTCGAAGGAATATGTATTTGACATTAAGAAAGCAATAGCAATAAACTGAACGATCATATGCTAAGCTAACGGACGGGTGTTGTCCATCACATCATTCTCTTAATGATGTGATACTGTTATCAAATGACAACTCATGTCTATGGTTAGAAAACCTTATCCATCTTCGATCAATGAGCTAGTTTAGTAGAGGCTTACTAGGGACACGATATTTGTTTATGTATTCACACATGCATGTATTTAAGTTTCTGGTTAATACAATTCTAGCATGAATAATAAACCATATCATGAATAAGGAAATATAAAATAATAATAACTTTATTATTGCCTCTAGGGCATATTTCCATCAGTATCCCACTCGCACTAGAGTCAATAATCTAGATTACATTGTGATGAATCTAACACCCATGGAGTCTTGGTGCTGATCATGTTTTGCTCGTGGAAGAGGCTTAGTCAACGGGTCTGCCACATTCAGATCGTATGTACTTTCAAAATTTCTATGTCTCCATCCTTGACCTTTTTACGAATGGAGTTAGAGCGTCTCTTGATGTGTTTTGTTCTCTTGTGAAACATGGATTCCTTCGCCAAGGCAATTGCTCGAGTGTTGTCACAAAAGGTTGTCATTGGACCCGATGCACTAGGTATTACACCTAGATTGGATATGAACTCCTTCATCCAGACTCCTTCATGCGCTGGTTCCGAAGCAGCTATGTACTCCGCTTCACACGTAGATCCTGCCTCGACGCTCTGCTTGGAACTGCACCAACTGACAGCTCCACCATTCAATATAAATACGTATCCGGTCTGAGACTTAGAGTCATCCAGATCTATGTCGAAGCTAGCATCGACGTAACCCTTTACGCCGAGTTCTTCATCACCTCCATAAACGAGAAACATATCCCTTGTCCTTTTCAGGTACTTCAGGATGTTCTTGACCACTATCTAGTGATCCACTCTTGGATTACTTTGGTACCTCCCTGCCAAACTTATTGCAAGGTACATAACATAGCATACATGATAGAAACTATGTCTGAGGAATAGGGAATGACTTTCATTTTGAAAGATCATGGATGTCGCCTAGAGGGGGGGTGAATAGGCTCTTTTTAAATAATTACGGTTTAGGCTTGAGCAAATGCGGAATAAATCTAGCAGTTAATTTGTCAAGCACAAAACCTACAACAACTAGGCTCACCTATGTGCACCAACAACTTATGCTAAGCAAGATAAACAACTATGTGATAGCAAGATATATAGCAAGAAACAATATGGCTATCACAAAGTAAAGTGCATAAGTAAAGGGCTCGGGTAAGAGATAACCGAGCCACACGGAGACGACGATGTATCCCGAAGTTCACACCCTAGCGGATGGTAATCTCCATTTGGAGCGGTGTGGAGGCACAATGATCCCCAAGAAGCCACTAGGGCCACCGTAATATTCTCACACCCTCGCACAATGCAAGATGCCGCGATTCCACTAAGGGACCCTTGAGGGCGGTCACTGAACCTGTACAAATGGCAACCCTTGGGGGCGGTGATCGAACCCGTACACTTTGGCAACCCTTGGGGGCGGTCACCGGAACCCGTCAACTTGCTCGGGGCGATCTCCACAACCTAATTGGAGACCCCGACGCTTGCCCGGAGCTTTACACCACAATGATTGAGCTCTGAACACTACCAACTGTCTAGGGTACCAAGGCACCCAAGATGAACAAGCTCAAGGGTACCAAGCACCCAAGAGTAATAAGCTTCTCAGCTTGTAACTTCCACGTATCATCATGGAGAACTCAAACCGATGCACCAAATGCAATGGCAAGGGCACACAGAGTGCCCAAGTCCTTCTCTCCCAAATCCCACCAAATCAGAAAATGCTAGGGAGGAAAATGAGAGGAAGAACGAAAAGAGAACACGAAGAACTCCAAGATCTAGATCCAAAGGGTTCCCCTCACATAGAGGAGAAAGATATTGGTGGAAATGTGGATCTAGATCTTCTCTCTCTCCCCCCCCCCCAAAACTAGCAAGAATTCATGGAGGGATTGAGACATAGCAAGCTCGAAGAAGGTCAATAATGAGAGAAGAACACGAGCTCAAGAGGTAAGGCTCAATGGGGAAGAAGACCCCCTTTTATAGGAGGGTAAAAATCCAACCGTTATCCCCATTCTCAGCCCGCAACAAGCGGTACTACCGCTGGCTGCAGCGGTACTGCCTCTCGGCCCAGTGGTACTACCGTTGGGACATCACACAACGCATACAGGAGAAGGAACAGAGGAGAGGGCCACTGAGCGGCACTAGTAGCAGTAGTAGGGGCGGTACTACCGCTCACAAGCGGTACTACTGCTCCTAGTGCCGTTGTTACTGCCGCTGAACCCGACACGAGACACACAGGTCTTGAGTCGAGGCGGTACCAGCGCAGAACCAGAGCCGTACTACCGCTTGTGGCCATGGGTGGTACAACCGTTGTGAAGCAGCAGTACTACCACTTGTGGCTATAAGCGGTACTGCCGCTCCGGCCAAGCAGTACTACCGCTAGTGCCTCCCTTAAGCTACTTCCAAGCAAAACAGATGCACAGGAAAACCAGAACTGCCACAACTTCTGCAAATGAGCTCCGAATGCGCAAACTCAAGTTTGTTATAATAATAAGAGGCATGGGAGGTATGCCTAAGATATAGAAGAGTAAAACCTCCAACAGAGAAGAACTGGCATAACCTCCAACATCGAAAACATCATAGAAATGCAAGTGAACTCCGTTTTCGATGAACTCGAGCTCGTCATCAAGATGACCATAAGCTCCAAATCTCACAATGGGAAGAACCAAACAAGAACCAATAAAGATGATGCAAGGATGCAATGGTTTGAGCTCTCTACGAACGATACGATCAAGCTACTCATCAAGAGCCCCCCTTGATAGTACATCAATAGATCCTATAACCCGATCTCTCACAACTACCATGAGACCGTAAAATAGAAAAGCTATCAAGGGCAAACCTTTGCCTTGCACATAGTCCACTTGAGATGGATGATGACGATCTTGACTTCCTCAAGTTGGACCACCTTTCTTGATTGCGTTGGCTCGGTGAAGACTAGTTGATTGCTCCCCCATACTCCACAATGGGCGAGCCACTCTTCGGCACATCTTCACAAGTCCATTGACACCACAAAGGACGTCAAGCTTCAAGCACTTGATCTCTTCGTGATGCTGCAGTTGAAGTTGCACACCGCAATCTTAATGACGATCACCACTTGATGTCATCCTCCATGGGTTGTATAATATCTTCCTCTTGACACAAGCCCATGGAAACATACCTAACCCCACATAGAACTCTCACATAGACCATGGGTTAGTACACAAAGCGTAATGGACAGTGCTTACCATACCATGGGATCACTTGATCCCTTGATACTTCTCCAATGTATCTATAATTTTTATTGTTCCATGCTATTATTTATGAAGTCTTGGATGTTTAATGGGCTTTATCATTCACTTTTATATCATTTTTGGGACTAATCTACTAACCCAAAGGCCCAGTCCAGATTGTTGTTTTTTGCCTATTTCAGGGTTTTGCAGAAAAAGAATATCAAACGGAGTCCAAACAGAATGAAACCTTCGCGAGACATATTTTTCGAGAAAATCACGCACGGGAAACTTCAGGGCCAAGTCAGGGGACAGAGGGGCTACCCTCGAGGGTGGGGGGTGCGCCCCCCTTCCCAGGGCGCGCCCCCTGCCTCGAGGCTGCCTCGTGTGGCCCCCGGTGCCCTCCTTCTTCCTATATATATCCATGTACCCCAGAAACTCCAAACGCAGAGAGAAAACCCTACTTCCACCGCCGTAGCTTCTGTTCCGGAGCTCCACCGGAGGGGGATGCATCACGGAGGCCTTCATCATCATCATCATTGCCCTCACCATGAGTTGTGAGTAGTTTACCACAGACCTTCGGGTCCATAGCTAGTATCTAGATGGCTTCTTCTCTCTCTGGATCTCAATACAAAGTTCTCCTCGGTGTTCGAGGAGATCTATTCGATGTAATCTCTTTTTGCGGTGTGTTTGTCGAGATCCGATGAATTGTGAGTTTATGATCAAGGTTATCTATGAAAGATATTTGGTTCTTCTCTGAACTTTTTATGTGTGCTCATAATATCCTTGCAAGTCTCTTCGAATTATTGGTTTGGTTTGGCCTACTAGATCTATAGTTCTTGAAATGGGATAAGTGCTTGGCTTTGGGTTCAATCTTGCGGTGTCCTTTCCCAGTGACAGTAGGGGCAGCAAGGCACGTATTGTATTGTTGCCATCGAGGATAAAAAGATGCGGTTTACATCATATTGCTTGAGTTTATCCCTCGACATCATGTCATCTTGCTTAAAGCGTTACTCTGTTCGTATGAACTCAATACACTAGATGCATGCTGGATAGCGGTCGATGTGTGGAGTAATAGTAGTAGATGCAGAATCGTTTCGGTCTACTTGTCTCGGGCGTGATGCCTATATACAATGATCATGCCTAGATAGTCTCATAATTATTCGCTTTTCTATCAATTGCTCGACAGTAATTTGTTTACCCGCCGTAGAATATCGCTATCATGAGAGAAGCCACTAGGGAAAACTATGGCCCCGGGGTCTGTTCTCAACATATCAATCTACATCTACTTTACTTTACCACTTTTTATTTGCTGTTTTATTAAAGCGAAAATACAAAAAATATAAACTATCATCTCTATCAGATCTCACTCTCGTAAGTGACCGTAAAGGGATTGACAACCCCTTATCACGTTGGCTGCGAAGTTCTTATTTGTTTGTGCAGGTGCGAGGGACTCGCGCGTGGTCTCCTACTGGATTGATACCTTGGTTCTCAAAAACTGAGGGAAATACTTATGCTACTGTGCTGCATCTCCCTTTCCTCTTCGAGGGAATACAATGCAAGCTCAAGAGGTAGCAAGAAGAATTTCTGGCGCCGTTGCCGGGGAGGCTTACGCAAAATTCATATACCAAGTACCTATCACAAACCATTATCCTTCACATTAAATTTATTTGCCTCTCGTTTTCCTCTCCCCCACTTCACCCTTGCCGTTTTATTCGCCCTTCTTCCGCCGTGTGTTTATCGTTCGCTTGTTTCTTGTTTGCTTGTGTGTGTTGGATTGCTTGCTTGTCGCTATGGCTCTCCCTGTTAGTGTTGACCCTCACCTCAAGAGGCTGGAGGAGATTGAAAACAATGTTAGACATTTTATGACTATACAATTGGAGCTTAATGACTTCTTTAGAAGTGAGCTTAAAGAACAGAAAAACTTTATGGATTATATGAATAAAGACCTTGATGATATGTCTAAAGAATTTTATGGCTTTAAATCCCGGTTTGCTCATCTTGAGAACTTAATTGCCCACATTTCGGATAAACAGTGCACCTTGATTAATAAGATGGCTGCTAAACCGGAAGAGCATGAAAATAAAGATGAAGATCTGAAAGTTATTGATGTGTCTCCTATTAGATCCTTGTTTTCTAGTATTAATCTTGATGAGAATAGGATTGGAGATGATTCTGCTTTAAGGTGTCCCAATAATTCAGAGTTTTTAGATCTTGATGCTAAAATTGCTAAAAGTGGGAACGAAGAGATTAAAACTTTGCATAGTGATGAACCCACTACCTTGGATTTAAAGGAATTCAATTATGATAATTGCTCTTTGATTGATTGTATTTCCTTGTTGCAATCCGTGCTAAATTCTCCGCATGCTTATAGTCAAAATAAAGCTTTCACTAAACATATAGTTGATGCTTTGATGCAATCTTATGAAGAAAAACTTGAGTTGGAAGTTTCTATACCTAGAAAGCTTTATGATGAGTGGGAACCTACTATTAAAATAAAAAAAGATCATGAATGCTATGCTTCGTGTGATTTGGGTGCAAGTGTCTCCACTATCCCAAAAAAATTGTGTGATTTTCTAGGGTTCCATGAGCTTGATGATTGTTCTTTAAATTTGCATCTTGCGGATTCCACTATTAAGAAACCTATGGGAATAATTAATGATGTTCTTATTGTTGCCAATAGGAATTATGTGCCCGTAGATTTCATTGTTCTTGATATAGATTGCAATCCTTCATGTCCTATTATTCTTGGTAGACCTTTCCTTAGAACGATTGGTGCAATTATTGATATGAAGGAAGGAAATATTAGATTCCAATTTCCATTAAGGAAAGGCATGGAACACTTTCCTCGAAAGAAAATCAAATTAACATATGCATCTATCATGAGAGCCACTTATGGATTGCCTTCCAAAGATGGCAATACCTAGATCTATCTTGTATCATGCCTAGCTAGGGGCGTAAAACGATGGCGCTTGTTGGGAGGCAACCCAATTTTTTGTTTTTTGTTTTTGTTGCTGTTAGGGAATAAATATTGCATCTAGCCTCTGGTTAGATGTGGTTTCATGTTTTGTTTAGTGTTTGTGCCAAGTAGAACCTTTGGTAAGACTTGTGTGAAGTTTATATTATCTTGCCGTGAAAAACAGAATTGTTAGCACTCACTAAAGTAGTCGTGGGATTTTACTGGAGCGTGCTTTTTATTTAATTAGTTTTTCTGCTGATTGGTAGACAAATTGTGCAAATTTACCAATTTAGTTTGATTTTTTTGGAGTTCTATAAGTAGGCGAACCCTGCATATTACTACAGACTGTTCGGTCTTTGACAGATTCTGTTTTTCGTGTGTTGTTTGCTTATTCCGATGCATCTATGAGTAGTATTGGAGGATATGAACCATAGAGAAGTTGGATTACAGTAGGTTTAACACCAATATAAACAAATAATGAATTCATTGTTGTACCTTTGAGTAGTGGTTTACTTTCTCATACTAACGGAGCTCACGAGAATTTTTGTCCAAGTTTTGTGTTGTGAAGTTTTCAAGTTTTGAGTATTGCTTTGATGGACTATGGAACATGGAGTAGCAAAGGCCTAAGCTTGGGGATGCCCATGGCACCCCAAGTAAATTCAAGATAATCAAAAGCCTAAGCTTGGGGATGCCCCGGGAAGGCATCCCCTCTTTCGTCTTCATCCATCGGTAACTATACTTGGAGCTATATTTTTATTCGCAACATGATATGTGTTTTGCTTGGAGCGTCTTGTAAAATTTGAGTCTTTACTTGTTAGTTTGCCACAATCATCCTTGCTGGACACACCTATTTGAGAGAGTTAAATATGGCCTAGAAATTATTAGAACACTCTATGTGCTTCACTTATATCTTTTGAGTTGAATAGTTTTTGCTCTAGTGCTTCACTTATATCTTTTAGAGCATGGTGGTGGTAATATTTTGTAGAAATTGTTGAACTCTCATGCTTCACTTATATATATTTGAGATTCTATTAAAACAGCATGGTAAAGTGTTTAGGCTAAATAAACTAGTCTTCACATGATAAACATCCAATGTCAATGTAGTAAAAAAATTCAAACCAAGTGCATTGAATAGAATGAGATGTTGGATGCTTGATAATTGTTTAGAGACATGAGGATAGTGATATTAGAGTCATGCTAGTGGAGTTATTATGAAACTGATAAATACTTTTGTTAAGGTTAGTGATTCCCGTATCATGCACGTATGGGGAACCGCTATGTGACGAAGTTAGAGCATGAGGTATTTGTAAAGTGCCAACCTTTGTGTGGAGGTCGGGGGCGCGCGATGGTTAACTCCTACCAACCTCCCCCCTAGGAGCATGCGTTGATTGCTTTGTTTTGATGACTCGTAGATTTTTGCAATAAGTATATGAGTTCTTATGACTAATGTTGAGTCCATGGATTATACGCACTCTCACCCTTCCACCATTGCTAGCCTCTCTCGTACCGCACAACTTTCGCCGGTGCTATAAACCCACTATATATCCTTCCTCAAAATAGCCACCATAATGTTCCTCAAAACAGCCACCATACCTACCTATCATAGCATTTCCATAGCCATTCCGAGATATATTGCCATGCAACTTTCCATTGTTCCGTTTATATGACACGCATCATATTGTCATAGTGCCATGCATGATCATGTAGTTGACATCGTAGTTGTGGCAAAGCCACCATGCATAATTTTTCATATATGTCGCTCTTGATTCATTGCTCATGCCGGTACACCGCCGGAGGCATTCATGTAGAGTCATACTTGTTGTAGTATCGAGTTGTAATTTTGAGTTGTAACAAAAAGTGTGATGATCATCATCATTAGAGCATTGTCCCATGTGAGGAAAGGCCAATAAAAAAAGGAGATGGCCCAGAAAAACAGAGAGGGGCTAATAAAAAAGAAGAGAAGAAGCCCCTCCAAAAAAAATGAGAGAAAAGAGAGAAGGGACAATTGCTACTATCTTTTTCCACACTTGTGCTTCAAAGTAGCACCATGTTCTTCATTGTAGAGAGTCTCATGCTTAGTCACTTTCATATACTAGTGGGAATTTTCATTATAGAACTTGGCTTGTATATTCCAACGATGGGCTTCCTCAAATGCCCTAGGTCTTTGTGAGCAAGCAAGTTGGATGCACACCCACTAGTTTATTTTGTTGAGCTTTCATTCATATTTAGCTCTAGTGCATCTGTTGCATGTCAATCCCTACTCACTCACATTGATATCTATTAATGGGCGTCTCCATAGCCCGTTGATACGCCTAGTCGATGTGAGACTATCTCCCTCCTTTTTTTCTTCTCCACAACCACCTCTATTCCACCCATAGTGCTACATCCATGGCTCACGCTCATGTATTGCGTGAAAATTGAAAGGTTTGAAAAGATAGAGTATGAAAACTAATGCTTGGCTGAAATCGGGGTTGTGCATGATATGAATATTTTGTGTGATGAAGAGGGAGCATAGCTAGACTATATGATTTTGCAGGGATAACTTTCTTTAGCCATAGTATTTTGAGAATACATGATTGCTTTGTTATATTGCTTGAAGTATTGTTATTTCTTATGTCAATATAGACTTTTATCTTGAATCTTTTAGATATGAACATTCATGCCACAATTAAGAGAATTACATTGAAAAATTATATTGGTTAGCATTCCACATCAAAAATTCTTTCTTTATCATTTACCTACTCGAGGACGAGCAGGAATTAAGCTTGGGGATGCTTGATACGTCTCCAACGTATCTAGAATTTTTTATTGTTCCATGCTATTATTTATGAAGTCTTGGAAGTTTAATGGGCTTTATCATTCACTTTTATATCATTTTTGGGACTAACCTACAAACCCAAAGGCCCAGTCCAGATTGCTCTTTTTTTGCCTATTTCAGGGTTTTGCAGAAAAAGAATATCAAACGGAGTCCAAACGGAATGAAACCTTCGTGAGAGATATTTTTGGAGAAAATCACGCACGGGAAACTTCAGGGCCAAGTCAGGGGACAGAGGGGCTGCCCTCTAGGGTGGGGGGCGCGCCCCCCTTCCCAGGGCGTGCCCCCCTACCTCGAGGCTGCCTCGTGTGGCCCCCGGTGCCCTCCTTCTTCCTATATATATCCACGTACCCCAGAAACTCCAAACGCAGAGAGAAAACCCTAATTCCACCACCGTAGCTTCTGTTCCCATAGAGACCCCATCTTGGAGCCTGTTCTGGAGCTCCATCGGAGGGGAATCCGTCATGGAGGCCTTCATCATCATCATCATCGCCCTCACCATGAGTTGTGAGTAGTTTACCACAGACCTTCGGGTCCATAGCTAGTATCTAGATGGCTTCTTCTCTCTCTCTGGATCTCAATACAAAGTTCTCCTCGGTCTTCGAGGAGATCTATTCGATGTAATCTCTTTTTGCGGTGTGTTTGTCGAGATCCGATGAATTGTGAGTTTATGATCAAGGTTATCAATGAAAGATATTTGGTTCTTCTCTGAACTTTTTATGTGTGCTCATAATATCCTTGCAAGTCTCTTAGAATTATTGGTTTGGTTTGGCCTACTAGATCTATAGTTCTTGCAATGGGAGAAGTGCTTGGCTTTGGGTTCAATCTTGCGGTGTCCTTTCCAAGTGACAGTAGGGGCAGCAAGGCACGTATTGTATTGTTGCCATCGAGGATAAAAAGATGGGGTTTACATCATATTGCTTGAGTTTATCCCTCTACGTCATGTCATCTTGCTTAAAGCGTTACTCTGTTCGTATGAACTCAATACACTAGACGCATGCTGGATAGCGGTCGATATGTGGAGTAATAGTAGTAGATGCAGAATCGTTTCGGTCTACTTGTCTCGGACGTGATGCCTATATACAATGATCATGCCTAGATAGTCTCATAATTATTCGCTTTTCTATCAATTGCTCGACGGTAATTTGTTTACCCGCCGTAGAATATCGCTATCATGAGAGAAGCCACTAGAGAAAACTATGGCCCCCGGGTCTATTCTCAACATATCAATCTACATCTACTTTACTTTACCGCTTTTTATTTGCTGTTTTATTAAACCAAAAAATACCAAAAATATAAACTATCATCTCTATCAGATTTCACTCTTGTAAGTGACCGTAAAGGGATCGACAACCCCTTATCACGTTGGCTACGAAGTTCTTATTTGTTTGTGCAGGTGCGAGGGACTCGCGTGTGGTCTCCTACTGGATTGATACCTTGGTTCTCAAAAACTGAGGGAAATACTTACGCTACTGTGCTGCTGATACGTCCAAAACGTATCTATAATTTCTGCTTGCTCCATGCCACTTTTGGGTGATATTGCTATGATATTCATACACTTCCATACACTTTTGATCATATTTGGACTAACTTACTAATCCAGTGCACCCCAGTGCCAGTTTCTGTTTTAGGCTGTTTTTGTATTTCAGGTTTTCACGTTTCGAGAACTGCCCAGAAAAATCCAAAAAAATTATATAAAAAATCAGCGTTCCGGAAACAACACTGCGTCCGAAGGGCAGCCTGGGGGGGGCCACCAGGGTTCCAGGCGCCCTGGCGGCGCCCCCCCCCCCTAGGCCGCGTCGGGGGGGCGCCTGGGCCCCCCGAAGCTCCCCCGATGCCCTACTTTGGCATATATTTAAAGGGTCCTCCGAAACCCTGAGAACAGGAACTCTTTCCGCGATCCCATCTCTGTTCCGCCGCCGCCGCCGCTTCCAAGATTGGGAGCACCAGGAGAACTCTTCCCGGCACCCTGCCGGAGGGGAGGATCACCACCGGGAGCTTCTTCACCACCATGGACGCCTCCCGGATGACTCGTGAGTAGTCTCCCTTGGACCATGAGTCCATGACCAGTAGCTATGTGATGTTCTCCTCCCGTTCTTGTGCTTCACTAATTAGTCCTCGTGAGCTGCCCTACATGATCGAGGCACCTATGTAATCCTTATGCTTTTGCTATGTTGAGTTTGCTGGGATCCGATGGATTATGAGATTATGTTCAGATTGATCTTGAGTAATATATTTGATTCACCTCTTTTATATTTTTGTTCATAAGTAATTCTTGCATGTTCTCCATTGTTATTTATTGCTTTGGCCGAGTAATAGGTAGTGACTCCAAGAGGGAACGTTATGCTTGATTGTGGGTTCATGCCCCTCGATGACTAGCTTGAGTGACAGAAACATGAGTCTAGGGGATGTGCTGTCGCCACAAGGGGGAAAACAACGGTGTTTGTGCCCGCGGGTGCAAGGATTGTTTACTTTACGCAAAGTTCTTTTAATGCAGTTGTCTGTTGCATTGAGTTTACACTATGGGTGGGACTCGCAACTTAATACCAGCGAGATGTTCTGGATAGATATCTCAAGGTGGATGATTAGTAGTAGATATTGATGGATTTCGGTCTACTTACTTTGGCGTACCGCCCATGCTTTGAACCTAAACCTTTCTTGCAATGTAGTCAGCATTGGTTTGCGTTCGTGGTCCTATCAATTGCCCAGCTGTAATTTGTTTACCTCACATAGCTGTTTTATTGTCTTTTGGGAGAGAGACATCACTAGTGAACATCATGAGACTCCGATCCATATTACCATCATTGATCACATCCACTATTTACTTTCCGCTATTTACTTACTATTGCAAAAACTATCTATCACTACTATCATTGCTTTTAATCCTTTGTGAACTACAAGGCCGGAGGGATTGACAACCTCTCTGTACTCGTTGGGAGCAAAGTTATTTGTATCTGTGTGCAGGTCCACGTTGATTGCTACTAATCTGGCGCCGTAGCAATTGACACCTACTTGTTGAACCTAGGAGTCTCTGGGGATTCGATCCTTCGCATCTTTGCTAAGGGAAAACACTTCTACTTACTGCATCTTACACCTTCCACTTGGGGTAACCAACGAGGGGTTCGAGGCCCATCAAGGAGTATTTTCTGGCGCCGTTGCCGGGGACTCCACTCTTCAGGATAGGGGAGTTGCATGCTATCTTTTACCTTTGCTTTTTAGTCTTGTTAGTTTACCTTTCAGTTTTTGCTTTAGTACCTTTTATCGAAAAGCACAAAAATAGTTATCTTGCTTGCTTGCTACTATGGGTTCCACCGAGAACACCAAGTTGTGTGACTTCACTAGTCACAACAACGATGACTTTATCAGCACACCTATCACTACACCTGCCACTTCAGCACCTTCATATGAAATTAAACCTGCTTTACTGAACTTAGTCATGAAAGATCAATTCTCCGGTGCTGGAGATGATGCTGCTTTACACTTGAACAACTTTGTTGAACTTTGTGATATGCAAAAGTACCAAGAAATAGATGGCAATATTGTTAAGCTTAAGCTTTTTCCTTTCTCCTTGAGAGGAGGAGCTAAAATATGGTTTCAGTCTTTGCCTAGAAATAGCATAGATTCATGGGACAAGTGCAAAGATGCTTTTATTGGAAAATACTATCCACCTGCTAAAATTATCCAACTTAGAAGTAACATTATGAATTTTAAACAATTGGATAATGAACACGTTGCCCAAGCTTGGGAACGTATGAAATCTCTTATCAAGAACTGCCCTACTCACGGTTTGACTACTTGGATGGTTATCCAAACTTTTTATGCAGGCTTGAACTTTACCTCGCGGAACTTGTTAGATTCGGCCGCGGGAGGAACTTTTATGTCAACTACACTTGGTGCTGCCACAAAGCTTCTCGATGAGATGATGACCAACTATTCCCAATGGCACACCGAACGCGCTCCAACAGGTAGGAAGGTAAACTCTGTCGAGGAGATTTCCTCCCTTAATGAAAAAGTTGACTTGATCATGTCTCTACTTTCGAAGCAATCTACTGTTGATCCTTGTGATGTTCCTTTAAATTCTTTGATTGCTCAAGAACAAGTAGATGTGAACTTTATCTCTAGAAATAATTTTAACAACAATGCTTATAGGAGTAATTTTGGTAGCAATCCTAGACCGTTCCCCTCTAATTCTTATGGGAACAATAATGCTTATCCTAGTACCAAGAACCCCACTACTGAACTAGAGATCATGCTTAGAGATTTCATCACTACTCAAAAAGCCCTTAATAAGAATGTAGAAGAGAAACTACATAAACTAGATGATCTTTCTTTTAAGGTAGACCACTTAGCCAATGAGGTAAAACTACTAAAAATTGAAACTTCTCCTCTTAAGGAGAGGGAAGTCACCCCTATTAATGCTACTCAAGTGCAAATTAATGAAAACATTAGGATGATGGCTAAACTTAAAGAAAGATGGGCTAGAGAAAGGGAGGAAGAGGAAAGAATTAAGAGCCTTCCTACCCACCATACTGTTGCTACTATCGAAGTTATTGAGGATGTTCACACTCTTAGCACCCAATCTACTCCTGGTCCCAATGGACCTATTAATGGTGATGCTATGACTATAGAAACTACCAAACAAGTGAACCTTAAGGACACCACTACCACTTTACTTGATGCTCGTGACCTTGATTTTGATAATTGCACTCTTACCGAAGTTATTGATTTCCTTCACAAGATGTCTAGAGATCCCCGCACTAGCACACTTAACCTTGCCTTCACAGAGCATATCACTAATGCTCTCATCAAAGCTAGGGAGGAGAAACTTAGAGTAGAAGCCTCCATACCTAGAAAGCTAGAAGATGGTTGGGATCCTATGATAAAAATTAATTTGAATGACTTCTCTTGTTATGCATTATGTGATGTTGGTGCTAGTACCTCTGTTATGCCCAAAAGAATATATGATATGCTTAAATTGAAACCTTATGATTCTTGTTCTTTTGGGGTTCGTCTCGTTGATTCTTCCATAAAGAAACCTTTGGGGAGGATCGACGATGTTCTTATCATTGTCAATGACAATTATGTTCCCGTTGATTTTACTATTATGGACATTGAATGTGAACCTTCTTGTCCAATTATTTTGGGACGTCCTTTCCTTCGCACCGTTGGTGCCATCATTGACATGAAAGAGGGGAATATAAGATTCCAATTTCCTCTCAAGAAAGGGATGGAACACTTCCCTCGAAAGAAGATTAAGTTACCTTTTGAGTCCGTTGTACGGGCTAGTTATTCTTTTACTCTTGATAAAACTTGATCTCTATGCATTATGCCTAGCTTAAAGGCATAAAAGAAAGCGCTTTTGGGAGGCAGCCCACATGAATAAATTTTTTGCTTTTGTTGTGTCTTGATGTTGTTTACTGCTGTAGCATCATCATTGTATCTTTGCTTTTCATATTTGTGCCAAGTATAGCCTCTGATTGCTAGAAAGTTCAAAAGTTGTGAGGTGCTGTCCAGGAAACAGATTCTGTCCTTGGATAGAAAAATTCGTGTAAAATCACCAGATCATCTTTTTGGTCTGATTTTTTTTTACAGAGTTCTCTATATAATTTTATTTCGTGCGTCTGTTCTGAGTTTTTTGATTTGAGTTGCAGAAGTATCCCGAACAGATCAATTACTACCTGATGTTCTGTTTTTCACAGATTTTGTCCTGTTTTGCCTTACCTTCACTTTGCAAATCAAGAACTTGCTTTTTCTTTGCAAAAACCTTTTGGCAATCTTGAGAAACAGTAGAACTTCAAGAATATCCTTATTTCCATCAAGGTATAATTATTTTATTAAGGGTACTAACCTTGCTAATCAGATTATGATGAGTTATGTATGAAGGGAGTTTTCAAGTGTGCGAGGGAAGATGATAAAAAGATTCAGGAGTGTCAAGCGCTCAAGCTTGGGGATGCCCCCGTGCACCCCCAAGAAATATTCAAGGAGACTCAAGCGTTTAAGCTTGGGGATGCCCCCGTGCATCCCCTTCTCCATCAACATTATCAGTTCGTCTTTCGTTCCGCTATATTTTTATCACTTCATGTGTTATGTGCTATGCTTGGAGCGTCTTGCTTTTAGTTTTCTTTTTAGTTTTTCATAACGAGTCGGAACTCAGCATTCCTTTATGTGGGAGAGAAACACGCTCCACTTCTACCTAGAACATAACATAGAATTTTCATGTCTATCTTTGCTGTGTGTGTTCTTTGTCTTTTAATAGCTACTATCATGCTCTGCTCTTAGTATTCATGCTAATCTGTTCAAAAAGCTTTTGTTTAGTTGGTTGCTTGAACTCTCTTTAATTACCATGTTCACCTTATTAAGAGAGTTTGCTCGTTGCATTGGTTAATGTGTCTATGATAAAGATGCTACTTGCATGATGGTGCTTAGTAGTTCAGGTTTTCTTATGGTTAATCTCAAATAGTTGGGGGGTTCCCAATGTGTTATTGGAGTACCAACTTGATTTGTTTGCCTATGATGTGGTATGGTTTAGTAATATCTTCCTTTGAGAATTTATTTTGATTGACTTGGCGTATGCTCACGCATATTTAAGACTATAAAGAAAGTCTGTCAAGCCTTGATGATCTTTTATTTCTAAGTAGCGATATAACTACCATGCCTGATTCAATATTGCTTTGTCGCTCTGCATGATTATAACCGTCATTGCTCTCTTAGTTGGTCGCTCCCAGTCTTTTTGCTAACCTCCACCTGTACTAAGAACTAACCATGCAATACATAGCTCATGGGAAAGTAGCCTAAAAACTATTGTGGTAAAGAATATGTTGCCTATGTATCTTATTTCTTATGAGTTGCTTGCTGAGCCGTAACCATGTTTCTGGGGACGCCATCAACTGTCACACTTTTGTTGAATATCATGTGTGTTGCTATGCATG
This sequence comes from Secale cereale, assembly GCA_902687465.1. NCBI lineage: Eukaryota > Viridiplantae > Streptophyta > Magnoliopsida > Poales > Poaceae > Secale > Secale cereale. The sequence continues at coordinate 427,390,713 of LR738714.1, forward strand.
TTCGTCTTGTCCGAAGTAAGGGTGATTTGCCGTGGGTTGAATTAATATGCATATTGTTAGAGAAGAACATTGGGCCGCCAACCAAAGCCATGCATCATGGTGGAAGTTTTAGCTTGGACCATAATCCTCAATCTCTTATGAGAATATGCTTATGCATTGAAGAGGAGTCCATCATCTATTTTCTATGTTGTCCCGGTATGGATGTCCTCAAGTTGAGATCTATCAAAAACGAGAAATCAAATGCGATCTATCTCCTTGGACCTTTGTACAGGTGGCATAGAGGTACCCCTTTGTGACACTTGGTTGAAACATATGCAATGCAATGATAACCCATGGAAATCCGAGCTAATTAGGACAAGGTGCGAGCACTATTAGTATTCGATGCATGAGGCTTGCAACTTGTAGGATGTCTTATGCATGACACATATGAAGTACTACTACCGTTGACACAATTGCTTCCATGTTCTCAAAATAAAAAGCTCTAGCACATAACCATTCTTTTACTTTTATGTTGAAGCACCAACTACTGAGAGCATGATTGTCATTCTAAGTGTAATGTGCATTGTCCCAAAGTAGCATTGTCTTTTGCATGATTGTGATATCGTTTATTCTGAAATGATTGTATCTAGTCGTCACTTAAACCTTGAAGGTGCCCCTGCATTTATGTTTTGCATCACTAAAGGGGGCAAGCTAGATATCACTTTATCATATTTGCACATCATGTTCATTGCAAATCTTTTTGATGTTTCAGTTTCATGTTGTAAAACTTTCAGTCATTTGTGATTTTCTCATGAGGCAACTTAATTACTTTAGAATCATTGTCTCAGTAAGCTTTTGTCATATGACTATGAAAAGTCCTATATGGTTAATAGCATGTCACCACAGAAATTATTCTTGTTATCATTTACCTACTCGAGGACGAGCAGGAATTAAGCTTGGGGATGTTGATACGTCCAAAACGTATCTATAATTTCTGCTTGCTCCATGCCACTTTTGGGTGATATTGCTATGATATTCATACACTTCCATACACTTTTGATCATATTTGGACTAACTTACTAATCCAGTGCACCCCAGTGCCAGTTTCTGTTTTCGGCTGTTTTTGTATTTCAGGTTTTCACGTTTCGAGAACTGCCCAGAAAAATCCAGAAAAATTATATAAAAAATCAGCGTTCCGGAAACAACACTGCGTCCGAAGGGCAGCCTGGGGGGGCACCAGGGCTCCAGGCGCCCTGGCGGCGCGCCCCCCTGGGCCGCGCCGGGGGGGCGCCTGGGCCCCCCGAAGCTCCCCCGATGCCCTACTTTGGCATATATTTAAAGGGTCCTCCGAAACCCTCAGAACAGGAACTCTTTTCGCGATCCCATCTCTGTTCCGCCGCCGCCGCCGCTTCCAAGATCGGGAGCACCAGGAGAACTCTTCCCGGCACCCTGCCGGAGGGGAGGATCACCACCGGGAGCTTCTCCACCACCATGGACGCCTCTCGGATGACTCGTGAGTAGTCTCCCTTGGACCATGAGTCCATGACCAGTAGCTATGTGATGTTCTCCTCCCGTTCTTGTGCTTCACTAATTAGTCCTCGTGAGCTGCCCTACATGATCGAGGCACCTATGTAATCCTTATGCTTTTGCTATGTTGAGTTTGCTGGGATCCGATGGATTATGAGATTATGTTCAGATTGACCTTGAGTAATATATTTGATTCACCTCTTTTATATTTTTGTTCATAAGTAATTCTTGCATGTTCTCCGTTGCTATTTATTGCTTTGGCCGAGTAATAGGTAGTGACTCCAAGAGGGAACGTTATCCTCGATTGTGGGTTCATGCCCCTCGATGACTAGCTTGAGTGACAGAAACATGAGTCTAGGGGATGTGCTGTTGCCACAAGGGGGAAAACAACGATGCTTGTGCCCGCGGGTGCAAGGATTGTTTACTTTACGCAAAGTTCTTTTAATGCAGTTGTCTGTTGCATTGAGTTTACACTATGGGTGGGACTCGCAACTTAATACCAGCGAGATGTTCTGGATAGATATCTCAAGGTGGATGATTAGTAGTAGATATTGATGGATTTCAAGAAATAAACTCCTTGAAACCAACACATGGACTTCAAGAAAAGCCTATGGACAAATCCTTCAAATATAACTCAAGGAAACCATTAGTCCATAGAGATTGCCATCAATTACCAAAACCAAACATGGGGGCGCCACAAGTTCTTTCACATTTTCTCTCTATCTTCTGCAGTGGTCGGGCTTTGATTCTAACTCAATTTCAGACCTTGTAACACATGCAAGAGCCCTTTCTTTGACTGTTCCATTTTGATTTTTCAACTTCTTCATAACTTTATCAAGGTATGTGCTGTGTGAAAGTCCTATTAAGCATCTTGATCTATCTCTATAGATTTTGTTGCCCATAAGCAACTTCACCGATGTCTTTCATTAAAAAATTATTATCCAATTATCCTTTTATGCTATCCAGAAATTCTATATCATTTCCAATCAATAATATGTCATCCACATATAATATTAGAAATGCTAGAGAGCTCCCACGTACTTTCTTGTAAATACAGGCTTCATAGTAAGTCTGTATAAAACCCTGTGCTTTTATCACCCCATCAAAGCATATATTCCAACTCTGAGATGCTGCACCATTACATAGATGGATCGCTGGAGCTTGCACTCTTTGTTAGCACCTTTAGGAATTATGATTGACAAAACCTTCTAGTTGCATCATATACAACTCTTCTTTTAGAAATCCATTGAGGAATGCAATTTTGACATCCATTTGCCAGATTTCATAATCATAAAATGCCGCAATTGCTAACATGATTCAGACATACTTAAGCATCACTATGGGCGAGAAAGTCTCATCGTAGTCAACTCCTTGAACTTGTCGAAAACCTTTTGCGACAAGTCGATCTTTGTAGACAGTAACATTACCATCAGCGTCAGCCTTCTTCTTGAAGATTCATTTATTCTCTATGGCTTGTCGATCATCGGGCAAGTCCACCAAAGTCCACAGTTTTTTCTCATACCTGGATCCTATCTCAGATTTTATGGCCTCAAGCCATTTTCCGGAATCTGGGCTCATCATAGCTTCTTCATAGTTCGAAGGCTCGTTGTTGTCTAAGAACGTCACTTCTAGGACATGATTACCATACCACTCTGGTGCGGTACATGTTCTAGTCGACCTTCGAGGTTCAGTAGTAACTTGATCTGAAGTTTCATGATCATCATCATTACATTCTTCTCAAGTTGGTGTAGGCATCACGGGAACGGTTTTCTCTGATGAGCTACTTTCCAAATTGAGAGAAGGTACAATTACCTCATCAAGTTCTACTTTCCTCCCACTCACTTCTTTCGAGAGAAATTCCTTCTCTTGAAAGGAACCATTCTTAACAACAAAGATCTTGCCTTCGGATATGTGGTAGAAGGTGTACCCAATTGTTTCTTTAGGGTATCCTACGAAGACACACTTCACCGATTTGGTTTGAGCTTATCAGGCTGAAGCCTTTTGACATCAGTGTCGCAACCCCAAACTTTAAGAAATGCCAGCTTTGGTTTCTTGTGAAACCATAGTTCATACGGTGTCGCTTAAACGGATTTAGACTGTGTCCTATTTAACGTGAATGCGGGTGTCTCTAATGCATAACCCGAAAATGATAAAGCCAAACTGGTAAGAGACATCATATAACGCACAATATCTAATAGATTACGGTTACGATGTCCAGACACACCATTGATACGTCTCCAACATATCTATAATTTATGAAGTATTCATGCTATTATATTATCATTCTTGGATGTTTTACAATCATTTTATAACAACTTTATATCATTTTTTGGGACAAACCTATTGACCCAGTGCCCAGTGCCAGTTGCTGTTTTTTGCTTGTTTTTTACATCGCAGGAAATCAATATCAAACGGAGTCCAAACACCGCGAAACGTTTTGGAGATTTTGATGGACCAGAACACCTAGGATGGGCCAGAGCAGAACCTGGGGGGTGCCCCGAGGGGGCACAAGCCACCAGGGCGCGACTGGGCCCCCAGGCGTGCCTAGGTGGGTTGTGCCCACCTCGGTGGCCTCGCGCACCCCTTCTTCGCCCTATAAATTCCCAAATATTCCGAAACCCTTCGGGGTTGAGGGTTTGTACTAGTAGCTATGTGTTTAATCGTTCTCTCTCGTGTTCTTGAGATGTCACGATCTTGATGTATCATGCGCTTTGTTAATATAGTCGGATCATATGGTGTTTTCCCCTCTCAATCTTGTTGTGATGAATTGATTTTTTCCCTTGAGATTTCGTCGTTATCCGATTGAATACTTTTATGGATTTGAGAACACTTGATATATGTCTTGCAATTTAATACTCGTGGTGACAATGGGGTATCATATTGATTCACTTGATATGTGTTTTGGCACTCAACTTGCGAATTTCCGCGGTGACATTGGGGGAATCTATGAATAGGGGTTGATGCACGTTCTTGTCTTTGTTTCTCCGGTAGAAATCTTGGGGCACTCTTTGAGGTTCTATGTGTTGGATTGAGTATTATGAATCTAAATTTGTTTTGGTGTTATTTTAGTACGAACTCTTGATAGATCAATCAAAAAGAATAACTTGTGTTATTCTAGTACGAACTCTTGATAGATCGATTGGAAAGAAAAACTTGTGTTATTTTAGTACGAACTCTTGGATAGATCAATCAGAAAGAATAGATACAAACAATTCCTTCTTATGTTCTCCACTAGATAGGAACTTTGGAGTGATTCTTCATCGCACTTTGAGGGATGGTTATATGATCCAATTGTATTAGCATTGTTGAGAGATTGCACTAGCGAAAGTACGGACCCTAGGCCTCATTTTCAAGCATTGCAATACCGTTTGTGCTCACTTTTGTTACTTGCTGCCTTGCTGTTTTTATTGTTACTATTACAAAAACCAATATCTACTATCATTACTACACTTGTATCACCATCTCTTCGCCGAACTAGTGCACCTATACAATTTCTCATTGTATTTGGTGTGTTGGGGACAGAAGAGACTTTTTATTATTTGGTTGTAGGGTTGTTTGAGAGAGACCATCTTCATCCTACACCTCCCACGGATTGATAAACCTTAGGTCATCCACTTGAGGGAAATTTGCTACTGTCCTACAAAACTCTGCGCTTGGAGGCCCAACACAAGTCTACAAGAACAAGTTGTGTAGTAGACATCAACCATTACGTTGTGGTGTTCTGGGTGGCATGAGTTGTGAAACTATTCCACATTGTTTTAAATGAAGGCAACTCGTAACTCAAATATTCACCTCTATGATCAGATCGTAGAAATTTTATTTTCTTGTTATGATGATTCTCCACTTCACTCTGAAATTCTTAGAACTTTTTAAATGTTTCAGACTTGTGTTTCATCAAGTAGATATACCCATACCTACTTAAATCATCTGGGAAGGTGTGAAAATAATGATACCCGCCGCGTGCTTCAACACTCATCGGACCGCATATATACATCGGTATGTATTATTTCTAATAAGTCATTAGCTCGCTCCATTGTTCTGGAGAACGGAGTTTTAGTCATCTTGCCCATGAGGCATGATTCGCAATATCAAATGATTCATAATCAAGTGATTCCAAAAGTCCATCCGCATGGAGTTTCTTCATGTGCTTTACACAAATATGACCTAAACGGCAGTGCAACAAGTATGTTGCACTATCATTATCAACTTTGCATCTTTTGACATCAATATTATGAATATGTGTATCACTACGATCGAGATTCAATAAGAATAGACAATATATTACTCATATAAATAGAACAACCATTATTCTCTAACTTAAATGAATAACCGTTTCACATTAAACAAGATCCAGATATAATGTTCATGCTCAACACTGGCACCAAATAACAATTATTGAGGTCTAAAACTAATCCCGAAGGTAGATGTGGAGGTAGCGTGTCGACGTCGATCACATCGACCTGGGAACCATTCCCGACGCGCATTGTCACCTCGTCCTTAGCCAATCTTCGTTCATTCCGCAGCTCCTGTTTCGAGTTACAAATATGAGCAACCGAACCAGTATCAAATACACAGGCACTACTAAGAGCACTAGTAAGAAACACATCAATAACATGTATATCAAATATACCTTTGTTCACTTTGCCATCATTCTTATCCGCCAAATACTTGGGGCACTTCCGCTTCCAGTGACCACCACCTTTGAAGTAGAAGCATTCAGTTTTAGGCTTAGGTCCAGCTTTGGGCTTCTTCACGGGAGCGGCAACTTGTTTGCCGTTCTTCTTGAAGTTATGTTTCCTTCCTTTGCCCTTTTTATTGAAACTAGTGGTCTTGTTAACCATCAAATCTTGATGCTCCTTCTTGATTTCTACCTCCACCGATTTCAGCACCGCGAAGAGCTCGGGAATTGTTTTCTTCATCCCTGGCATATTATAGTTCATCCCGAAGCCTTTGTAGTTTGGTGGCAGTGATTGAAGAACTCTGTCAATAACACTCTCAACTAGAAGATCAATTCCCAGCTGAGTCAAGTGGTTATGATACCCAGACATTTTGAGTATGTGTTCACTGACAGTACTATTCTCCTCCATCTTGCAGCTATAGAACTTATTCGAGACATCATATCTCTCAACCTGGGCATTAGCTTGAAATATCTTTTCAGCTCTTGGAACATTTCATTGCTCCATGATGTTCAAAACGTCTTTGTAGTCTCAGTTCTAAGTCGTAAAGCATGGCACACTGAACTATCGAGTAGTTATCAGAGCAACCTTGACAGAAATTCATCACATCTGCATCAGCTCCTGCAGCAAGTTTGTCACCTAGCAGTGCATCAAGGACATAATTCTTCTGTGCAGTAATGAGGATACTCCTCAAGTTACGGACCCAGTCCGTGTAGTTTCTACCATCATCTTTCAACTTAGTTTTCTCTAGGAACACATTAAAATTCAGGGGAACGGTAATACGAGCCATTGATATACGACATAGATATGCAAAACTATTAAGACTAAGTTCATGATAAATTAAGTTTAATTAATCAAATTACTAATGAACTCCAACTTAAATAAACATCCCTCAAGTTATCTAAGTTATACATGATCCAAATCAACTAACCCATGTCCGATCATCATGTGAGACGGGGTAGTCATCAATGGTGAACATTTTTATGTTGATCATATCTACTATATGACTCATGTTCGACCTTTCGGTCTCCAGTGTTCCGAGACCATGTATGTACATGCTAGGCTCGTCAAGTTTAACCCAAGTGTTCCTCTTGTGTAAATATGGATTACACCCATTGTATGTGAACGTAGAGTCTATCACACCCGATCATAACGAGGTGCTTCAAAACGACGAACTTTAGCAACGGTGCATACTCGGGGAGAACACTTTTATCTTGAAATTTAGTGAAGGGGTCATCTTATAATGCTACTGATGTCTACTACACAACCTTCTTCTTGCAGACGTTGTTGGGCCTCCAAGTGCAGAGGTTTGTAGGACAGTAGCAAATTTCCCTTAAGTGGATGACCAAAGGTTTATCAATCCGTGGGAGGCGTAGGATGAAGATGGTCTCTCTCAAACAACCCTGCAACCAAATAACAAAGAGTCTAGTGTGTCCCCAACACACCCAATACAATGGTAAATTGTATAGGCGCACTAGTTCGGCGAAGAGATGATGATACAAGTGCAATATGGATGGTAGATATAGGTTTTTGTAATAAGAAAATATAAAAGCAGCAAGGTAGAAAGTTGTAAACGTGATCGTAAACGGTATTGCAATGCTAGGAAACAAGGCCTAGGGTTCATACTTTCACTAGTGCAAGTTCTCTCAACAATAATAACATAATTGGATCATAATACTAGCCCTCAACATGCAACAAAGAGTCACTCCAAAGTCACTAATAGCGGAGAACAAATGAAGAGATTATGGTAGGGTACGAAACCACCTCAAAGTTATCCTTTCTGATCGATCTATTCAAGAGTCCGTAGTAAAATAACACGAAGCTATTCTTTCCGTTCGATCTATCGTAGAGTTTGTACTAGAATAACACCTTAAGATACAAATCAACCAAAACCCTAATGTCACCTAGATACTACATTGTCACCTCAAGTATCCATGGGCATGATTATACGATATGCATCACACAATCTGAGATTCATCTATTCAACCAACACAAAGTACTTCAAAGAGTGCCCCAAAGTTTCCATCGGAGAGTCAAGACGAAAATGTGTGCCAACCCGTATGCATAGATTCCCAGGGTCACGGAGCCCGCAAGTTGATCAGCAAAACATACATCACGTGGATCAATAGAATACCCCAATGTCACCACAGGTATCCCACGCAAGACATACATCAAGTGTTCTCAAATCCTTAAAGACTCAATCCGATAAGATAACATCAAAGGGAAAACTCAATCCATTACAAGAAGATAGAGGGGGGAGAAACATCATAAGATCCAACTATAATAGCAAAGCTCGCGATACATCAAGATCGTGCCATCTCAAGAACACGAGACAGAGAGAGAGATCAAACGCATAGCTACTGGTACATACCCTCAGCCCCGAGGGTGAACTACTCCTCCCTCGTCATGGAGAGCGCCAGGATGATGAAGATAGCCACCGGAGAGGGATCCCCCCTCCGGCAGGGTGCCAGAATGGGTCTAGATTGGTTTTCGGTGGCAACAGACGCTTTTGGCGGCGGAACTCCCGATCTAGGTTACTTTCTGGAGGTTTCAGTATATATAGGAGGTGTTGGAGTCGAGGCCAAGCAAAGGGGGTCTCCGGGCTATCCACGAGGCAGGGGGCGCGCCCAGTAGGGGGGGCGCCCGTGGATCTTCTCGTCCCCCTCTGGCACTTCCTGGGCTTCTTTAGGTCCAAAAACGTCCTCCGTTGAGTTTCGGGTCAATTGGGCTCCGTTTGATATTCCTTTTCTGCGAAACCCTAAACGGGAGAAAAACAGAAACTGGCACTGGGCTCTGGGTTAATAGGTTAGTCCCAAAAATCATATAAAAGTGTATATAAAAGCCCATAAAACATCCTAGAAGGATAATATAACAACATGGAACAATCAAAAATTATAGATACGTTGGAGACGTATCAGCATCCCCAAGCTTAATTCCTGCTCATCCTCGAGTAGGTAAATGATAAAAACAGAATTTTTGATGTGGAATGCTAACTAACATAATTCTCAATGTAATTCTTTTTATTGTGGCATGAATGTTCAGCTCTGAAAGATTCAAGACAAAAGTCTATATTGACATAAGAAATAATAATACTTCAAGCATACTAACAAAGCAATCATGTCTTCTCAAAATACCATGGCTAAAGAAAGTTATCCCTACAAAATCATATAGTCTGGCTATGCTCCCTCTTCATCACACAAAATATTCATATCATTCACAACCCTGGTTTCCGCCAAGCACTTGTTTTCATACTCAATTCTTTCAAACCTTTCAACTTTCACGCAATACATGACCGTGAGCCATGGATATAGCACTATGGGTGGAATAGAATGGTGGTTGTGGAGAAGACAAAAAGGAGGGAGATAGTCTCACATCGACTAGGCGCATCAACGGGCTATGGAGATTCCCATCAATAGATATCAATGTGAGTGAGTAGGGATTGCCATGCAACGGATGCACTAGAGCTAAAAATGTATGAAAGCTCAACAAAATAAACCAAGTGGGTGTGCATCCAACTTGATTGCTCATGAAGACCTAGGGCATTTGAGGAAGCCCATCGTTGGAATATGCAACCCAAGTTCTATAATGAAAATTCCCACTAGTATATGAAAGTGACTAAACATGAGACTCTCTATCATGAAGATCATGGTGCTACTTTGAAGCACAAGTGTGGAAAAGGATAGTAGCATTGTACCTTTTCTTTTCTTTTATCTTTTTCTTTGGCCTTTCCTTCTTTTTTTTTCTTTTTTTCGTTTTTTTGGGAAAATGCTCTAATAATGATGATCATCACACTTATTTTGATTTACAACTCGATACAAGAACAAAGTATGACTCTATATGAATGCCTTCGGCGGTGTACCGGGATGTCTAATGAATCAAGAGTGTTATGTATGAAAACTTATGCATGGTGGCTTTGCCACAAATACGATGTCAACTACATGACCATGCATGGCAATATGACAATATGAAGCGTGTCATATGAACGGAACGGTGGAAAATTGCATGGCAATATATCTCAGAATGGCTATGGAAATGCCATGATAGGTAGATATGGTGGCTGTTTCGAGGAAGCTATATGGTGGCTGTTTTGGGGAAGGTATATAGTGGGTGTATGGTACCGGCGAAAGTTGCGCGGTACAAGAGAGGCTCGCAATGGTGGAAGGGTGAGAGTGCGTATAATCCATGGACTCAACATTAGTCATAAGAACTCATATACTTATTGCAAAAATTTACGAGCCATCAAAACAAAGCAATCAACGCATGCTCCTAGGGGGGAGGTTGGTAGGAGTTAACCATCGTGCGCCCCCGACCTCCACACAAAGGATGACACTCTACAAATACCTCATGCTCTAACTTCGTCACATAGCGGTTCACCATACGTGCATGCTACGGGAATCACTAACTTTAACACAAGTATTTCTCAATTTCATAATAACTCCACTAGCATGACTCTAATATCACTATCCTCATATCTCAAAACAATTATCAAGCATCCAACTTCTCATCATATTCAATGCACTTAGTATGAAAGTGTTTACTACATTCATCTTGGATGCCTATCATGTGAAGGCTAGTTTTATAGCCAAAGCACATTACCATGCTGTTCTAATAGACTCTCAAAATAATATAAGTGAAGCATGAGAGTTAATCTATTTGTTCGAAATAAAACCACCGCCGTGCTCTAAAAAGATATAAGTGAAGCACTAGAGCAATAACAAACTACTCCGAAAGATATAAGTGAAGATCAATGAGTAGTTGAAATAATTATGTAACTATGTGAAGACTCTCTAACATTTAATAATTTCAGATCTTGGGATATTATTCAAACAGCAAGCAAAACAAAGTAAAATAAAATGACGCTCCAAGCAAAACATATATCATGTGGTGAATAAAAATATAGCCGCAAGTAAAGTTACCGATGAACGAAGACGAAAGAGGGGATGCCTTCCCGGGGCATCCCCAAGCTTAGGCTTTTGGTTGTCCATGAATATTACCTTGGGGTGCCTTGGGCATCCCCAAGCTTGGTCTCTTGCCACTCTTTATTCCATAGTCCATCAAAGCAATATTCAAAACTTGAAAACTTCACAACACAAAACTTAGACAAAAATCTCGTGAGCTCCGTTAGTATAAGGAAACAAACCACTACGCAAAGGTACTGTAATGAACTCATTATTTGTTTATATTGGTGTTAAACCTATTGTATTCCAACTTCTCTATGATTTATATCCTCCAATACTACTCATAGATTCATCAAAACAAGCAAACAACACACGAAAAACAGAATCTGTCAAAAATAGAACAGTCTGTAGTAATCTGTAACTTTCGCATACTTCTGTAACTCCAAATTGAAATAAATTGGTAAACGTGAGTAATTTGTCTACTAATCATCTGAAAAAATAATCAACTAAATATCACTCTCCAGTAAAATCTGGGGACTATTCTCGTGAGCGCTAAAGTTTCTGTTTTTTACAGCATGATCATATAAACTTCACACAAGTCTTCCCAAAGGTTCCACTTGGTACAAACACTAACTAAAACTCAAAACCACATCTAAACAGAAGCTAGATGCAATATTTATTCCTAAACAGAAGCCAAATCTAAGAAAATAAAATAAAGTTGGGTTGCCTCCCAACAAGCGCTATCGTTTAACGCCCCTAGCTAGGCATGATGATTTCAATGATGCTCGCATAAAAGATAAGAATTGAAACATGAAGAGAGCATCATGAATAATATAACTAGCACATTTAAGTCTAACCCACTTCCTATGCATAGGGATTTTGTGAGCAAGCAACTTATGGGAACGATAATCAACTAGCATAGGAAGGGAAAACAAGCATAGCTTCAAAACTTTCAACATATAGAGAGGAAACTTGATATTATTGCAATTCCTACAAGCATATATTCCTCCCTCATAATAATTTTCAGTAGCATCATGAATGAATTCAACAATATAACCATCACATAAAGCATTCTTTTCATGATCTACAAGCATAGAAATTTTACTACTCTCCACATAAGCAGATTTATTCTCATCAAAAGTAGTGGGAGCAAACTCAACAAAATAACTATGATGCGAAGCATAATCCAATTGAGCATTAAAATCATGATGAAAAATGTCATGGTTATCATTATTCTTAATAGCATACGTGTCATCACAATAATCATCATAGATAGCAACTTTGTTCTCATAATCAATTGGAACCTCTTCCGAAATAGTGGATTCATCACTAAATAAAGTCATGACCTCTCCAAATACACTTTCATCAATATAATCATCATAAATAGGAGGCATGCTTTCATCATAATAAATATTATCATCAAAACTTGGGGGACTAAAAATATCATCTTCATCAAACATAGCTTCCCCAAGCTTGTGGCTTTGCATATCATTAGCATCATGGGTAGTCAAAGAATTCATACTAACAACATTGCAATCATGCTCATCATGCACATATTTTATGCCAACCATTCTATGTAATTCTTCTTCTAGTACTTGAGCACAATTTTCCTTCCCATCATTTTCACGAAAGATATAAAAAAGGTGAAGCATATGAGGTAACCTTAATTCCATTTTTGTAGTTTTCTTTTACAGAATAAACTAGTGATAAACAAGAAACTAAAAGATTCGATTGCAAGATCTAAAGATATACCTTCAAGCACTCACCTCCCCGGCAACGGCGCCAGAAAAGAGTTTGATGTCTACTACACAACCTTCTTCTTGTAGACGTTGTTGGGCCTCCAAGTGCAGAGGTTTCTAGGACAGTAGCTAATTTCCCTCAAGTGGATGACCTAAGGTTTATCAATCCGTGGGAGGCGTAGGATGAAGATGGTCTCTCTCAAACAACCCTGCAACCAAATAACAAAGAGTCTCTTGTGTCCCCAACACACCCAATACAATGGTAAATTGTATAGGTGCACTAGTTCGGCGAAGAGATGATGATACAAGTGCAATATGGATGGTAGATATAGGTTTTGTAATAAGAAAATATAAAAACAGCAAGGTAGCAAGTGGTAAACGTGATCGTAAATGGTATTGCAATGCTAGGAAACAAGGCCTAGGGTTCATACTTTCACTAGTGCAAGTTCTCTCAACAATAATAACATAATTGGATCATATTACTAGCCATCAACATGCAACAAAGAGTCACTCGAAAGTCACTAATAGCGGAGAACAAACGAATAGATTATGGTAGGGTACAAAAACACCTCAAAGTTATCCTTTCTGATCGATCTATTCAAGAGTCTGTAGTAAAATAACACGAAGCTATTCTTTCCGTTCGATCTATCATAGAGTTCGTACTAGAATAACACCTTAAGATACAAATCAACCAAAACCCTAATGCCACCTAGATACTCCATTGTCACCTCAAGTATCCGTGGGCATGATTATACGATATGCATCACACAATCTCAGATTCATCTATTCAACCAACACAAAGCACTTCAAAGAGTGCCCCAAAGTTTCCATCGGAGAGTCAAGACGAAAACGTGTGCCAACCCCTATGCATAGATTCCCAGGGTCACGGAACCCGCAAGTTGATCACCAAAACATACATCAAGTGGATCAATAGAATACCCCAATGTCACCACAGGTATCCCACGCAAGACATACATCAAGTGTTCTCAAATCCTTAAAGACTCAATCTGATAAGATAACTTCAAATGGAAAACTCAATCCACTACAAGAAGATAGGGGGGGAGAAAATCATAAGATCCAACTATAATAGCAAAGCTCGCGATACATCAAGATCGTGCCATCTCAAGAACACGAGACAGAGAGAGAGATCAAACGCATAGCTACTGGTACATACCCTCAGCCCCGAGGGTGAACTACTCCTCCCTTGTCATGGAGAGCGCCAGGATGATGAAGATAGCCACCGGAGAGGGACCCCCCCCCTTCGGCAGGGTGCCAGAACAAGTCTAGATTGGTTTTCGGTGGCAACAGAGGCTTTCGTCGGTGGAACACCTGATCTAGGTTACTTTCCGGAGGTTTCAGTATATATAGGAGGTGTTGGAGTCGGGGCCAAGCAAAGTGGGTCTCCTCGCTGTCCATGAGGCAGGGGGCGCGCCCAATAGGGGGGGCACGCCCGTGGATCTTCTCGTCCCCCTCTGGCACTTCCTGGGCTTCTTTAGGTACAAAAACGTCCTCCGTTGAGTTTCAAGTCAATTGGGCTCCGTGTGATATTCCTTTTTTGCGAAACCTTAAAACGGGAGAAAAACAGAAACTGGCACTGGGCTCTGGGTTAATAGGTTAGTCCCAAAAATCATATAAAAGTGTATATAAAAGCCCATAAAACATCCTAGAAGGATAATATAACAGCATGGAACAATCAAAAATTATAAAGACGTTGGAGACGTATCAGCTACCGTCGTTCTAAGCAAAATAAGATGCATAAAGGATAAACATCACATGCAATCAAAATATGTGACATGATATGGCCATCATCATCTTGTGCTTTTGATCTCCATCTCCAAAGCATCGTCATGATCTCCATTTTCACCGGCTCGACACCTTGGTCTCAATCGTTGCGGCGGGGTCGTCTCGCCAACTATTGCTTCTACAGATATTGCTAACTCATAGCGATAAAGTAAAGCAATTACATTGCGCTTGCATTTCATACAATAATTAAGAGACAACCCTAAGGCTCCTGCCGGTTGTCGATATTACAAAACATGATCATCTCATACAACAACGTATATCACATCACGTCTTGACCATATCACATCACAACATGCCCTGCAAAAATAAGTTAGACGTCCTCTACTTTTTTGTTGCAAGTTTTACGTGGCTGCTACGGGCTTCTAGCAAGAACCGTTCTTACCTACGGCAAAAACCACACCGGTGATTTATAAAGTTTGTTGTTTTAACCTTCTTCAAGGACCAACCGTAGTCAAATTCAATTCAACTAAAAAAGGAGAAACAGACACCCGCCAGCCACCTTTATGCAAGACAAGTTGCATGTCTGTCGGTGGAACCGGTCTCATGTACGTGGTCATGTAAGGTTGGTCTGCGCCACTTCATCTTACAATACCCCCGAATCAAAATAAGGCATTGGTGGTAAGTAGTACGGCCACCACCTCCCACAACTCTTTGTGTTCTACTCATGCATATCATCTACGCATAGAACTGGCTCATGATGCCACTGTTGGGAAACGTTGCATGGAAAACAAACAAAAATTCTATGCACACGCAAGATCTATCCATGGAGATGCATAGCAACGAGAGGGTAGAGTGTGTCTACGTACCCTCGTAGACCATAAGCGGAAGCGTTTATTAACACGGTTGATGTAGTCGAACTTCTTTGCGATCCAACCGATCAAGTACCTAACGTACGACACCTCCGTGTTCAGCACACGTTCAGATCGGTGACGTCCTCGCCTTGTTGATCCAGCAAGATGGGCGAAGTAGTATATGAGCTTCGGCAGCACGACGGCGTGGTGACGGTGGTGGTGATGCTATTTCTGCAGGACTTCGCCTAAGCACTACGAAAATATGACCGAGGGACGAAACTATGGAGAGGGGCGCCGCACACGGCTAAGAGATTGTAGTAGTCTCTGTGTGCTGCCCCCTCCCACATATATATAGGTGTGAGAGAGGGGAGGTGGCCAGGAGGCCGAATCCCACTTGGGCTCCTACCCCAAGCTGCGCGCCCTTCCATATTTGAGCTGGAGGGAATGTAAAGGGGGAGAGGGAAGGAAGGGGGAGGCCAAATCCCCCTCCCTCCTTTATCCCATAGGCCAGCTACCATAGAGGGGTGCGCCAGCCCCTTGTGGTCTGGTGTGCTCCTCTCTATTGGCCCAATAGGCCCATCATCCTACCGGGGGTGCCAGAACCCCTTTCGGTGATCTGATGACTACCTAGTACTCTCCGAAACTTTTCCGGTGTCCAAATAGCATCGTCCTATATATCAATCTATACCTCTGGACCATTCCGGAGCTCCTCGTCATGTCGTGATCTCATCTAGGACTCCGAACAACATTCGGTCACCAAACCATATAACTCATATAACACTATATTGCCAACGAACATTAAGCGTGCGGACCCTACGGGTTTGAGAACTATGTAGACATGACCGACACACCTCTCCAGTCAGTTACCAATAGCGGAACATGGATGCCCATATTGGTTCCTACATATTCTACGAAGATATTTATCGGTCGAACCGTTATGACAACATACGTAATTCCTTTTGTCTGTCGGTATGTTACTTGCCCGAGATTCGATCTTCGGTATCTCCATACCTAGTTCAATCTCGTTAACGGCAAGTATCTTTATTCATTTTGTAATACATCATCTCATAACTAACTCCTTAGTCATTTTTCTTGCAAGCTTCTTGTGATGTGTATTACCGAGAGGGCCCGGAGATACCTCTCCGATACACGGAGTGACAAATCTTAATCTCGATCCATGCAAACTCCACAGACACCTTTGAAAATACATGTAGAGTACTATAACAAAACCCACCATATAACAACACATAAGCAGCAACGAAAATGGCATAAGTGTTGTTTGGTTCAACCCCCACCTCCCCACTTAGCGCTAACCACCCCCATTCCCTCCCTAAGGCCTCGTTTGTTTCACGTGGTTCGGAGGGGTTTTCAGGGGATTAACCCCGTGAGGCCCAGAATCCTCGCAAAACCTCGTCGGCCCGTTTGGTACACGAGGTTACACGGGCCAAACCCCCTCGATTCCCCTTCGATCCACTTCTCCCCACGCGGTTCAGAACCATCGAGCCCCCCCTCGCGGATTTGGTCGCCCGACTCGTCAAGACACCGTCGCCCGACTCCTTCGCCAAGACGCCGTCGCCGATTCCTCCCCAAGACGCCGCCGCTACCCAACGCCTCGACGCCGGCGATCTCCTCCGGCATACTAGACTTCTCCCGGTGGTTAGTCATCGCAG
>LR738714.1:427407955-427420780 GCA_902687465.1 Secale cereale
CCTCTCCATGGCTGCCACCTCGCGCACGCCCTTCATCCGCCTCGTCCTCACCGGCGAGCACACCCATAACGGTGTCTCCTACCCCAGCTCCACATGGACCCTAACCCTACCCAGCTAGCTTGCCAAGAAGGTTGTCCTCTTCTAGGTCCTCTTCTACCCTAACCCTAGCCGTCGAGATTGCCATGAATTTGTGTGTTGAGGATAAATTGGCAGATTGTAAACCAACTTTCTCATTGTTGATTGTAATGGCAGTGTGAGCATAACAAGGTTTCTTTCTTCTTTTTTACTCCACTCCACTACTCATCATTAGAGTGACTGTTTTCTGTATGTATGTATGTATATAACCACCCAGATCTACCACGGCTAGCTGTTTTTCTTTTTCTGCTGCCTTTACCTTTAATCCAAAGCCTTGTTCTGTATCCTTTGTTCTGTATCCTTTTATTACTAGTATGTATGCCTTGTTCTGTATCCACAAGGCATCAACCACTAGATTGTGTACTACACTACATATCAGAAAACTGTACTGCACAATTCAGTCCACATAATACTATATGAAGCCATGCACACCATTCAGCTACTTTAAAACAGAGCAAGATTAGATCTGCAGGTCCAATACAAGTAAACATCATCTACATACCTTGTCATGAAACATAGAAAAAAAGAAAGGAAACAAATTATGCTGGATGTACTATCTTCCACAGCTTGGTATGTATAGAAAATTAAGAGTGGCATCCCAAGACAATACAGAATAGCAAAAATAGTTAAAAAATAACATTTAGAAAGGTCGAACTGATGGAAGTGGAACATTTAGAAAGGTAGAACTGATGGAAAGAAAGAGTTGCTGTAGGAAAGGACATGATCGCAGTCACCACTTAGTAGTGTGAAGTCATCTGCAATTAGAACTCACTGGCTAGTGCACTGCTTTTACAAGATTGCAATTCCTGCTCATATTTGATTTTAATCTACTTGGAGACTTTGGAGAACTAGCATTCAGTTTAGGCTACAAATGTTTGTAGAAAACATTCAGTTGCATATACGACGGTGTCTCTTTTGTTCCTAACATTGTTGCATCTTAATATTTCTGTAGAAAAGGACATGATCACAGTCACCACTTAGTAGTGTCATCAGATTAGAAATAATGATAATGATGAAATTCTGCTACTTATAATATTATGATGAAATGTGTGTGACTCTCATTTTCACAGCCTGCCGCTTGGAACCTTGTTAGGGTGGACGAGTCACCTCCTTCTTGGGAACCTGTCGCCACGCCAAACTTTGGTAAGCTACATAAGCTTCCTGGCCTCTTGAGCTTGTTTCTTTGCCGAAGTAATATATCATACTTGATAGCCTTATACTCAAAGTAGCATATAATATTCTAGATCATTATGTATGTCTTATGGATATAGTTCTTATCTGTTGCTATTTTAAGAGTCCTACCCAGATCTCAATATATATGGTGTCAAAAGGAAGAAATTGGTCTCGATACTTGCTTGTTCGATCATGTCCCTTTGAAGTGTTTCTCTGTTTCACTGTTGCTTGCAATGTCACTTTGTCCTGTCATGCCCAAGTTTCTGAATGTTTGTTGTGGAGCCCTGCGGTCTTGATGTTTTGTTGAAATCTGTATGATCCCATGACTTGCAGGGCGACTAGTATTTGCCTATTTTTTGAACCTTCATTTTTCTTGAAACTTGTGGTGGTTTTGGCCAGTCATGTGTGGCTGCAGATCAATGTTTGAGTTGTGCAGTTTCCAAGTTGTAGATGTGTGTGCTGATGATGCTACTATTTTTGTTTTTTTATGTGGACTCAAGATCAATGTTTTCTTGCAGAGTTATTACAAGTATTTGCTACTTTCCAGGCTGGAGTTAGATGCTAGCAAAGGAAAGATCTCAATTGCCAACGACAATATGAAATGCAGCTAGTGAAATACAAATGTGGCTACCACCCTATGTTAAACTTGGTTGTAACAGAATATTGCACTGAGGACCTGTTGTTTTGGCCAATATAGCACTAGCTAGTATCAATATTGTGAGGACCTGTTGTTTTGTAGGTGACGCCCTTAGTCATCAGTTTTGTTACTTTGCATATTCTGGGAGCAAGTACAAGTAATGTTTGCTGGAAGGAAGCTTGAGTGGAAATACTCATAATTCAATGGTTATTTTTCTAACAAAAAACTCAGTCTGTGATTTTAAATATGATGTCATTTTACTTGGAAAGATTGCATTTTTATACGTTTCCCTTATCTTATGTTAATATGTCAATCCCTGTCTATCAAACAATTTTTCATACAGAGGGAATTGTGGCTGGAGGGGTTTGGGGATTTCAAGGGGTTTTGAGGGGATTGGGTGGAAGGAAGGGATTCACCCAATCCTCTGAAATCCCCCCCTCCCCAAACCTCCCCAATCCCTCTGTGCCAAACAAGGCCTAAGGAAAAAAAAACCTCCGTGTACCCACCTCCACCTTATCCTAAAAAAACAATTTTCTATCCCATACGGCCATCTCCCATTCTCCGTATCCCCTGGTTCCTCGCTCACCCGAGCTCCATGGCCATAATCCTGTCGCCGCCACCTCCGATTAGGCCTTGCTCCGGCGTTGTCCCTCGCCGTTCCTTACTGGCCCCGGCCCCCCTGAGTGTTATCCTCCGATGCTCCGCCACCGCGACGACATCTTCGCCCCTGCACGTGCCGTTGCAGCATCAGCGCGGTTCGTGCTCCTCTGATTTGTCGCGTCACCAACAGGCAACAGCCGTGTCTCCGCACGCGGCCTTCGCCACGGGTCCGACAGTGCTGCCTCGCCTTGTCTATCTCGACTCCGACGATGATGTTTCTGTGAGGCACTCCTCCCCTCTGCTATTATCCTCTCTGATCCTTCGTGGCGTGGCTCCTAGGGCTTGTAGTCATGGCGTCGTAGATCGCGACTGTATAGAGCATCAACCGCGAACACTCTATCCTATGGAGGCTTCCATGGTCGCCTATGTCATACCGACCACTAACCTAGATTCATATCCCTCAAGAATGTGACCATCCTCTTATCCCCAATAATGATTTCTGCCTAATTTGAGGACATGGCGGCTTCTATAATTACATTGAGATTTGGTGCTCCAGCTTCTCTGAAATTCTGACTTGTGACATGGGTGGAACAATTAGGTACGAGATTGGACAACATGTTTGTCCACTTCCAATTCAATTGGTCAATGAATATTTATGCTACTGTACTTAGGTTATGATGGTGACCCTCTCTTTTTGTTGGAGGAAACCTGATCGTATTGTTGTGAATGTTTTTTTGGTGATCCTCTACTTTAGTTGTGCAGACCATAATGGTGTTTTAACATATACTATCCGTATATATTTTTGTAAATGTCTATCATACTCTGGAGTGCTAGGTATACTCCAAAACAAAATAATTATTCACCTCGGATGACTATTGAACAGTCTTGTTGTGATATCATCAATGATTGCATCTTCCGAGGCTTATTAGGAGAGAATCTAGTTCTATGTGGAACAGGGGTTATTAATTAATTAATTATTCACTTCTTTTACAAAAACATTCGTTGTCAAGAAGGCAACAGGAATATATTAAGCATAAGTATACAAAACAACATATTAAAAAGGTATATAAATCATAGTCTAGACATCTCACACTTGCCAGCATGCGAAAGTATGTAGGTAAATTTGATTAATTTGAACTGTTTTGTTTAACTTCAGGTACTTCTAAGTACTGAAAACTTTGTATTTCTTTGCATGTTATGATGAATTGCAATCTATTGTAGATCAGAAGGATGCATCACAACAAGAAATGCTTTGCGAGATGCCACACTAAATCTTTAATTCTCGGTAGTATTTGAATTTGAAGTTGTTACTTCGTGAACTATGATCTTGCAGGTTTATAGATAATATTATAGAATACAAAGCTACTTGACATAAACAGATTGGCAATTTGCATGAGTGCTGCAACCTGGGAAGATAAATAGGATCAATGATGATGGCAGCATGTCAATGACATCATGTAGGTGTGGCGTTCATCAATCCCTTATCTCTTTGTGTGTGCGCGCGCTGGCGTGTGTATACGTATTCATCTTCATATACCATGATAATTGCTCATTTAGATTGATCTCTCTCCCAACACGTTTATCCCATGTATTTGATATCATCTTATAAATGATTGATTAGTCACGTCTAACTCCTAGATTATTTCAAGTGTGATGTCTCCAAAGAAAAATAATGTCACTCGAGGTAACGTCATATTGTAATTTGTGTAAGTGTTTGTTTGTGTTCGCAATAGTAATATGTTTTCTTTCTGAAGGATCTTAACTATTGATGCATATGATTGTACGTTAATTAATTGTAACAACTTCTATGTGCCTCTGCCTATTCTTACACTCTGACTTTCGAAGTAAAAACCGATGAAAAGGTAAGATTAAAAGTCACTTGGAGCCTTTTCTAA
Organism: Secale cereale; assembly: GCA_902687465.1. Taxonomy (NCBI): domain Eukaryota; kingdom Viridiplantae; phylum Streptophyta; class Magnoliopsida; order Poales; family Poaceae; genus Secale; species Secale cereale. Next base: position 427,412,396 of record LR738714.1, read on the forward strand.
TTTAGATATTTTTTCTACAAGTTATGATGTATCAGACTCCATTAATCTCTTTGTTCAAGAGAAGCATGCAACAGTACACATAACAGAGTAACCACAAGTACTTGTTAGTGTATTTTCAGATATATGATGCATGTGAACTTGTTTAAGTCAGCACAAAGCTCCATATGATAACAAGTATTCATTCCTAAGTGAGAAAATACATTAACGGGTTTGCCCAACTTAGCATGGGATCTACTAATTTACCTACTGTACAAATCCATTTATGTTATCAGGTTCATAAGCTAAATAGAACATTATATTACATGATCCTGGAGTGCAAGCGATACAAACTGAGGCCAATCTTGATTTTATCCTACTACTGTGATAATTCTAGAGCTTTTATTTCTAAGAAAAGCTTGTGAAGAGGAGATAAAAGATTATGATAAGAACAGATGTTACGGAGTTGTTACGTAAAAGCTGGTGCTGAGATATCTTGGTTGGTAGCTTGCACTTTAAATTCGTACAGAACTTGTTTATTATCAATGTGGTATACTTAACTGCTTGTATTTCCTTCATTGCTCATAGAACGATGAACAGTGTGCAATTTATTTTAGCTGGAACTGGCAGGAACTATCTTCAGGATGTGGAGTTATGGATGCGAAGTGACACTGATTATTCTTGGTTTTAGTTAATGACAGTTGAACATATTAGTCTAGATGCTCATGTTATGAGCTTAGCTTTTTCTTTTCCGCAATGATGCTATGATCTATTTCTTTATACAGTGCACATGCTCTTGTTATACACATGTGTACAAGTTGAAGGTACAATTTATAATCACCAGTTCATTCTGATGGGAAATACTTACAACAAAGCACATATATACATATATCATGTATTCTTCGGATGGTGTCCTTTGTAAAGCAACATTGTTGATTTAATATATGAGGTCTTTATTACTATATTGCATCTCCTGTACTGTAGCAACATTGGCCTAATAATCTACGTAGCAATTGATTTAATAGTTGCAATGGTTTATTTTCTCCATTTGAAATCCAGTTGTGTAGGGTAATCACCAACGCATATGAAGCGTTGTTAAGCTCTAGTTTATACGTTGCTATCTTGCAACACTTATACCATTAGTTACCAACGCCCGTATATGTGTTGTTGTAGACCTTTGCAATGCCACCAACGGCAACGCATACAAATCCGTTGGTGTAGGTCATACCAACGCTTATATGGACATTTGGCAACGCATCGATGTGTTGTTGTAGGGGGTTCTTGTTGTAGATCACCCAGTTACGTTTTGACATTTGATAGAACACAAGGTATTCCTTCGGTATCCGGGAGTTGCATGATCTCATAGTCGAAGGAATATGTATTTGACATTGAGAAAGCAATAGCAATAAACTGACTGATCATATGCTAAGCTAACGGATGGGTCTTGTCCATCACATCATTCTCCTAATGACGTAATCCGGTTATCAAATGACAACTCATGTCTATGGTTAGGAAATCTTAATCATCTTCGATCAACGAGCTAGTCTAGTAGAGGCTTACTAGGGACACGGTATTTGTTTATGTATTCACAGATGTATTTAAGTTTCAGGTCAATACAATTATAGCATGAATAAATTACCTTTATCATGAATATGGAAATATAAAATAATAATAACTTTATTATTGCCTCTAGGGCATATTTACATCACATCGAGCCACGCCGGCGGAGGTTCCTCTAGCCATGCCACCTCGTCGTCTCGTATTGTTGAGGAGGCCGAGGGAGAAGATGACCAGAGAGAACAGGACGAGGAGGAAGTGGGAGAAGAGGGAGGAGGCGACGACGAAGGAGGTGATGAGGAGGAGTGCGACGACGAAGGATGCGATAATGAGGAGTACCATGAGGAAGACGGACCTCCACCCACTCAACCAACCCAGGACAAGGGGGGAAATAGTCGATGAGGGATTAGCAAAGTCCATCCCCGTTTTAGCGTCCTCGTTGTCGCACAACGAAGCAGGACAAAACCCGCTCGAAGAGAAACGAGGAGCGTGCCCCCAAGAGGGGGAGGAACTAGTGATGTTGTCGTGTTGAACTCACGTAGTTAAAGTAGTGGTGTCATGTTGAACTACTCGGTGTTGTCTTATTGCTACCTATTTTACTACGTTGAAACATATTTGATATGTTGAATTTATTGGATATGTCGATTTGCCATCTATAATGTGTGAGGTCATCATATTTTCATATGCAAACACTATTTGCTGCTGTGTGTTTATCTATCAGTCATATTTGTAATTCAAATGGTCAAGTTTCTGTAGAAAAATAAGTGAGAGAGGACCCTACCACCAGGAACCACGGTGGTAGGTTCTCACACCTTACCGCCAGGTGCCCTGTGGTAGGCTGTGAGAACCTACCGCAAAAGAAAATATCATTTTCAGTGACAGAGCGTTGTCGCGCTTGGCACACCCTATCGCCGAGGGTGTGGCGGTATGATGTGAAAACCTACCGCAAAAAAACCCTGTTTTCTGTCAAAGCAAGCTTGCGCCCCGCGCAGGCCTGTCACACCCTACTGCCGCGGAGTGTGGCGATAGCTTTAGCTACCCTACCGTCGTCTACCCCGACGGTAGTGCTATTAGGACATGTCAAACTAGAAACGGCTGGTTGACGGGGGCTGCCGTCAATCTACCACCAGGGGGCATGGCGGCAGCCTGTTCAACTCTACCGCCATGGGCCCGACGGTAGGAGAAGGGTCAGATCCCGAAAAATTATCAAACCGGGGTCAGATCCTACAAAACTATGCCAAAAGGGTCAAAATACGAAATTTGGCCGGTGTTAGGCTTGAACTATGCTATGGAATAAAAAAAATGCTTGAACTATGCTATGGAATAAAAAATCTATGTGATGTTTCATAATTTTTTGTATGTGTTGCATCATAGTACCAGCTGCTCGCGAGCGCTGCATTTTGCAGCGCCTGCTGGAGCTATAACGCCGAGACATATTTTGCAGCGTCTGCTGGAGCAAACGCCCTCATGTGCGCTAAAAATGGCTATTCCAGCGCTGCAAACATAATGTAGCGTACTGCGTGGTTGCGCGTCTGTTGGAGATGCTCTTACAGCCGTATTTTACTAGTGTCCAGTAATATACAGCCGAGTACATTTTTCGTGTGTAATCTCATCTTCATCGGTTCACACGTTCCCTGTAATTATGCGCCTTCTCTTTTCCATTGGTTGTCCACAGAGAAGAAGGCACCTGATCCTGGATTAACGAGCCACCGCCGGATCCGCTATCCTCTCTCTCTCACCCACCACCTCTTCCTCCTTCTTTCACCACCTCCTCCTCCCTACACCACCACCTCTGCCCCTAGCCATCCCCGGCCAACCACCTCGTCTGCTCACATGTCCCCGGTGCGCCCTCTCCTACGGAAGAAGCTGCCCTCCCGGCCGACGGCTGCCCTCCGGTTCCCCTTCCCAATGGCACCCAACCCCGCCCTTGCACTTCTCTAACCGTATGCCACCTGCTCGTCCTTGCCTCAACTCGCCGTCGGCGGGAGCTCCAGCCGTGCGGCAGCGCCTGCACCGGCGACCTGCGAGGCATCTGGACGCCGCTCTAGGGCCGTCGCCCTCGGCCTCCCCTGTGGCTCCGGCCCTCGGCCGGCGACGCACGCCTTTTAAGATCGAGCAAGGAAGAGGAAGGAATACAGAGGGAAAGCGATGGACGGAGCGTGTTTTGGAAACAGGGGAGATACCTGCAAAATACAAGTGTAAAATGGAAACGAGTGTAAACTTTACTAGTATACTCAAAAAAAGACATTCCGAACCAACCTGTGGTTGAGATGGTTAGGTGGACAGTAGTATCTCCAACCCACCAGGGTTCAAATCCTGATGCTCGCATTATTCCTGGATTTATTTCAGGATTTTCGGCGATGCGCTTTCAGTGGGAGCAGACGTTCCCGTCGACGACGATGCGCCTACGGTGACTTCGTAAATCTCAAGTTGATATGCCGGCTCAGTCTCTCGGAGGTGCTCATAGAGATAGGGTGTGCGTTCATATGAGTGAGTGTATGCGCGTGTATATGAACGCTTTCGTCTGTACTGATGCTAAAAAAAAAAGTGGATCACCCCCATTTATTTTACAAGTGTATATTTTACAGGGGGTTTTGGATGGAATACGACATTCCAAGCGCGGCCAGCATACGTCGAATACTGATCCGCAACGTTCTTGTATATCACAAACAAGACCCAAACTTATTGTCCAACTTATTATTTCCGCGTACGTGCCGCAAACATTAATCTGTGCAGTGGTTTTTCCCGGAGGGCTGGTCGCGTTTCAGCTGCTCCGCGATGCCGGTGGCGAGGCAGTAGGCCACGGACTGTATGGTGATCATGGGGTTGACGCCCACCGCGCTGGGCAGGACGCTGCCGTCGCACACGTACAGCCGCTCCGCCTCCCAGCTCTCGCCGCGCGCGTCCACGGCGCCGTCCCCGGGCGTCGCGCCCATCCTGCAGCTGCCCATCTGGTGCGCCGTGCAGCACAGGCTCCAGTACTCGCTCTTGGACTGCGGCCCGCGTACCCCGGTCACGCCGTCCAGGAACTCCTCCACCTCCTCGTCCGTGGCGCCCTTGCACCTCAGCCTCTGCCCGTCGCTCCGGTGCGTGCCGACCTCCGTCGCGCCGGCTGCCACCAGGATGCGCAGCGCCCGCCGCAGCCCCTCGCGCTGGTTCTCCCTGTCCACCGGGTCCAGGTCGTACGCGATCCGCCGCTCGCCGTGCACCGTCCCCGACCCGCGGTCCCTCACCAGGGAGAAGATGTGCACCGTCCGGCCGTAGTTGAGCATCCGCTCCTTCATGTCGCGCCCGGACACCCAGGGGAACTGCGTCCCCGCGGCGGCCACGCCCATCAGCGGCGTCTCGAGGATGGCCCGGTGCGGCAGCCCGTCGCCGTCGGCCTCCACCTTGTGCAGGGACGTGATGATGCCGCCCTCGTACATCTTGCCCTTCAGCTCCGGCATCCTGTCCGGCGGGAAGTAGCCCCACGCCATGGCGATCGGGTGGAGGTGGAGGTTCTTGCCGATGTGCGGGTTCTTGAGCCCGCTGCCGCGCAGCAGCACCGGCGTGAGGAGCGAGCCGCCCGCCGCCACGGTCACCTTGGCGTGCACCTCCAGCTTCCTTGTGATCGCCGGGTTGGAGCTCGTAGCCACCACGCCGACACACCTCTTCCCCCTCGCACCGGCCGCGTCGCTGAACAGCAGCTTCTCCGCCTTGCAGCCCGTCAGGATGACCGCGCCGCGGGACACCGCGTCGACCAGCCACGTCGTGTCCGTGCCGCGCTTGTCCCCGGTGCGGCAGCCGTACCCGCAGCTGCCGCAGAAGTGGCCCTCCGACGAGTTCCTCGACACCGACTCAACCTTGTACCCCAGCTTCTCGCACCCCTTCCGCAGGACCTTGTTCTGGAGCCCCTCCTCCTTGCAGCCCGACGTGACGCCAAGCCGCTTGAACACCGTGTCCATCGCGGCGGCGTACTCCGATTTGTCGAACAGCGGCAGGCCGTGCGCGGCCGCCCACTCCTTGCGCACACTGTCGGGTGTCTTGATGCAGGCCGACCAGTTGACGGCCGAACCGCCGCCGACCGTGGAGCCGGCCAGGAGGAGCCCGCTGCCGCTGCGCGTGCTCACGAACCCGCCGTACTCGTAGAGCTGGCTCATCGACGGGCCCTCGATGGACGTGTAGTCCCTGGCCGTGAAGTAGTTCCCCTTCTCGATGACCACCACCTTGTGGCCGGCCCCTGCGAGCACCGCGGCGGCCACGCCCCCGCCGCAGCCGGAGCCGACGATGACCACATCGCACTCGATCCTGCACACGTTCCGCGCAGCGTCCTCGGTCACCGCGAGGCCCCTCTCGGCGAGGCTGGTCAGGAGGGACGCGTCCGTCTGGTGGATGGTCTCGACCACGCCGTCGTCGAGTGGCCGCTTGGTGTTCACCTGCTCTTCTTTCTCCGGAGCCTCGTCGGTTGGCGGGCTGTAGCCGATGGCTCGCCAGTGGGGATTCTCCGAGTTGTCGTCGGTCTGCGGGAAATGAAACACCATCGTCAGAGCTGGTTGCTGTCATTTTCAACTCAACAGACCCACTGCATTGTCACGGCTGGTTGCTATCATTTTCAACTTAGTACGCTTCCTAAATTTGGGCCCAATTGGCCTCGTTGGGATGGTGAAGATTAATGAGATGTTTGGAAGTCGCAACCAAGACATTCTCGGGAAAAATCGGGAAAACCCAACAACAAATTAAGTGTGCCCGTGCCATCAAGTCTACGGAACCTGTCCCTTTTTTGATGTAAAATTCTCACACCTTTTTGTTGTGCTTAAATTCTCCAACCACTAATAAAGTCTAAAAACGGGGACATGTCTCAATCTCTTGAATTATGGTACTAGTATTAACCAACGGTTACCGGTGCACATCACGGTCGGCACGAACCCACCGATGTATCACCATCAGGAGCGCCGCGGCGGTGATTGGCAGAGCGTGGAATCCGTCGCGCTGTAAGCCTACAATTCACACGTTCGGGCCAAGGAGTAAAACGATTACTGACGAACCACCCGATGTTCACAAAGAGCATGTGGCCTTTCGTCAGACTATCATGAAGCCGTGGTACACTGAGTGCGACACAGCGTGCATGCATGCGTCCATTATTGCGATGTGCCGCCCGCGCGCAGAGGCGCCATGGCCAACAGCAAGATCGTACGCTACACCACCTCCCCAAATATACTCGGATACACGCTGTGGCTAATGTTGTCATTTGCAAACTGTACAGAAATCTGTACCGAGTGTGGCAAATGGTTACTACGCAGGACGGCAGGACACAATAGTGGTGCTACGAAAGTACTCAGTCAGTATGCGTGCGTGCGTGCTTACCCAGGAGTAGAAGACGTAGAGGCAGAAGACCTTGACGAGGAGGAAGAAGAGGCGCAGCGGCGGGAGCATGGTCTCCCGGCTCCACCGGCGCAGCGCGTCCTCCCGCCGGTCCACCGGCATCTCCGCGAACCTCTGCACGAACGGGGAGCTCCACGACAGGCACCGCGCGCCGCACAGCGCGACCGTCCCCAGCCGCGTGCCCAGCAGCCACAGCACCGTCCGCACCAGCGTCAGCGCATCCCGGAGACACATTGCCGACATCAGCTGCGCCACCTGAGCGCGCGTGTACGCACAGAGTTAGCCGCCGGTTGGTAGCAAAAGCGCAGGTCGTCATGACACGTCGTCGTATCGTAGCTAAGTCGCAGCTGTGTGTGTGGTACTAACCTCGTCCGGGACGGGCGGGTCGGCGGCGGATGCGAGGAAGAAGTCCCGGACGGCCTCGTCGGCCGCCAGGTGGTGGCCGTCCGGCGGCAGCGACGGGACCAGCGCGCCGCAGACGGCGGTGAGCGCCATCATCTGGGTGGCGGAGAAGCCGTGCGTGTAGGGCTCCGTCCTCGCGCCTCCTCCCCGCAGGAGGGGGTGGCCCTGCCTTCTTCTCTGCTTCTTGTCCCCTTCCATGGCGCCTTTCTGATGTCGTCACAGACTCACAGGGGTATGATGGAGCGTGGGTGGGTAGCGGCGAGCTGCGAGGTACTGGACAAGCGGACTGTGGAGGTACCGAGGCTTTAACATTGGACGGATGGGATATGGACGATGGATGGGCGGCAGCGTCCGCTGCTTTCCGGGCCCCGCGGAACGCGGTTGATTGCGAAATTTCAGAACCATCCAGGTACAGTACATCATTGGAATTTTTCACTGCCTCATCGTCTCATCTGCTAACTGAACCGGAGGTGCAGAGTAACAGTCTGAACTGAACTGAATCTAGAACGGTGCACGGGTCGTCGGCTGGGACGGGACGGACGCTGAAGGGTTCCGTGCCGCGGCACGGCAGCCCGCTGTGTCCTCGCACGCGGGGCATCACATGCATGGTGCGCCGCACACGCGCGCGGACGGCGCAACGGCTCAACCGCGCGCGTGTTCTGTCCCCTCGGCGGCCTCGGTTTGGATGTGGATGGATGCTGCGAGCTGTAACCACGGAATTAGGGACGTGTACAACATGCTTGGAGATTCTGGAGGAGCCGAATGGATGGATGCTCGGCGCACCGCGCACGCACGTTGCAACAGCAAAAACGGAGAGTCCTCATCCAGTTGACATCTTACCGAGCTTACCTTCTGGTATACCGCAAGGAAAAATGCATTCTCCTTTTTTTTGAGCATCTGGAAAAATGCATTCTCCTAAGGCCTCGTTTGTTTGGCGTGGGTTGAAGGGGTTTTCAGAGGACCTCGCGGGGCCCAGAATCCTCCGAAATCCCCGTTGGCCCATTTTGGTACACGGGGTTTCGACAGCCCAACACCCTCGATTCCTCTTCGATCCACTTGTTTCCACGCGGTTCAGAAGGCTGGGGGGGG
>LR738714.1:427430367-427504392 GCA_902687465.1 Secale cereale
GGGGGGGGGCACCAGGGCTCCAGGCGCCCTGGCGGCGCGCCCCCCCTGGGCCGCGCCGGGGGGCGCCTGGGCCCCCCGAGCCCCGTCTGGTGCCCCCCTTCGGCATATATTTAGAGCGTCCTTCGAAACCCACGGGACGGGAACTCTTTTTCGTGATCTCATCTCTGTTCCGCCGCCGCCGCTTCCAAGATCGGGAGCACCAGGAGAACTCTTCCCGGCACCCTGTCGGAGGGGAGGATCACCATCGGGAGCCTCTCCACCACCATGGACGCCTCCCGGATGAGTTGTGAGTAGTCTCCCTTGGACCATGAGTCCATAACCAGTAGCTATGTGATGTTCTCCTCCCGTTCTTGTGCTTCACTAATTAGTCCTCATGAGCTGCCCTACATGATCGAGGCACATATGTAATCCTTATGTTGTTGCTATGATGAGTTTGCTGGGATCCGATGGATTATGAGATTATGTTCAGATTGTTCTTGAGTAATATATTTGATCTACCTCTTTTATATTTATGTTCATAAGTAATTCTTGCATGTTCTCCGTTGTTATTTATTGCTTTGGCCAAGTAATACGTAGTGACTCCAAGAGGGAACGTTATGCTTGATTGTGGGTTCATGCCCCTCGATGACTAGCTTGAGTGACAGAAACATGAGTCTAGGGGATGTGCTGTTGCCACAAGGGGGAAAACAACGGTGCTTGTGCCCGCGGGTGCAAGGATTGTTTACTTTACGCAAAGTTCTTTTAATGCAGTTGTCTGTTGCTTTGAGTTTACACTATGGGTGGGGCTCGCAACTTAATACCAGCGAGATGTTCTGGATAGATATCTCAAGGTGGATGATTGATACGTCCAAAACGTATGTATAATTTCTGCTTGCTCCATGCCACTTTTGGGTGATATTGCTATGATATTCATACACTTCCATACACTTTTGATCATATTTGGACTAACTTACTAATCCAGTGCACCCCAGTGCCAGTTTCTGTTTTCGGCTGTTTTTGTATTTCAGGTTTTCACGTTTCGAGAACTGCCCAGAAAAATCCAGAAAAATTATATAAAAAATCAGCGAACCGGAAACAACACTGCGTCCGAAGGGCAGCCTGGGGGGGCACAGGGGCTCCAGGCGCCCTGTGGGCGTGCCCCCCCTGGGCAGCGCTGGGGGGGCGCCTGGGCCCCCCGAGGATCCCCCGGTGCCCTACTTTGGCATATATTTAAAGGGTCCTCCGTAACCCTCAGAACATGACTTCTTTTCGCGATCCCATCTCTGTTCTGCCGCCGCCGCCGCTTCCAAGATCGGGAGCACCATGAGAACTCTTCCCGGCACCCTGCCGGAGGGGAGGATCACCACCGGGAGCTTCTCCACCACCATGGACGCCTCCCGGATGACTCGTGAGTAGTCTCCCTTGGACCATGAGTCCATGACCAGTAGCTATGTGATGTTCTCCTCTCGTTCTTGTGCTTCACTAATTAGTCCTCGTGAGCTGCCCTACATGATCGAGGCACCTATGTAATCCTTATGCTGTTGCTATGTTGAGTTTGCTGGGATCCGATGGATTATGAGATTATGTTCAGATTGATCTTGAGTACTATATCTGATTCACCTCTTTTATATTTTAGTTCATAAGTAATTCTTGCATGTTCTCTGTTGTTATTTATTGCTTTGGCCGAGTAATAGGCAGTGACTCCAAGAGGGAACGTTATGCTCGATTGTGGGTTCATGCCCCTCGATGACTAGCTTGAGTGACAGAAACATGAGTCTAGGGGATGTGCTGTTGCCACAAGGGGGAAAACAACGGTGCTTGTACCCGCGGGTGCAAGGATTGTTTACTTTACGCAAAGTTGTTTTAATGCAGTTGTCTGTTGCATTGAGTTTACACTATGGGTGGGACTCGCAACTTAATACCAGCGAGATGTTCTGGATAGATATCTCAAGGTGGATGATTAGTAGTAGATATTGATGGATTTCGGTCTACTTACTTTGGCGTACCGCCCATGCTTTGAACCTCAATCTTTCTTGCAATGTAGTCAGCATTGGTTTGCGTTCGTGGTCCTGTCAATTGCCCAGCTGTAATTTGTTTACCTCACATAGCTGTTTTATCGTCTTTTGGGAGAGAGACATCACTAGTGAACATCATGAGACTCCGGTCCATATTACCATCATTGATCACATTCACTATTTACTTTTCGCTATTTACTTACTATTGCAAAACACTATCTATCACTACTATCATATTGCTTTTAACCCTTTGTGAACTACAAGGCCGGAGAGATTGACAACCTCTCTGTACTCGCTGGGAGCAAAGTTATTTGTATCTGTGTGCAGGTCCACGTTGATTGCTAATTGCGCCGTTAGCAATTGACACCTACTTGTTGAACCTAGGAGTCTCTGGGGATTCGATCCTTGGCATCTTTGCTAGGGGAAAACACTTCTACTTACTGCATCTTACACCTTCCACTTGGGGTAACCAACGAGGGGTTCGAGTCCCATCAAGGAGTATTTTCTGGCGCCGTTGCCGGGGACTCTACTCTTCAGGATAGGGGAGTTGCATGCTATCTTTTACCTTTGCTTTTTAGTCTTGTTAGTTTACCTTTCATTTTTGCTTTAGTTCCTTTTATCGAAAATCACAAAAATAGTATCTTGCTTTCTTGCTACTATGGGTTCCACCGAGAACACCAAGTTGTGTGACTTCACTAGTCACAACAACGATGACTTTATCAGCACGCCTATCACTACACCTGCCATTTCAGCACCTTCATATGAAATTAAACCTTCTTTACTGAACTTAGTCATGAAAGATCAATTCTCCGGTGCTGGAGATGATGCTGCTTTACACTTGAACAACTTTGTTGAACTTTGTGATATGCAAAAGTACCAAGAAATAGATGGTAATATTGTTAAGCTTAAGCTTTTTCCTTTCTCCTTGAGAGGAGGAGCAAAAATTTGGTTTCAGTCTTTGCCTAGAAATAGCATAGATTCATGGGACAAGTGCGAAGATGCTTTTATCGGAAAATACTATCCACCTGCTAAAATTATCCAACTTAGAAGTAACATCATGAATTTTAAACAATTGGATAATGAACACGTTGCCCAAGCTTGGGAACGTATGAAATCTCTTATCAAGAACTGCCCTACTCACGGTTTGACTACTTGGATGGTTATCCAAACTTTTTATGCAGGCTTGAACTTTACCTCACGGAACTTGTTAGATTCGGCCGCGGGAGGAACTTTTATGTCAACTACACTTGGTGCTGCCACAAAGCTTCTCGATGAGATGATGACCAACTATTCCCAATGGCACACCGAACGCGCTCCAACAGGTAGGAAGGTAAACTCTGTCGAGGAGATTTCCTCCCTTAATGAAAAAGTTAACTTGATCATGTCTCTACTTCCGAAGCAATCTACTATTGATCCTCGTGATGTTCCTTTAAATTCTTTGATTGCTCAAGAACAAGTAGATGTGAACTTTATCTCTAGAAACAATTTTAACAACAATGCTTATAGGAGTAACTTTGGTAACAATTCTAGACCGTTCCCCTCTAACTCTTATGGGAACAACAATGCTTATCCTAGTACCAAGAACTCCAATACTGAACTAGAGACCATGCTTAGAGATTTCATCACTACCCAAAAAGCCTTTAATAAGAATGTAGAAGAGAAACTACATAAACTAGATGATCTTTCTTTTAAGGTAGATCACTTAGCCAATGAGGTAAAATTGCTAAAAATTGAAACTTCTCCTCTTAAGGAGAGGGAAGTCATCCCTATTAATGCTACTCAAGTACAAATTAATGAAAATATTAGGATGATGGCTAAGCTAAAAGAAATATGGGCTAGAGAAAGGGAGGAAGAAGAGATAATTAAGAGCCTTCCTACCCACCACACTGTTGCTACTATCCAAGTTATTGAGGATGTTCACACTCTTAGCACCCAATGTACTCCTGGTCCCAATGGACCTATTAATGGTGATGCTATAGAAACTACCAAACAGGTGAACCTTAAGGACACCACTACCACTTTACTTGATGCTCGTGACCTTGATTTTGATAATTGCACTCTTACAGAAGTTATTGATTTCCTTCACAAGATGTCTAGAGATCCCCGCACTAGCACGCTTAACCTTGCCTTCACAGAGCATATCACTAATGCTCTCATCAAAGCTAGGGAGGAGAAACTTAGAGTAGAAGCCTCCATACCTAGAAAGCTAGAAGATGGTTGGGATCCTATGATAAAAATTTATTTGAATGACTTCTCTTGTTATGCATTATGTGATGTTGGTGCTAGTACCTCTGTTATGCCCAAAAGGATATATGATATGCTTAAATTGAAACCTTATGATTCTTGTTCTTTTGGTGTTCGTCTCGTTGATTCTTCCATAAAGAAACCTTTGGGGAGGATCGACGATGTTATTATTGTTGTCAATGATAATTATGTGCCCGTTGATTTCACTATTATGGATATTGAATGTGATCCTTCATGTCCAATTATTTTGGGACGTCCCTTTTTGCGCACCGTTGGTACTGTCATTGACATGAAAGAGGGTAATATAAAATTTCAGTTTCCTCTCAAGAAAGGGATGGAACACTTCCCTCGTAAGAAGGTCAAGTTACCATTTGAGTCCGTTGTACGGGCTAGTTATTCTTTTACTCTTGATAAAACTTGATCTATGCATTATGCCTAGCTTAAAGGCATAAAAGAAAGCGCTTTTGGGAGGCAGCCCACATGAATAATTTTTTTGCTTTTGTTGTGTCTTGATGTTGTTTACTGCTGTAGAATCATCATTGTATCTTTGCTTTTCATATTTGTGCCAAGTATAGCCTCTGATTGCTAGAAAATTCAAAAGTTGTGAGGTGCTGTCCAGGAAACAGATTCTGTCCTTGGATAGAAAAATTCGTATAAAATCACCAGATCATCTTTTTGGTCTGAATTTTTTCGACAGCGTTCTCTATATAATTTTCTTTCGTGCGTCAGTTCTGAGTTTTTTGATTTGAGTTGCATAAGTATCCCGAACAGGTCAATTACTGCCTGCTGTTCTGTTTTTCACAGATTCTGTCCTGTTTTGCCTTACCTTCACTTTGCAAATTAAGAACTTGCTTTTTCTTTGCAAAAACCTTTTGGCAATCTCGAGAAACAGTAGAACTTAAAGAATATCCTTATTTCCAGCAAGGTATAATTATTTTATTAAGGGTACTAACCTCGCTAATCAGATTATGATGAGTTATGTATGAAGGGAGTTTTCAAGTGTGCGAGGGAAGATGATAAAAAGATTCAGGAGTGTCAAGCGCTCAAGCTTGGGGATGCCCCCGTGCACCCCAAGAAATATGAAGGAAATATACCCTAGAGGAAATAATAAAGATGATTATTTGTATTTCCTTATATCATGATAAATGTCTTTTATTCATGCTAGAATTGTATTAACCGGAAACTTAGTACATGTGTGAATACATAGACAAAACAATATGTCCCTAGTATGCCTCTACTAGACTAGCTCATTGATCAAAGATGGTTATGTTTCCTAGCCATAGACATGAGTTGTCATTTGATCAACGAGATCACATCATTAGGAGAATGATGTGATGGACAAGACCCATCCGTTAGCATAGCACTATGATCGTTTAGTTTTACTGCTATTGCTTTCTTCATGACTTATACATGTTCCTATGACTATGAGATTATGCAACTCCCGAATACCGTAGGAACACCTTGTGTGCTATCAAACGTCACAACGTAACTGGGTGATCATAAAGAAGCTCTACAGGTGTCTCCGAAAGTATTCATGGTGTTGGCATATATCAAGATTAGGATTTCTCACTCCGAGTGTCGGAGAGGTATCTCTGGGCCCTCTCGGTAACACACATCATAATAAGCCTTGCAAGCAGAAGACTAATGAGTTAGTCACGAGATAATGTGTTACGGAATGAGTAAAGAGACTTGCCGGTAACGAGATTGAACTAGGTATAGAGATACCGACGATCGAATCTCGGGCAAGTAACATACCGATGACAAAAGGAACAACGTATGTTGTTATGCGGTTTGACCGATAAAGATCTTCGTAGAATATGTAGGAACCAATATGAGCATCCAGATTCCGCTATTGGTTATTGACCGGAGATGAGTCTCGGTCATGTCTACATAGTTCTCGAACCCGTAGGGTCCGCACGCTTAACGTTTGATGACGATCGGTATTATGAGTTTATGAGTTTTGATGTACCGAAGGAGTTCGGAGTCCCGGATGAGACCGGGGACATGACGAGGAGTCTCGAAATGGTCGAGATGTAAAGATCGATATATTGGACGACTATATTCGGACATCGGAAAGGTTCCGACTGATTCGGATATTTTTCGGAGTATATGGGCCTTATTGGGCCATACGGGAATAGAGGAGAAAGGCCAAAAGGAAGGAGGCGCGTGCCCCCCCTCTGGTCCGAATTGGACAAGGGGTGCAGCCCCCTTTTCCTTCCCTCTCTCCACCTCTTTCCTTCTCTCCTACTCCGGAAAGGAAAGGGGAATCCTACTAGGACTTGGGAGTCCTAGTAGGACTCCCCACACTTGGCGCGCCCCCTCTAGGGACGACCTCTCCCTTGCTCCTTTATATACGGGGGCAGGGGGCACCCTAGGACACACAAGTTGAATTGTTCCAGCCGTGTGCGGTGCCCCCCTCCACAGAAACACACCTCGGTCATACCGTCGCAGTGCTTAGGCGAAGCCATGCGCCGGTAGATACATCATATCCGTCACCACGCCGTCGTGCTGACGAAACTCTCTCGTGAAGCTCAGCTGGATCAAGAGCTCGTGGGACGTCATCAAGCTGAACGTGTGCTGAACGCGGAGGTGCCGTACGTTCGGTGCTTGATCGGTTGAATCGCGAAGAAGTTCGACTACATCAACCGCGTCACTTGACGCTTCCGCTTCCGGTCTACGAGGGTACGTAGACACACTCTTCCCTCTCGTTGCTATGCATCTGGTAGATAGATCTTGCGTGATCGTAGGAAAATTTTAAAATACTACGTTCCCCAACAGTGGCATCATGAGCCAGGTCTATGCGTAGATGATATGCACGAGTAGAACACAATGAGTTGTGGGCGATACTAGTCATACTGCTTACCAGCATGTCATACTTTGCTTCGGCGGTATTGTGAGATGAAGCGGCCCGGACCGACATTACGCGTACGCTTACGCGAGACTGGTTTCACCGTTACGAGCACTCGTTGCTTAAAGGTGACTGGCGAGTGTCTGTCTCTCTCACTTTAGCTGAATCAAGTGTGGCTACGCCCGGTCCATGTGAAGGTTAAAACAGCACATACTTGACGAAACATCGTTGTGGTTTTGTATGCGTAGGTAAGAACGGTTCTTGCTAAGCCCATAGCAGCCACGTAAAACTTGCAACAACAAAGTAGAGGACGTCTAACTTGTTTTTGCAGGGCATGTTGTGATGTGATATGGTCAAGACATGATGAGTTATACGGTTTTGTATGAGATGATCATGTTTTGTAATGTTATCGGCAACTGGCAGGAGCCATATGGTTGTCGCTTTATTGTATGAAATGCAATCGCCATGTAATTGCTTTACTTTATCACTAAGTGGTAGCGATAGTCGTAGAAGCAATAGTTGGCGAAACGACAACGATGCTATGATGGAGATCAAGATGTCGCGCCGGTGACGAAGGTGATCATGACGGTGCTTTGGAGATGGAGATCAAAAGCACAAGATGATGATGGCCATATCATGTCACATATTTTGATTGCATGTGATGTTTATCTTATTATGCTTCTTATTTTGCTTAGAACGACGGTAGCATTATAAGATGATCCCTTACTAAATTTCAAGGTATAAGTGTTCTCCCTGAGTATGCACCGTTGCGAAAGTTCGTCGTGCCGAGACACCACGTGATGATCGGGTGTGATAAGCTCTACGTTCAAATACAACGGGTGTAAGCCAGTTTTGCACACGCAGAATACTCGGGTTAAACTTGACGAGCCTAGCATATGCAGATATGGCCTCGGAACACTGGAGACCGAAAGGTCGAGCGTGAATCATATAGTAGATATGATCAACATAAGATGTTCACCATTGAAACTACTCCATCTCACGTGATGATCGGACATGGTTTAGTTGATTTGGATCACGTGATCATTTAGATGACCGGAGGGATGTCTATCTAAGTGGGAGTTCTTAAGTAATATGATTAATTGAACTTTAATTTATCATGAACTTAGTCCTGGTAGTATTAGCATATCTATGTTGTAGATCAATAGCTCGCGATGTTGCTCCACGTTTATTTTTTATATGTTCCTAGAGAAAACCAAGTTGAAAGATGTTAGTAGCAATGATGCGGAATTGTTCCGTGATCTATGAATTATCCTCATTGCTGCACAGAAGAATTATGTCCTTGATGCACCGCTAGGTGACAGACCTATTGCAGGAGCAGATGTAGACGTTATGAACGTTTTGACAAAAGCTCGATATGATGACTACTTGATAGTTTAGTACACCATGCTTTACGACTTATAACTGGGACTTCAAAAACGTTTTGAAACGCCACAGAGCATATGAGATGTTCCAAGAGTTGAAATTAGTATTTCATACTCATGCCCGTGTCGAGAGGTATAAGACCTCTGACAGTACTTTGCCTACAAGATGGAGGAGAATAGCTCAACCAGTGAGCATGTGCTCAGATTGTCTAGGTAGTACAATTGCTTGAATCAAGTGGGAGTTAATCTTCCAGATAAGATAGTAATTGACAAAGTTCTCTAGACACTATCACCAAGTTAGTAGAACTTCGTGATGAACTATAATATGCAAGGGATGACGAAAGTAATTCCCGAGCTCTTCACGATGCTGAAATCGGCGAAGGTAGAAATCAAGAAAAAGCATCAAGTGTTGATGGTTAACCAGACCACTTGTTTGAAGTAAAGGGCAAAGGGATAGAAGGGGAACTTCAAGAAGAATGACAAGCAAGTTGTCACTCCCGTGAAGAAACCCAAAGCTAAACTCAAGCCTGAAACTAAGTGCTTCTACTACAAAGGAAATGGTCACTAGAAGTGGAACCGCCCTAGATATTTGGCGGATAAGAAGGATGGCAAAGTGAACAAAGGTATATTTGATATACAGATTATTGATGTGTATTTTACTAGTGTTCATAGCAACCCCTCGGTATTTGATATGGTTCAGTTGCTAAAGAGTAGTAACTCGAAATGGGAGTTGCATAATGAACAGAAACTAGTTAAAGGATGAAGTGACGATGTGTATTGGAAGTAGTTCCAAGATTGATATGATCATCATCGCACACTCCCTATACTTTCGGGATTAGTGTTGAACCTAAATAAGTGTTATTTGGTGTTTGTGTTGAGCATGAATATGATTTGATCATGTTTATTGCAATACGGTTATTCATGTAAGTTAGAGAATAATTGTTGTTCTGTTTACATGAATAAAACCTTCTATGGTCATACACCCAATGAAAATGGTTTGTTGGATCTCGATCGTGTGATACACATATTCATAATATTGAAGCCAAAAGATGCAAGGTTAATAATGATAGTGCAACTTATTTGTGGCGCTGCCGTTTAGGTCATATTGGTGTAAAGCGCATGAAGAAACTCCATAGTGATGGACTTTTGGAATCACTTGATTATGAATCACTTGGTGCTTGCGAACCATGCCTCATGGGCAAGATGACTAAAACTCCGTTCTCCGGAACCATGGAGCGAGCAACAGAGTTGTTGGAAATCATACATACTGATGTATGCGGACCAATGAGTGTTGAAGCTCGCGTCAGGTATCGTTATTTTCTGACCTTCACTGATGATTTGAGTAGATATGGGTATATCTACTTAATGAAGCACAAGTATGAAACATTTGAAAAGTTCAAAGAATTTCAGAGTGAAGTGGAGAATCATCGTAACAAGAAAATAAGAGTTTCTACGATATGATCGTAGAGGTAAAATATTTGAGTTAGCGAGTTTGGCCTTCAATAAAAACAATGTGAAATAGTTTCACTACTCACGCCACCTGGAACACCACAGTGTAATGGTGTGTCCGAACGTCATAACCGTAATTTATTAGATATGGTGCGATCGATGATGTCTCTTATCGATCTACCACTATCGCTTTTAGGGTTACGCATTAGAGACAACTACATTCACGTTAAATAGGGCACCATCTAAATCCATGGAGATGACACCGTATGAACTGTGGTTTGACGAGAAATCTAAGCTGTCATTTCTTTAAGTTTGGGACTGCGATGCTTATGTGAAAAAGTTTCAACATGATAAGCTCGAACCCAAATCGGAGAAGTAAATCTTCATAGGATACCCAAAAAGAAACTGTTGGGTACACCTTCTATCACAGATCCTAAGGCAAGGTCTTTGTTGCTAAGAGTGGATCCTTTCTAGAGAAGGAGTTTCTCTCGAAAGAAGTGAGTGGGAGGAAAGTAGAACTTGATGAGGTAATTGTACCTTCTCCCGAATTGGAAGGTAGTACATCACAGAAACTCGTTCCAGTGATTCCTACACCAATTAGTGAGGAAGCTAATGATGATGATCATGAAACTTCAGATCAAGTTTCTGCTGAACTTCGTAGATCAACTAGAGTTCGTTCCGCACCAGAGTGGTACGACAACCCAGTTCAGGAAGTCATGTTACTAGACCATGATGAACCTACGAACTATGAGGAAGCGATGATGAGCCCAGATTCCACAAAATGGCTTGAGACCATGAAATCTGAGATGGGATCCATGTATTAGAACAAAGTATGGACTTTGCTTGACTTGCCCGATGATCGGCAAGCCATCAAAAATAAATGGATCTTCAAGAGGAAGACCGACGCAAACGGTAATGTTACTGTTTACAAAGCTCGACTTGTTGCGAAAGGGTTTCGACAAGTTCAAGGAGTTGACAACGATGAGACTTTATCACCCGTAGCGATGCTTAAGTCTGTCCGAATCATGTTAGTAATTGCCGTATTTTGTGAAATCTGGCAAATGGATAACAAAACTGCATTCTTTAATGGACTTATTAAAGAAGACTTGTATATGATGCAACCAGAAGGTTTTGTCAATCCTAAAGGTGCTAACAAAATGTGCAAGCTCCAGCGATCCATCTATGGACTGGTGCAAGCATCTCGGAGTTGGAATATACGCTTTGATAAGTTGATCAAAGCATATAGATTTATACAGACTTGCGGTGAAGCCTGTATTTACAAGAAGTGAGAGGGAGCACTACAACCTTTCTGATAAGTATATGTGAATGACATATTGTCGATCGGAAATGATGTAGAATTTTCTGGAAAGCATAAAGGAGTGTTTGAAAGGAGTTTTTCAAAGAAAGACCTTGGTGAAGCTGCTTACATATTGGGCATCAAGATCTATAGAGATAGATCAAGACGCTTGATAAGACTTTCGATGAGTACATACCTTGATAAGATTTTGAAGTAGTTCAAAATGGATCAGTCAAAGAAGGAGTTCTTGCCTGACTTATAAGGTGTGAAGTTGAGTAAGACTCAAAGCCAGACCACGGCAGAAAAATATAGAGAGAATGAAAGTCATTCCCTATGCCTCAGCCATAGGTTCTATAAAGTATGCCATGCTGTGTACAAAACACGTTGTGTACCTTGCCATGAGTTTGACAGGGAGGTACAATAGTGATCCAGGAGTAGATCACTGTACAACGGTCAAAATTATCCTTAGTAATGGGATGACTAAAGGAAATATTTCTCGATTATGGAGGTGATAAAGAGTTCGTCGTAAAGGGTTACGCCGATGCAAGCTTTGACACTAAATCCAGATGACTCTAAGTATCAATCTGGATGCGTATTGAAAGTGGGAGCAATTAGCTAGAGTAGCTCCATGCAGAGCATTGTAGACATAGAAATTTGCAAAATACATACGGATCTGAATGTGACAGACCCGTTGACTAAACTTCTCTCACAAGCAAAACATGATCACACCTTATTACTCTTGGGTATTAATCACATCGCGATGTGAACTAGATTATTGACTCTAGTAAACCCTTTGAGTGTTGGTCACATGGTGATGTGAACTATGGGTGTTATTCACATAGCGATGTGAACTATCGGTATTAAATCACATGGCGATGTGAGCTAGATTATTGACTCTAGTGCAAGTGGGAGACTGAAGGAAATATGCCCCAGAGGCAATAATAAAGATGATTATTTGTATTTCCTTATATCATGATAAATGTCTTTTATTCATGCTAGAATTGTATTAACCGGAAACTTAGTACATGTGTGAATACATAGACAAAACAATATGTCCCTAGTATGCCTCTACTAGACTAGCTCATTGATCAAAGATGGTTATGTTTCCTAGCCATTGACATGAGTTGTCATTTGATCAACGAGATCACATCATTAGGAGAATGATGTGATGGACAAGACCCATCCGTTAGCATAGCACTATGATCGTTTAGTTTTACTGCTATTGCTTTCTTCATGACTTATACATGTTCCTAGGACTATGAGATTATGCAACTCCCGAATACCGTAGGAACACCTTGTGTGCAATCAAACGTCACAACGTAACTGGGTGATCATAAAGATGCTCTACAGGTGTCTCCGAAAGTATTCGTGGTGTTGGCATAGATCAAGATTAGGATTTGTCACTCCGAGTGTCGGAGAGGTATCTCTGGGCCCTCTCGGTAACACACATCATAATAAGCCTTGCAAGCAAAAGACTAATGAGTTAGTCACGAGATAATGTGTTACGGAACGAGTAAAGAGACTTGCCGGTAACGAGATTGAACTAGGTATAGAGATACCGA
Source organism: Secale cereale (assembly GCA_902687465.1). Classification (NCBI taxonomy): domain Eukaryota; kingdom Viridiplantae; phylum Streptophyta; class Magnoliopsida; order Poales; family Poaceae; genus Secale; species Secale cereale. The sequence continues at coordinate 427,443,144 of LR738714.1, forward strand.
TGATCGAATCTCGGGCAAGTAACATACCGATGACAAAAGGAACAACGTATGTTGTTATGCGGTTTGACCGATAAAGATCTTCGTAGAATATGTAGGAACCAATATGAGCATCCAGGTTCCGCTATTGGTTATTGACCGGAGGTGAGTCTCGGTCATGTCTACATAGTTCTCGAACCCGTAGGGTCCGCACGCTTAACGTTTGATGACGATCGGTATTATGAGTTTATGAGTTTTGATGTACCGAAGGAGTTCGGAGTCCCGGATGACACCGGGGACATGACGAGGAGTCTCGAAATGGTCGAGACGTAAAGATCGATATATTGGACGACTATATTCAGACATCGGAAAGGTTCCGAGTGATTCGGGTATTTTTCGGAGTATATGGGCCTTATTGGGCCATACGGGAATAGAGGAGAAAGGCCAAAAGGAAGGAGGCGCGTGCCCCCCCTCTGGTCCGAATTGGACAAGGGGTGCAGCCCCCTTTTCCTTCCCTCTCTCCACCTCTTTCCTTCTCTCCTACTCCGGAAAGGAAAGGGGAATCCTACTAGGACTTGGGAGTCCTAGTAGGACTCCCCACACTTGGCGCGCCCCCTCTAGGGCCGGCCTCTCCCTTGCTCCTTTATATACGGGGGCAGGGGGCACCCTAGGACACACAAGTTGAATTGTTCCAGCCGTGTGCGGTGCCCCCCTCCATAGAAGCACACCTCGGTCATACCGTCGCAGTGCTTAGGCGAAGCCATGCGCTGGTAGATACATCATATCCGTCACCACGCCGTCGTGTTGACGAAACTCTCCCGTGAAGCTCAACTGGATCAAGAGCTCGTGGGACGTCATCAAGCTGAACGTGTGCTGAACGCGGAGGTGCCGTACGTTCGGTGCTTGATCGATTGAATCGCGAAGAAGTTCGACTACATCAACCGCGTCACTTGACGCTTCCGCTTCCGGTCTACGAGGGTACGTAGACACACTCTTCCCTCTCGTTGCTATGCATCTGGTAGATAGATCTTGCGTGATCGTAGGAAAATTTTAAAATACCACGTTCCCCAACAAAATATTCAAGGAGACTCAAGCGTCTAAGCTTGGGGATGCCCCCGTGCATCCCCTTCTCCATCAACATTATCAGTTCATCTTTCGTTTCGCTATATTTTTATCACTTCATATGTTATGTGCTATGCTTGGAGCGTCTTGCTTTTAGTTTTCTTTTTAGTTTTTCATAACGAGTCGGAACCCAGAATTCCTTTATGTGGGAGAGAAACACGCTCCACCTCTACCTAGAACATTACATAGAATTTTCATGTCTATCTATGCTGTGTGTGTTCTTTGTCTTTTAATAGCTACTATCGTGCTCTGCTCTTAGTATTCATGCTTATCCTTTTAAGAGCTTTTATTTAGTTGGTTGCTTGAACTCTCTTTAATTACCATGCTCACCTTACTAAGAGAGTTTGCTTCCGTTGCATGGGTTAATGTGTCTATGATAAAGATGCTACTTTCATGATGGTGCTTAGTAGTTCAGGTTTTCTTATGGTTAATCTCAAATAGCTGGGGGGTTCCCAATGTGTTATTGGAATACCAACTTGGTTTGTTTGCCTATGATGTGGTATGGTTTAGTAATATCTTCCTTCGAGAATTTATTTTGATTGACTTGGCGTATGCTCACGCATATTCAAGACTGTAAAGAAAGTCTGTCAAGCCTTGATGATCTTTTGTTTCTAAGTAGCGATATAACTACCATGCCTGATTCAATATTGCTTTGTCGCTCTGCATGATTATGACCGTCATTGCTCTCTTAGTTGGTCGCTCCCAGTCTTTTGCTAACCTCCACCTGCACTAAGCAAACTAACCATGCAATACATAGCTCATGGGAAAGTAGCCTAAAAACTATTGTGGTAAAGAATATGTTGTCTATGTATCTTATTTCTTATAAGTTGCTTGCTGAGCGGTAACCATGTTTCTGGGGACGCCATCAACTGTCACACTTTTGTTGAATATCATGTGAGTTGCTATGCATGTTCGTCTTGTCTAAAGTAAGGGTGATTCACCGTGGGTTAAATTAATATGCATATTGTTAGAGAAGAACATTGGGCCGCCAACCAAAGCCATGCATCATGGTGGAAGTTTTAGCTTGGACCTTAATCCTCACTCTCTCATGAGAATATGCTTATGCATTAAAGAGGAGTCCATCATCTATTTTCTATGTTGTCCCGGTATGGATGTCCTCAAGTTGAGATTTATCAAAAACGAGAAATCAAATGCGATCTATCTCCTTGGACCTTTGTACAGGTGGCATAGAGGTACCCCTTTGTGACACTTGGTTAAAACATATGCAATGCAATGATAACCCATGGGGATCCGAGCTAATTAGTACAAGGAGCGAGCACTATTGGTATTCGATGCATGAGGCTTGCAACTTATAAGATGTTTTATGTTGGGGAACGTAGTATTTTAAAAATTTCCTACGATCACGCAAGATCTATCTACCAGATGCATAGCAACGAGAGGGGAGAGTGAGTCTACGTACCCTCGTAGACCGAAAGCGGAAGCGTTAGAACAACGCGGTTGATGTAGTCGTACGTCTTCACGGCCTGACCGATCAAGCACCGAAACTACGGCACCTCCGAGTTCTAGCACACGTTCAGCTCGATGACGTCCCTCGAACTCTGATCCAGCCGAGTGTCGAGGGAGAGTTCCGTCAGCACGACGGCGTGGTGACGATCTTGATGTTCTACCGTCGCAGGGCTTCGCTTAAGCACCGCTACAATATTTATCGAGGAGAACTATGGTGGAGGGGGGCACCGCACACGGCTAAGAGATCAAGAGATCAATTGTTGTGTCTAGAGGTGCCCCCCTGGCCCCGTATATAAAGGAGGGAGGGAGAGGCCGGCCCTAGAAGGGGCGCGCCAAGTGTGGGGAGTCCTACTAGGACTCCCAAGTCCTAGTAGGATTCCCCTTTCCTTTCCGGAGTAGGAGAGAAGGAAAGAGGGGGAGAGGGAGAAGGAAAAGGGGGCTGCACCCCTTGTCCAAATCGGACCAGAAGGGGGCCACGCGCCTCCTTCCTTTTGGCCTCTCTCCTCTATTCCCGTAACTCCCCGGTACTCCGAAAATACCCGAATCACTCGGAACCTTTCCGATGTCCGAATATAGTCGTCCAATATATCGATTTTTACGTCTCGACCATTTCGAGACTCCTCGTCATGTCCCCGATCTCATCCGGGACTTCGAACTCATTCGGTACATCAAAACTCATAAACTCATAATAAAACTGTCATCGAAACCTTAAGCGTGCGGACCCTACGGGTTCGAGAACTATGTAGACATGACTGAGACACGTCTCCGGTCAATAACCAATAGCGGAACCTGGATGCTCATATTGGCTCCCACATATTCCACGAAGATCTTTATCGGTCAAACCGCATAACAACATACGTTGTTCCCTTTGTCGTTGGTATGTTACTAGCCCGAGATTCGATCGTCGGTATCTCAATACCTAGTTCAATCTCGTTACCGGCAAGTCTCTTTACTCGTTCTGTAATACATCATCCTGCAACTAACTCATTAGCTGCAATGCTTGCAAGGCTTATAGTGATGTGCATTACCGAGTGGGCCCAGAGATACCTCTCCGACAATCGGAGTGACAAATCCTAATCTCGAAATACGCCAACCCAACAAGTACCTTCGGAGACACCTGTAGAGTACCTTTATAATCACCCAGTTACGTTGTGACGTTTGGTAGCACACAAAGTGTTCCTCCGGTATTCGGGAGTTGCATAATCTCATAGTCATAGGAACATGTATAAGTCATGAAGAAAGCAATAGCAATAAAACTAAACGATCAAGTTGCTAAGCTAACGGATGGGTCTTGTCCATCACATCATTCTCCTAATGATGTGACCCCATTGATCAAATGACAACTCATGTCTATGGCTAGGAAACATAACCATCTTTGATCAATGAGCTAGTCTAGTTGAGGCATACTAGGGACACTCTGTTTTGTCTATGTATTCACACATGTACTAAGTTTCCAGTTAATACAATTCTAGCATGAATAATAAACATTTATCATGATATAAGGAAATAAATAATAACTTTATTATTGCCTCTAGGGCATATTTCCTTCAGTCTCCCACTTGCACTAGAGTCAATAATCTAGTTCACATCGCCATGTGATTTAACACCGATAGTTCACATCGTCATGTGATTAACACCCAAAGGGTTTACTAGAGTCAATAATCTGGTTCACATGCTATGTGATTAACACCCAAAGAGTACTAAGGTGTGATCATGTTTTGCTTCGTGAGAGAAGTTTAGTCAACGGGTCTGTCACATTCAGATCCGTATGTATTTCGCAAATGTCTATGTGTCTACAATGCTCTGCATGGAGCTACTCTAGCTAATTGCTCCCACTTTCAATACGCATCCAGATTGATACTTAGGGTCAGCTGGATTTAGTGTCAAAGCTTGCATCGGCGTAACCCTTTACGACGAACTCTTTATCACCTCCATAATTGAGAAACATTTCCTTAGTCATCTAGTTACTAACGATAATTTTGACCGCTGTACAGTGATCTACTCCTGGATCACTATTGTACCCTCTTGACAAACTCATGGCAAGGTACACAACATGTTTGGTACACAGCATGGCATACTTTATAGAACCTATGGCTGAGGCATAGGGAATGACTTTCATTCTCTCTATATTTTTCTGCCATTGTCTGGCTTTGAGTCTTACTCAACTTCACACCTTACAAGTCAGGTAAGAACTCCTTCTTTGACTGATCCATTTTGAACTACTTCAAAATCATATCAAGGTATGTACTCATCGAAAGTCTTATAAAGCGTCTTGATCTATCTCTATAGATCTTGATGCCCAATATGTAAGCAGCTTCACCAAGGTCTTTCTTTGAAAAACTCCTTTCAAACACTCCTTTATGCTTTCCAGAAAATTCTACATAATTTCCGATCGACAATATGTCATTCACATATACTTAACAGAAAGGTTGTAGTGCTCCCACTCACTTCTTGTAAATACAGGCTTCACCGCAAGTCTGTATAAATCTATATGCTTTGATCAACTTATCAAAGCGTATATTCCAACTCCGAGATGCTTGCACCAGTCCATAGATGGATCGCTGGAGCTTGCACATTTTGTTAGCACCTTTAGGATTGACAAAACTTTCTGGTTGCATCATATACAAGTCTTCTTCAATAAATCCATTAAAGAATGCAGTTTTGTTATCCATTTGCCAGATTTCATAAAATGCGGCAATTGCTAACATGATTCGGACCGACTTAAGCATCGCTACGGGTGAGAAAGTCTCATCGTAGTCAACTCCTTGAACTTGTTGAAAAACTTTCGCAACAAGTCGAGCTTTGTAAACAGTAACATTACTGTCAACGTCAGTCTTCCTCTTGAAGATCCATTTATTTTTGATGGCTTGCCGACCATCGGGCAAGTCAACCAAAGTCCACACTTTGTTCTCATACATGGATCCCATCTCAGATTTCATGGTCTCAAGCCATTTTGCGGAATCTGGGCTCATCATCGCTTCCTCATAGTTCGTAGGTTCATCATGGTCCAGTAACATGACTTCCAGAACCGGGTTGCCGTACCACTCTGGTGCGGAACATACTCTGGTTGATCTACGAAGTTCAGCAGTAACTTGATCCGAAGTTTCATGATCATCATCATTAGCTTCCTCACTAATTGGTGTAGGAATCACTGGAACCAGTTTCTGTGATGTACTACTATCCAATTCGGGAGAAGGTACAATTACCTCATCAAGTTCCACTTTCCTCCCACTCACTTCTTTCGAGAGAAACTCCTTCTCTAGAAAGGATCCACTCTTAGCAACAAAGACCTTGCCTTCGGATCTGTGATAGAAGGTGTACCCAACAGTTTCTTTTGGGTATCCTATGAAGATTTACTTCTCCGATTTGGGTTCGAGCTTATCATGTTGAAACTTTTTCACATAAGCATCGCAGTCCCAAACTTAAAGAAATGACAGCTTAGGTTTCTCGTCAAACCACAGTTCATACGGTGTCATCTCCACGGATTTAGATGGTGCCCTATTTAACGTGAATGTATCTGTCTCTAATGCATAACCCGAAAAGCGATAGTGGTAGATCGGTAAGAGACATCATCGATCGTACCATATCTAATAAAGTACGGTTATGACGTTCGGACACACCATTACACTATGGTGTTCCAGCTGGCGTGAGTAGTGAAACTATTTCACATTGTTTTTACTGAAGGCCAAACTCGCTAACTCAAATATTTTACCTCTACGATCATATCGTAGAAACTCTTATTTTCTTGTTACGATGATTCTCCACTTCACTCTGAAATTCTTTGAACTTTTCAAATGTTTTAGACTTGCGCTTCATTAAGTAGATATACCCATATATGCTCAAATCATGAGTGAAGGTCAGAAAATAACGATACTCGCCGCGAGCTTCAACACTCATTGGTCCACATACATCTGTATGTATGATCTCCAACAAATCTGTTGCTCGCTCCATTGTTCCGGAGAACGGAGTTTTAGTCATCTTTCCCATGAGGCATGGTTCGCAAGCACCAAGTGATTCATAATCAAGTGATTCCAAAAGTCCATCACTATGGAGTTTCTTCATGCGCTTTACACCATTAGGACCTAAACAGCAGTGCCACAAATAAGTTGCACTATCATTATTAACCTTGCATCTTTTGGCTTCAATATTATGAATATGTGTATCACCACGATCGAGATCCAACAAACTATTTTCATTGGGTGTATGACCATCGAAGGTTTTATTCATGTAAACAGAATAACAATTATTCTATGACTTTAAATGAATAACCGTATTGCAACAAATATGATCAAATCATATTCATGCTCAACGCAAATGCCAAATAACATTTATTTAGGTTTTACACTAATCCCGAAAGTATAGGGAGTGTGGGATGATGATCATATCAATCTTGGAACCACTTCCAACACACATCGTCACTTCACCTTTAACTAGTCTCTGTTCATTCTGCAATTCTCGTTTCGAGTTACTAATTTTAGCAACTGAACCGGTATCAAATACCCAGGGGTTGCTATGAACACTAGTAAAGTACACATCAATAATCTGTATATCAAAATATACCTTTGTTCACTTTGCCATCCTTCTTATCCGCCAAGTATCTAGGGCAGTTCCACTTCTAGTACCATTTCCTTTGCAGTAGAAGCACTTAGTTTCAGGCTTGAGTTTTAGCTTTGGGTTTCTTCACGGGAGTGACAACTTGCTTGTCATTCTTCTTGAAGTTCCCCTTCTATCCCTTTGCCCTTTACTTGAAACAAGTGGTCTTGTTAACCATCAACACTTGATGCTTTTTCATGATTTCTACCTTCGCCGACTTCAGCATTGCGAAGAGCTCGGGAATTCCTTTCGTCATCCCTTGCATATTATAGTTCATCACGAAGTTCTACTAACTTGGTGATAGTGACTAGAGAACTTTGTCAATTACTATCTTATCTGGAAGATTAACTCCCACTTGATTCAAGTAATTGTAGTACCCAGACAATCTGAGCACATGCTCACTGGTTGAGCTATTCTCCTCCATCTTGTAGGCAAAGTACTGTCAGAAGTCTTATACCTCTCGACACGGGCATGAGTATGAAATACTAATTTCAACTCTTGGAACATCTTATATGCTCCGTGGCGTTCAAAACGTTTTTGAAGTTCCGGTTCTAAGCCATAAAACATGGTGCACTTAAACTATCAAGTAGTCATCATACCAAGCTTTTGTCAAAACGTTCATAACGTCTACATCTGCTCCTGCAATAGATATGTCACCTAGCGGTGCATCAAGGACATAATTATCTATGCAGCAATGAGGATAATCCTCAGATCACGGAACAATTCTACATCATTGCTACTAACATCTTTCAACTTAGTTTTCTCTAGGAACATATAAAAAATAAACGGGGAGCAACATCGCGAGCTATTGATCTACAACATAGATATGCTAATACTATGAGGACTAATTTCATGATTAATTAAAGTTCAATTTAATCATATTACTTAAGAACTCCCACTTAGATAGACATCCCTCTAGTCATCTAAATGATCACGTGATCCAAATCAACTAAACCATGTCCGATCATCACGTGAGATGGAGTAGTTTCAATGGTGAACATCTTATGTTGATCATATCTACTATATGATTCACGCTCGACCTTTCGGTCTCCGGTGTTCCGAGGCCATATCTGCATATGCTAGGCTCGTCAAGTTTAACCCGAGTATTCAATGTGTGCAAAACTGGCTTATACCCGTTGTATTTGAACGTAGAGCTTATCACACCCGATCATCACGTGGTGTCTCGGCACGACGAACTTTCACAACGGTGCATACTCAGGGAGAACACTTATACCTTGAAATTTAGTAAGGGATCATCTTATAATGCTACCGTCGTTCTAAGCAAAATAAGAAGCATAATAAGATAAACATCACATGCAATCAAAATATGTGACATGATATGGCCATCATCATCTTGTGCTTTTGATCTCCATCTCCAAAGCACCGCCATGATCACCTTCGTCACCGGCGCGACACCTTGATCTCCATCGTAGCATCGTTGTCGTCTCGCCAACTATTGCTTCTATGACTATCGCTACCGCTTAGTGATAAAGTAAAGCAATTACATGGCGATTGCATTTCATACAATAAAGCGACAACCATATGGCTCCTGCCAGTTGCCGATAACTTTACAAAACATGATCATCTCATACAAAACCGTATAACTCATCATGTCTTAACCATATCACATCACAACATGCCCTGCAAAAACAAGTTAGACGTCCTCTACTTTGTTGTTGCAAGTTTTACGTGGCTGCTACGGGCTTAGCAAGAACCGTTCTTACCTACGCATACAAAACCACAACGATGTTTCATCAAGTATGTGCTGTTTTAACCTTCACAAGGACCGGGCGTAGCCACACTTGATTCAGCTAAAGTGAGAGAGACAGACACCCGCCAGTCACCTTTAAGCAAAGAGTGCTCGTAACGGTGAAACCAGTCTCGCGTAAGCGTATGCGTAATGTCGGTCCGGGCCGCTTCATCTCAAAATACCGCCGAAGCAAAGTATGACATGCTGGTAAGCAGTATGACTAGTATCGCCCACAACTCATTGTGTTCTACTCGTGCATATCATCTACGCATAGACCTGGCTCATGATGCCACTGTTGGGGAACGTAGTATTTTAAAATTTTCCTACGATCACGCAAGATCTATCTACCAGATGCATAGCAACAAGAGGGGAGAGTGAGTCTACGTACCCTCGTAAACCGAAAGCGGAAGCGTTAGAACAACGCGGTTGATGTAGTCGTACGTCTTCACGGCCCGACCGATCAAGCACCGAAACTACGGCACCTCCGAGTTCTAGCACACGTTTAGCTTGATGACGTCCCTCGAACTCCGATCCAGCCGAGTGTCGAGGGAGAGTTCCGTCAGTACGACGGCGTGGTGACGATCTTGATGTTCTACCATCGCAGGGCTTCGCCTAAGCACCGCTACAATATTTATCGAGGAGAACTATGGTGGAGGGGGGCACCGCCCACGGCTAAGAGATCAAGAGATCAATTGTTGTGTCTAGAGGTGCCCCCCTGCCCCCGTATATAAAGGAGGGAGGGAGAGGCCGGCCCTAGAAGGGGCGCGCCAAGTGTGGGGAGTCCTACTAGGACTCCCAAGTCCTAGTAGGATTCCCCTTTCCTTTCCGGAGTAGGAGAGAAGGAAAGAGGGGGAGAGGGAGAAGGAAAAGGGGGCTGCACCCCTTGTCCAAATCGGACCAGAAGGGGGCCACGCGCCTCCTTCCTTTTGGCCTCTCTCCTCTATTCCCGTAACTCCCCGGTACTCCGAAAATACCCGAATCACTCGGAACCTTTCCGATGTCCGAATAAAGTCGTCCAATATATCGATTTTTACGTCTCGACTATTTCGAGACTCCTCGTCATGTCCCCGATCTCATCCGGGACTTCGAACTCCTTCGGTACATCAAAACTCATAAACTCATAATAAAACTATCATCGAAACCTTAAGCGTGCGGACCCTACGGGTTCGAGAACTATGTAGACATGACTGAGACACGTCTCCGGTCAATTACCAATAGCGGAACCTGGATGCTCATATTGGCTCCCACATATTCTACGAAGATCTTTATCGGTCAAACCGCATAACAACATACGTTGTTCCCTTTGTCGTCCGTATGTTACTAGCCCGAGATTCGACCGTCGGTATCTCAATACCTAGTTCAATCTCGTTACCGGCAAGTCTCTTTACTCGTTCTGTAATACATCATCCTGCAACTAACTCATTAGCTGCAATGCTTGCAAGGCTTATAGTGATGTGCATTACCGAGTGGGCCCAGAGATACCTCTCCGACAATCGGAGTGACAAATCCTAATCTCGAAATACGCCAACCCAACAAGTACCTTCGGAGACACCTGTAGAGTACCTTTATAATCACCCAGTTACGTTGTGACGTTTGGTAGCACACAAAGTGTTCCTCCGGTATTTGGGAGTTGCATAATCTCATAGTCATAGGAACATGTATAAGTCATGAAGAAAGCAATAGCAATAAAACTAAACGATCAAGTTGCTAAGCTAACGGATGGGTCTTGTCCATCACATCATTCTCCTAATGATGTGACCCCGTTGATCAAATGACACCTCATGTCTATGGCTAGGAAACATAACCATCTTTGATCAATGAGCTAGTCTAGTAGAGGCATACTAGGGACACTCTGTTTTGTCTATGTATTCACACATGTACTAAGTTTCCAGTTAATACAATTCTAGCATGAATAATAAACATTTATCATGATATAAGGAAATAAATAATAACTTTATTATTGCCTCTAGGGCATATTTCCTTCATTTTATACATGACACATATGAAGTACTACTACCGTTGACACAATTGCTTCCATGTTTTCAAAATAAAAAGCTTTAGCACTTAACCTTTCTTTTACCTTTATGTTGAAGCACCAACTACTGAGAGCATGATTGTCATTCTGAGTGTAATGTGCATTGTCCCAAAGTAGCATTGTCTTTTGCATGATTGTGATATCGTTTATTCTGAAATGATTGTATCTAGTCATCACTTAAACCTTGAAGGTGCCCTTGCATTTATGTTTTGCATCACTAAAGGGGGCAAGCTAGATATCACTTTATCATATTTGCACATCATGTTCATTGAAAATGTTTTTGATGTTTCAGTTTCATGTTGTAAAACTTTCAGTCATTTGTGATTTTCTCTTGAGACAACTTAATTACTATAGAATCATTGTCTCAGTAAGCTTTTGTCATATGACTATGAGAAAGTCCTATATGGTTAATAGCATGTCACCACAGAAATTATTCTTGTTATCATTTACCTACTCGAGGACGAGCAGGAATTAAGCTTGGGGATGTTGATACGTCCAAAACGTATCTATAATTTCTGCTTGCTCCATGCCACTTTTGGGTGATATTGCTATGATATTCATACACTTCCATACACTTTTGATCATATTTGGACTAACTTACTAATCCAGTGCACCCCAGTGCCAGTTTCTGTTTTCGGCTGTTTTTGTATTTCAGGTTTTCACGTTTCGAGAACTGCCCAGAAAAATCCAGAAAAATTATATAAAAAATCAGCGAACCGGAAACAACACTGCGTCCGAAGGGCAGCCTGGGGGGGCCACAAGGGCTCCAGGCGCCCTGTGGGCGCCCCCCCTGGGCCGCGCCGGGGGGGCGCCTGGGCCCCCCGAGGCTCCCCCGGTGCCCTACTTTGGCATATATTTAAAGGGTCCTCCGTAACCCTCAGAACAGGACTTCTTTTCGCGATCCCATCTCTGTTTCGCCGCCGCCGCCGCTTCCAAGATCGGGAGCACCAGGAGAACTCTTCCCGGCACCCTGCCGGAGGGGAGGATCACCACCGGGAGCTTCTCCACCACCATGGACGCCTCCCGGATGACTCGTGAGTAGTCTCCCTTGGACCATGAGTCCATGACCAGTACCTATGTGATGTTCTCCTCCCGTTCTTGTGCTTCACTAATTAGTCCTCGTGAGCTGCCCTACATGATCGAGGCACCTATGTAATCCTTATGCTGTTGCTATGTTGAGTTTGCTGGGATCCGATGGATTATGAGATTATGTTCAGATTGATCTTGAGTAATATATCTGATTCACCTCTTTTATATTTTAGTTCATAAGTAATTCTTGCATGTTCTCCGTTGTTATTTATTGCTTTGGCCGAGTAATAGGTAGTGACTCCAAGAGGGAACGTTATGCTCGATTGTGGGTTCATGCCCCTCGATGACTAGCTTGAGTGACAGAAACATGAGTCTAGGGGATGTGCTGTTGCCACAAGGGGAAAAACAACGGTGCTTGTACCCGCGGGTGCAAGGATTGTTTACTTTACGCAAAGTTCTTTCAATGCAGTTGTCTGTTGCATTGAGTTTACACTATGGGTGGGACTCGCAACTTAATACCAGCGAGATGTTCTGGATAGATATCTCAAGGTGGATGATTAGTAGTAGATATTGATGGATTTTGGTCTACTTACTTTGGCGTACCGCCCATGCTTTGAACCTCAACCTTTCTTGCAATGTAGTCAGCATTGGTTTGCGTTCGTGGTCCTGTCAATTGCCCAGCTGTAATTTGTTTACCTCACATAGCTGTTTTATCGTCTTTTGGGAGAGAGACATCACTAGTGAACATCATGAGACTCCGGTCCATATTACCATCATTGATCACATTCACTATTTACTTTTCGCTATTTACTTACTATTGCAAAACACTATCTATCACTACTATCATATTGCTTTTAACCCTTTGTGAACTACAAGGCCGGAGAGATTGACAACCTCTCTGTACTCGTTGGGAGCATAGTTATTTGTATCTGTGTGCAGGTCCACGTTGATTGCTAATTGCGCCGTTAGCAATTGACACCTACTTGTTGAACCTAGGAGTCTCTGGGGATTCGATCATTGGCATCTTTGCTAGGGGAAAACACTTCTACTTACTGCATCTTACACCTTCCACTTGGGGTAACCAACGAGGGGTTCGAGGCCCATCAATGATTAGTAGTAGATATTGATGGATTTCGGTCTACTTACTTTGGCGTACCGCCCATGCTTTGAACCTCAACCTTTCTTGCAATGTAGTCAGCATTGGTTTGCGTTTGTGGTCCTGTCAATTGCCCAGCTGTAATTCGTTTACCTCACATAGCTGTTTTATCGTCTTTTGGGAGATTGACGTCACTAGTGAACATCATGAGACTCCGGTCCATCTTACCATCATTGATCACATCCGCTATTTACTTTTCGCTTTTACTTACTATTGCAAACATTATCTATCACTACTATCATTTGTGTTTAATCCTTTGTGAACTACAAGGCCGAAGGGATTGACAACCTCTCTGTACTCGTTGGGAGCAAAGTTATTTGTATCTGTGTGCAGGTCCACGTTGATTGCTAATCCGGCGCCGTTAGTAGTTGACACCTACTTGTTGAACCTAGGAGTCTCTGGGGATTCGATCCTTGGCATCTTTGCTAAGGGAAAAACTTCCACAACACTGCATCTTACACCTTCCACTTGGGGTAACCAACGAGGGGTTAGAGGCCCATTAGGGACAAACACATCAATAACAAAGAGCATGTCAAAACAGCATCTCACAACAAGTTTCAGCACTTAACAGCCACATGCACTTTTGCAACAAATATTAACATGGCAATATGACACCTAACATGAATGCTACAGCAACCATCATGTAGAGCACTTCACAATGAACATTTTGACATATCATATGCTCCATTTGGATAAACTTGCACCAAGTTATTATATCTCAAACATGGCATCAAATTAATAAGTAACATCAGTTTATAACAAGTAGCACTCTTGTCACGATGATTAGGACCTCTAGATGAACTCAAACAAGCATGCCACAATGGAACAAAATGTAGAGCACATCACCACGATCATTTTGATATATCACTCGCCCAAAACGGATCTACGAGCACGAAGTTACAGCCATGCAAAGGAGGCAACAAAATATTGCAGAACTGGGACTTAGTGGTTTTTATACCTCACAAAAAGTCAAACGTGGATGGATCCGTGCGGGATGGAGTGGATCGGGACGGAGGCGTGCGTTTGGACGGAGGGACGGGTGGATCTCGTCCAGATCCACGGAGTTCGCCGGAGACGAAGAAGAAGAAGGCGGAGGCGGCGACAGGATGGTGCGGTGGTGGCGGCCGGGGCGGCGTCCGGCGGCGCGCCGGCGAGGGGCGGCGGCGGGCTGCGGCGGTTATGACCGGAGTTGCCGCGGCGGCGGTTGGAGATGAGGGTGAGGTGGCCCGGCAAATCGGGGGTCGCCACGTGGCGGCGAGGATGACGTGGCGGCCTCTGATTGGTTGGAGTGAGGTGGCAGCGGGTCGGACGTGTCCGGCGGCTGCGCGGACGTGTCTGGCGCGCGGAGGGTGAGGAAAATTAGGGTTGCACCGGGATTTCGGGGATGGGGACTGTTTTATAGTTTCTGGGAGCTAGGAAACTCCAAATGAGGAGCGATTTTCGGCCACGTAATCACGATCCGACGACCTAGAGGATGGGAGTGGTTGTGCTGGGTTTGTGGGCTGTTGTGGAGGGGGTCTTGGGCCAAAAGGAAGGGGTACTTTTAGCCCACTAGGTTAACCGTTGGAGTACCAAACGAACTCCAAACGCGATGAAACTTGACAGGCGGCCTACAGGTACCAAAACAACAATGCACGACAAGTCTCACCTCATTCTGAAAACGTTACACGGCCACACACGAAAGAAGGACTCGGGGGTGCCACGGGCACGTGTGTGAGTGTCGGAACTCGAAACGGACAACGGGAAGAGACGAGTGGAACTGGGTGCAAGTGACAACACGAATGCAATGCAATGCACATGACAACATGACATGGATGAAATGCACACATGCACACGACAAAACGAAGAAACCCGGAATGAAAGAAGAGCCCAGAATGGAATTGATGAAGTCAAAGTTTCATATATTGCCATAATTGGAAAGTGTTACATCTGGGGCATTACAAACTCTCCTCTACTACGAAAAGATCTCGTCCCGAGATCTAGGACTGAAAGAAGGAAGGGTACTCGGAACGAAGGTGATCTTCTCGTTCCCACGTAGCTTCTCGGTCGGTATGGTGTGACCACTTAACTTTCAAGAACTTGATTGACTTGTTGCGGGTCTTGCGCTCAGTTTCTTCAAGAATAGCAACATGGTGCTCACGATAAGACAAGTCTTGTTGAAGATCAATCTCCTCAAACGGAATGGTGCGTTCAGGTGTCTTGAAGCACTTGCGAAGTTGAGACACGTGAAACACATCATGAACATTTGCAAAGTTGGAGGGGAGCTCAAGTTGATAGGCTAGATCGCCTCTTTTGCCAAGAATCTTGAAAGGACCCATGTATCTAGGAGCAAGCTTTCCTTTGATACCGAATCTTTGGGTGCCTTTCATAGGATAAACACGGAGATAGACATGATCCCCAATGTCGAAAGCCAAATCATGATGCTTGCCGTCATAGTAACTCATTTTAAGCGACTGAGCGGCCTTGATATTCTCACGTATGACTTTGCACATTTCTTCGGATTCTGAGATCAAATCATTGCCAAGAAGTTGAGGTTCACCAGTCTCGGACCCGTTGAGAGGGGTACGGAACTTTCTGCCATAGAGGATTTCAAAAAGAGCTTTGCCGGCACTTGCTTGGAAACTGTTGTTGTAAGAGAACTCAGCAAACGGGAGACAATCTTCCCACTTCATGCCAAAAGAGATGACACAAGCTCCGAGCATGTCTTCGAGGATCTGGTTCACTCTTTCGACTTGACCACTAGTCTGAGGGTGAAACACAGTGCTGAAACGGATCTTAGTGCCCATGGCTGACTGAAAGGAGTCCCATAACTTGGATGTGAACAAACTTCCACGGTCTGAGGAGATAACTTGAGGAATGCCATGTAACGACACAATTCTGGAAGTGTACAACTCTGCCAACTGAGCTGCATTGATGGATTCTTTGACGGGAAGGAAGTGAGCTACTTTGGTTAGCTTGTCAATCACAATAAGGATAGCATCATTCCCCTTCTTGGACTTGTGAAACCCAGTGACGAAATCCATTTCAATGTGGTTGAATTTCCACTCGGGAATAGGAAGAGGTTGGAGAGACCGGCTGGACGTTGATGCTCTGCCTTCACTCTTCTGCAGACATCACATTCATTCACGAATTGGGCAATCTCCCTTTTCATGCGAGTCCACCAGTAAGATTGCTTGAGGTCTTGTCACATCTTAGAACTTCCAGGATGAATCGAGAGGAGGGAGTCATGTGCTTCGTTCATTATGAGCTTCCTGAGATCACCCTTGGGAACCACAAGTCTGTCCTCAAAGAACAAGGTGTCTTTGTCATCAACACGATAGCACTTGTATTTGGGAGTACCCTTAGCAATACCATGTTTCACTTTCTGCACCATAGCATCACTGAGTTGGGCCTCACGGATCTGATCTTCCAAGGTAGGAGCAACTTGAAGATTTGCAAGAAAGTCTTGCGGAACAACTTGGAGGTTGAGCTTCCTGAATGATTCACAAAGCTCGGGCTGAAATGGCTTGAGAAGGAGACTGTTGCAATATGCCTTTCTGCTCAAGGCATCTGCAATGACATTGGCCTTGCCAGGTGTGTATTCGATGCTTGGATCATACTCTTGGATCATCTCAACCCAACGAGTCTGGCGAAGGTTCAGGTTCGGCTGTGTGAAGATGTACTTCAAGCTCTTGTGATCGGTGAAGATGTCCACTTTTCTGCCCAACAGAAGGTGTCTCCACGTGATCAAGGCGTGTACCACTGCTGCTAGCTCGAGATCATGTGTGGAGTAGTTCTTCTCATTTGGCTTCAACTGACGAGAAGTGTATGCCACAATCTTCTTTTCTTGCATGAGGACACCACCAAGTCCTTGTAGAGAAGCATCACAGAATTCTTCATAGGGCTTGGACTCATCCTGAGGAGTAAGAACCGGAGCAGAAATGAGCTTTTCTTTGAGTGTTTTGAATGCCACATCACAATCAGGAGACCAGTTGTATTTGACATTCTTCTGCATCAAGTTTGAGAGAGGCTTGGCAATCTTGGAGAAGTTCTCAACGAACCTTCTGCCATAGCTAGCGAGACCAAGGAAGCTTCGGAGTTGCTTGACGTTCTGCGGGGGTTCCCAGTTGACAATAGCTTCAACTTTCTCGGGGTTGACAGAAATACCCTCAGCAGAAATGATATGGCCACGATATAAGACCTTATCGAGCCAGAATTCACATTTGGAGAACTTCACGTAGAACTTGTGTTCACGGAGCCTGTCCAGAACAAAACGGAGGTGCTTGGCATGATCTTCTTCATTCTTGGAGAATACCAAGATGTCATCCAGATAGACAAGAACAAATTCATTGGTGTAGGGGTTGAATATGAAGTGCATCATCCTCGAGAAGGTGGGTGGAGCATTTGCGAGGCCAAAAGACATGACCGTGTATTCATAGGAGCCGTAGCTTGTTCTGAATGCGGTCTTGTGAATATCTTCTTCACGGATACATATCTGGTGATAACCCATCCGGAGATCGAGCTTTGAGAACACTTTTGCTCCTTTGAGCTGCTCGAACAATTCATTGATGTTGGGGAGCGGATACTTGTTCTTTATTGTCTTCTTGTTCAATGGCCGGTAATCAACGCAAAGGCGCTCCGTGTCATCCTTCTTCTTGACAAATAGAACACCACAGCCCCAAGGAGAAGTGCTAGGCCTGATTAGACCCATACGCTCTTGCTCATCGAGTTGTCTCTTCAGCTCCTTCAACTCTTCAGGAGAAAGCTTGTACGGACGCCGGCATGCTGGCTCGGTACCGGGCTCGAGTTCAATGATGAATTCAACTTGACGATGCGGAGGCATGCCTGGAAGCTCTTCAGGGAAAACATCTTCATATTCATTGACCACCGGAATTTGAGAGATGGCATTAATCTCGCCCTTGTCATTGAGAGAGAATAGCCTGATTGTGTTATCTCGAGCTGCGAAGATAATCACATCTTTGTCTGGATGAGTAAGCTTGACTTCCTTATTTGCACAATCAATGTTTGCATCATGCTTGGAGAGCCAATCCATCCCAAGAATAAGATCAATGTCGGAGTTGCCGAGAGCAATAGGAGAAGCCAGAAATTTATAATTGCCCATCTTGATAGAAACGTTAGGAGCTACAATATGAGAGCTCATTCTCATTCCCAGAGAAACCACACGAAAAGGATTTTGCAAAATTTCTGTAGGAAACTCATGCTTGGACAAGAAAGGTTTTGACATGAAGCAATGCGATGCACCTGAATTGAATAAAACTTTTGCAGGAGCAGAGTTAACTGAGAGGTTACCCAATATCACATCAGAAGAATTCTCCGCTTGAGCTGCATTCATCAGATTCACTCTTGCTGCCTTGGGGTTGTGCTTGACAATAGCAGTACTGATAGGTGGAGGAGGCGGAAGGTGCCTTTGAGTACACTTGTTTGCATAGTGACCTTACTGCCCACACTTGTTGCAAGTCACTTTTGAGAGAGGACGGTGATAAGGCGCACTTGACTTCGAAGCTTGAAAGTGATTCTTGGACTGATTGCTTGGGTTGGGTGGGTGGGAGAAACCACGGCCACCAGAATGCTTGTTGTTGTTGTTGTTGTTGGGAGGGCGGAGCAATAGAGGAGGTGGAAGCCAAAACTTCTGCTACTTTGCGACCACTTGGGAAGAAGAGGAGGTGTTGACAGTATCTCTGATTCTCTTTTTGGAAGCTTCCATCTTGAGCTGGGCTGCCTCTTGCTTAAGTACCATGTTATAGGATTGATCAAATTCATCCGGCTCAAACAAGGTGAGAGCTAGTTGGAGTTCATCCTTCAGACCACCACGGAACTGATAAATCTTGCTCTTGGAATCTGGGATGTCTTGCTTGGCATAGCGGGCAAGGTTCTGGAACTTGACATTGTATTGATAAACGGACATGGTGCCTTGCTTCAGGTTGCGGAATTGCTCACACATACCTTCGGTGACACTAGTTGGAATGTGGTGAGAGCGAAAATCCTTGCAGAAGTCAGTCCACGAGATTTCGCGTCCTTCTCTGGAATCTTTGTACTGCTGCCACCAATCAGCGGCTTGGTCCTTGAGTTGGAAGGCGGCAAACTTGGCATAATCCTCAGGTCTCACGTTACTGCATTCGAAGTGTTTCTTGATGTCTGTTATCCAGTCTTCAACATCTAGCGGATCCACACAGTAACTGAATGCCTTCGGTTGGTTTGCCAGGAACTAGTTGAGTGTAGCAAAGTGAGGTTGGTTGAACAAGTTGCCTTGGCCTTGGTTCCCATGACCACCTTGATTTGCTTGATTTTCTTGAAAGTTCTGCATCATTTGCATAAGCATCTGGGTGTTCTGGTTCGTCGCTTGCATAATTGCTCTCCAGGCCTCAGACGGAGGAGGAGGGGAAGGAGGACGATCGGGAACTTCTTCACCCTCTGGGTTAGCGTTGGGAATTGTAACGCCCCGGACACACCCGCCGATGGTCGTTACTCCTAGCGGGATCTAGACTGGCCTCATATATCAATACTAGTCTTTTCTGTGCACTTTGTCCTCACTCGTGCGCACCCGGGAGCAACTTCCCGGTCGGTCACCCATCCTGAAACTACTCCAAGCTGAGCACGCTTACCTTTGGAGTTCTTTCCGAATGGGCTCCCGGAAAAGAAGGAATTCCTTATTGATACGAGTAGTCTATCATCCCTAATAAGCCAAGCTATCACGTACAGTCCCACTCAGAGGAACCGACGTCCTCGTCGGGTCACAGGAACGTTCCCTCTTGGCACAAACGTCTGTGCATCCAGTATGATACATGTGCCATGCCGTGTGCCATGATGGGTCACAAACGTCATGAATAACATGACCGAGCACCTGTCCGCAAACATCCGTGTAACCGCGAGGGTCGGCTCTGATACCAACTTGTAATGCCCAGTATGAGATTATACCTCCTACGTGTCGAGGCACGACTTAAAGGTATAAGCTCATACTAGAATGATCTCAAGTATGGTATCTTTGCACGACTCATGTAAAAGAGGGATGAAATTGCAAAAGAGTAGTTGGCTTACACTCGCCACGTCACACAATACATTACGTAAGCAATCATCATCCAAATAACATCACAGTCCGACTACGGACGAAGATCCAAATGAAAGATACCAAATAAATAAAGCCACAAGGTCCGATCGCCCCTAGTAGAAGCCACTACTGATCATCGGGATAGTACACGTAGTATTGCCCACGTTCTTCGTCGAACTCCCAGTACAGCTCTGTCCCATCTCCTGTGTAGTTCACCATAGTACTTGCATCTAGTGTTGTGTAGAATCTATGAGCCACAGAGGACTCAGCAATCCCGTTCCTGGGTAGCAAAACTATCGAAGCCTTGGGTGTGGAACAAGGCTGAAGAATAAGGTTGCAGCTGCACTAGCACTAGCTTACGTGTTTAGAGCGAGAAGAGAAGTGCCACGAGCGTCAAAGTGATCACGAAGTGATCCTATCTAAGCACGTCAAACATAACCCCACAGTGTTCACTTTCCGAACACCTTCGGAAAATGACCGTCATGGTTATTCACGCTGGTAGTGTATTCTGAACATGGTGTCAAGTTGTCTACAACCGTATATTAACAAATTCCCATCTGCCACATAACCGCGGGCACGGCTTTCGAAAGATCAAACCCTGCAGGGGTGTCCCAACTTAGCCCATCACGAGCTCACGATCTGCGGAAGTCGCTACTCCAAGGTGGGAAGACCCGAGTATTCTCGGAATCCCGTGCTCAAGATATTCCGACTAAGGTAAAACTAATCCAGCAAGACCTCCCGGCATGCCGACACCCTGACAGTAGCCGCGCGTATCTAGTCCCAGGCCACGACCGGATGAGCTATGGTTACAGCATCCAAATACCCCAAGTTGCCAAGGGGCGGTGCCGCAAGCTGCTCTAGGTTGGACCAACACTCATGTGGAGCACTGGCCCGGGTTGTTAATTAAGATCACAGGATAGCTAGTCCCTATGCAAGTTTTAGTTGTTAGGCAAATGGAGTACCAATGTCGGGGCTTGCTGGAAAAGCTTTAGCGCTAAGCGGGTTATCGAGGGGGTCCCATAACCCCAACCGTGTGAGGAACGCATAATCACGGAACATAACACCGGTTTAAAAGGTTCCTAGGGCGGCATGAGTGGAACAAAACACCAAGCAAGAGGCTTAGCCTTCCACCCATTACCAATATATAGATGATTTAGTTAACAGCTTATATAGTGTGATATCCCAACAATAACTTCATCATGAAGCAAGAATCTTCAATCTTCAATCTTCTCCTGCAACTAGCAATGCTATAAGAGGGGCTGAGCGAAGCTTACGTAGCCAAACAAAGGTTTGCTAGGTTGGGGGGTTAGAGAGATTCATGGCTACAATAGGAGGCTGACAAACAAACATGGGCATCAAGGCAATAAGCTAAAGAGCGAGACATCTAGCAATAGGCAAAGATAGTAATGATATCTGGGTCAGGTCATCTTGTCTATCGAGTCGTCAATGGAATCGTAAGACGGCTCCTCGTACTCAACCTCGGTAGGAACCTCGTTCTCGGTCTCGGCTCCCGACTCTACTCAACACAAGAACACAATAGGGCACAACATCAAATAAGGTGCAATGCACAATCAACATGATTCAAATATGATGCAATTCATGGCAAGGGATGAAGCACACAAAAACAACACAAAACAACAGGTTTAAATGAGGCCGGAATCAACATATAGCAAATCCGATAAGTCCTCATATGCATATCTTGAAATCGGTCCAGATCTAAACAAACCTTAAGTTAAAGTTGTGAAATAGTAAGTTAACATGCACCATGATGATCTACACAAAATTCTAGTCAATTTTCATATAAAGTTTGTTTAATTCGGAGCAACGGTCTAGAAGATATGAGCAAAACAAGACAAGCAAGGCAACGGTGAAAGATGCACCCAAACATCAAGCAAACACACTCCAAACATGTAAACAACATGATATTATGATTCTACATGCAAAATCACACAAGTTTCATATAGGGCACGCTCAAAACGGAGCAACGGTTCAACACATACACACAAAACAAGATACAATGCAAAGCTGAAGTTAACAACCACATAGCAACTTTGGAGCAAGAGATATATATGCTACAGCACCCAAACATGATGACAAGAAGCATGGACATGAAGTAGACATATCCTACAGCAAACAACTCCATTGGAGCAACTCCATAGGAGGCATGGATCAATAGCAACAAGCTACACCAAATTGATCATGCTGATAAAAACCTGACAGGTATAATTTATAGCAACTTGGGAGCAAGAAATAAATAAGCTACATCAAGCCATATGTGCAAGTGAGGGCATGGATGGATAGAAAATAACATGGACAACAAGGTATGATCATTGGCCACTCCAAAACAAGCATGGATTTGAGTGGGGCATCAAGCAAACATAGCATCCGGTTAAAACAGATTCCAGACTTAGCAGTTTTTTCATTAAGTATAAAACAGTAACATTGGCATGGCATGTTTACAAGCTTGTTTAAGTCACCTCAAGGCATATCATGGAAAGTGGTTTGCACCACAGCAAAGACCATATGATGGTGCTTCTAAAACATATTGACACGTGACATGGGGACAAACACATCAATAGCAAAGAGCATGTCAAAACAGCATCTCACAACAAGTTTCAGCACTTAGCAGCCACAAGCACTTTTGCAATAGAGATTAACATGGCAATATGACACCTAACATGAATGCTACAACAACCATCATGTAGAGCACTTCACAATGAACATTTGGCCATATCATATGCTCCATCTGGATAAACATGCACCAAGTTATCATATCTCAAACATGGCATCAAATTAACAAGTAACAGCAGTTTATAACAAGTAGCACTCTTGTCACGGTGATTAGGACCTCTAGATGAACTCAAACAAGTATGCCACAATGGAACAAAATGTAGAGCACATCACCACGATCATTTTGATATATCACACGCCCAAAATGGATCTACGAGCATGAAGTTACAACCATGCAAAGGAGGCAACAAAATATTGCAGAACTATGACTTAGTGGTTTTTATACCTCACAAAAAGTCAAACGTGGATGGATCCGTGCAGGATGGAGTGTATCGGGAAGGAGGCGTGCGTTTGGACGGAGGGACGAGTGGATCTCGTCCAGATCCATGGAGTTCGCCGGAGACGAAGAAGAAGAAGGCGGAGGCGGTGACGGGATGGTGCGGTGGTGGCGGCCGGGGTGGCGTCAGGCGGCGCGCCGGCGAGGGGCGGCGGTGGCGCGGAGCCGAGGGTCGGCCGGAGGCAAGCCCCGCGGCGGCGGGCTGCGGCGGTTATGGCCGGAGTTGCCGCGGCGGCGGTTGGAGATGAGGGTGAGGTGGCCCGGCCAATCGGGGGTCGCCACGTGGCGGCGGGGATGACGTGGCGGCCTCTGATTGTTTGGAGTGAGGTGGCAGCGGGTCGGACGTGTCCGGCGCGCGGAGGGAGAGGAAAATTAGGGTTGCAACGGGATTTCGGGGATGGGGACTGTTTTATAGTTTCTGGGAGCTAGGAAACTCCAAATGAGGAGCGGTTTTCGGCCATGCAATCACGATCCGATGACCTAGAGGATGGGAGTGGTTGTGCTGGGTTTGTGGGCTGTTGTGGAGTGGGTCTTGGGCCAAAAGGAATGGGTACTTTTAGCCCACTAGGTTAACCGTTGGAGTACCAAACGAACTCCAAACGCGATGAAACTTGACAGGCGGCCTACACGTACCAAAACAACAACGCACGACAAGTCTCACCTCATTCCGGGAACGTTACATGGACACACACGAAAGAAGGACTCGGGGGTGCCACGGGCACGTGTGTGAGTGTCGGAACTCGAAACGGACAACAGGAAGAGACGAGTGGAACCGGGTGCAAGGGACAACACGATTGCAATGCAATGCACATGACAACATGACATGGATGAAATGCACACACGCACATGACAAAACGAAGAAACCCGAAATGAAAGAAGAGCCCAGAATGGAATTGATGAAGTCAAAGTTTCATATATTGCCATAATTGGAAAGTGTTACATCTGGGGCATTACAATGTCAATTAGTATACCACCACCAACAGCAGCTCGTCTTAGTGGTCGCTGACTCTGATTATGTATCTCCGTGTAATGGTAGTAGTCGTTCGAGGGCTAGATGATTTACAATGCTTTGTTGGTTCGTAGGTTGTAAGGACTGAACTTGTTGATTTTGCAAACCGGTATATATCTAGAATACCGCAGTTCTGGTTCTATATCTGTTTCAGTGATGATTTGGTTGATGTTTTCTTTTCTACTCATCTGAACTAAACACAACCTTGTCTAGCCATTTGTATTGTGTCTGTGATTTCTAGTGCTAATTATATGACGGAGCTAATTGAACCATTAGAGAAAGTTGATGGGATGAGAAAATCCAGTCTATTTTGGTGGCATGTCTCCGTACTGGAGCTTAATGTGAGATGTGCAGTTTCTAGCTTGTAGATGTGTGTGCTGATGATGTTGCTATCTTTCTCATTTTTTATGTGGACTCAAGATGTGTGATAATGATTTCTGATTTTGAGCCCACTTCAATTGTTTAGAGTAACGTGTGGACACAATTCAGGTTTTGTCCCACTACACACTGCATTGTTTTGAGGTTTTGTACATCAGCTTCCTTTTTATCTTCTTATTTAAACTTGTTGCGTTACCTGTGACACATGACGCCTAACTGCTTAACTAATTTTCTGCTAATTCAGCTCACGCGGCGCTGCGGTACGCGGATGTTGATGCAGAGTAGAGAGATACCTCTAGAAGTCGCCTTCCTGTCCACCTCTTCAGAAGTGCCACTGCCTCGGACATGATGACATTAGAACCCAGTTCGTTTCATAGAGATATGGGGTCAGGAAAACCAAGTAGTTCATTTGTTCCTGCTAGTTAAACTTGGTCTGTTATAGGGATATGCAGGTCCATCTAATTACATGTTATTCTGAAACTGTTTGAGCAATGGTGCGGTGGCATTAGTCTGTAATGCGCTGACAATGGCCACTACTTCGGGCATTGCTAGATGCATTTCCCTACTGCCATGTTGTTTTGTAGTAGTTTTGCTACTTTGCGTATTCTGGGAGCAAGTACAATGAGGTTATATGTTATTTTTGTTCACTTGATATCTGCACTGCCCTTCCTTGCATAATTTGATGTCGTTTTACTTGTAAAGATTGCAATTTTAGATGTTTGCACTATCTTATGTAAATATGTCAATCCCTGTCAACCAAACAAGTTTTTTATATGGAGGGAATTGTAACTGAATGGGTTTGGTGGTTTCAAGGGGTTTTGAGGGGATTGGGTGGAAGGAAGGGATTCACCCAATCCTCTGAAATCCCCCCTCCCCAAACCTACCCAATCCCTCTGTGCCAAATGAGGCCTAAGGGCGACCATGGTGGCGTCAACTACTTCTTGTTCTACGGCTCTGTGTAGATGACTAGGCCGGCAGTACTTACCAAAGAATGGGTAGCTATTTTACAGTTTGATACAATCTCGTACTCCCTTTGTAAAAACTATATAAGTGCGTTTAGATCACTACCTTACTATTTGAAGATAATCCTGAGCAAGCTTTCCTTACTACGGTTCTCTTGTACGGGTTCGGCTCACGTGCAGGGCTCCCTGCAGGATTTACCGTGCAGGGCCAATAAAGGGGCGCCACATATCTTTGTGGGCCATGGACTCAATTAAATTAGATTTATTTTGTTTTCGTCTGAAGTTTATTTCTTGGAGATGCTTCTATCTTATCTCACCTAATCTACCCGAAAGAAACAAATACGGAGAAAGAGGCACGCGAATGTTTGCTAGCCTAGCGACGTCGTTGGACCGTCCAGTACCAGTGAGGGATGATGTGGATGCTGGCGGCAACCGCGAAGGAAGACATGCACCATTACGTGGCCCACAAATATACGTGGCGCTCCCTTATTGGCCATGCACAGTAAATCCTGCAGGGAGCCCTACACGTGAGCCGGACCCCTCTTGTACTGCCTTTGTGAAGACGAAGTGAGTACTTGTTTGAGGTTATGCCAGGATTGAAAATAAATTTCGTTGGAAGTGAAGTCTTTATTGTTTGTGATGATGGTCTTATTGTAATATGTCCATTCCATAATGTAGTGCATATGAATTTTTGAAAAGTCAAACCAAAAACTTCGACCAAGTTATTAGAGATAACTTATTATATCCACAATACCAAATATATAAAGTATGAGAATTCATCCTATAATGAGTCTAATGATATAAGTTTGGCATTCTTGATGTAAATGTTTTTCTTCATAAATTTCGTCAAAGTTTGTGATGCTCGACTTCTAAACAAGATCTATATGCAATAAAACAATGTGTTGGTGTATTGAACATGGGTATTCATACCTTGACTATGCACACACAACTACAGCCTCCCCAACGGCAAGGGCTTGACGGAGGATGGCCTTTCTAATCATCCAAGACTTGGTAAACGAAACCATGAAGAAGACCTCGAGGCAGGTAATTGAGAGTACTAAAGATAAAGATACAAGACACTGACAAGCTACAAGCCGACAGGCTTTGGGCCGGTAGAATCAAGATCGGCAATCTCCCCTCCACCGCTCCACCGTGGCAGTTGTCAGGAACTTGCCGACAGGTGTCGAGCGGGCAGGTAGTTAGGTGAAGCTTGTCGGAACACGTGGTGGCCCAACGCTAAAGAAGCACTTTATTGACACCCATTCAAGGGGCGTATCAAAGGAATAAGAGGTAGCTAGGTGAGAGACACGGGTGGAGCTGGGCTCCCTTGTCGGCATTCCCCCTCAGCGTGACACATAACAGAGCTTTTAATGCTTTTGTCCTAATCCGTCGTTAGGTATGGTAGCACTGTAGCCACTATTTGCGTAATGTATTTACCATTTTTCCATTGTGGCAGCCTCTTTCATCTATAAAAGGACGCCCATGGCAACCTTTACAAAGGTCGACACTCTGGCCATTTGCACTACATAGCTGCACGTCCCAAGCTCCTTGCCGGAAAGGTTGCACTCTTTTGTAACTTGGGTTTTCCACATATAATTCCTCCAAAGCAGGAGTAGGGTTTTACGATAAACACTGGCCCGAACCTGGGTAAATCATTGTGTGCTGATTTGCTAGATCTGCTCATTGTGCATTGCGCCCCCTAGTTGAACCGCAAAGGGGCCTTGCTGACCCCATAGATTGTCGTATGAAGACACAGAAGATGTCTGGCAAGTCCAGCAAGGCCTCCGAGAAATGCACTGTAGAGTGCAACACGTATGTTGAGGAAGCAGAGACCTCTGCCCACAAGAGCAAGAAGTCCATAGCTACTGCACCTACAACGAAGCAAGTTCGTGCAATGTACGATGGGTCTAGTGACACTTTCACCATAAGTGCCACCTTTGACAACAAATAGGAAAGCGCGCTCATTGCTTTCCCATGTGCGAATGCCGATGTGTTTGCCAGGCAACCATTTGACACCCCCGGCGTTCCCAGGGAAGTAATTGAGCAACACCTTGATGTATGTCCTCACGCAAAGCCCATCAAGCAGAAGGTCAGGAAGCAGGCGCTGGAACGACAAAGAATTCACCACCCAAGAAATCCAAAAGTTATAAGTTGCAGGTTTGGGTAGGGGAGTGCTGCATCCAACATGGTTAGCAAATCTAGTGGTAGTTTGCAAAGCAAATAAAAAGTGGAGACTTTGCATTGATTTCACCGATATCAACAAAGCATGTCCAAAATATCATGTTCCTTTGCTGCGAATTGACCAAATTGTGGAATACACTACCGACTGTGATATCCTCTCTTTTCTTGATGCCTACTCTGGTTATCATTAGATCTTCATGGCCAAGGAAGATGAGGAGAAAGCTGCATTCATAACTCCATGTGGCACATTATGTTTTATATGTATGCCTTCCGGATTAAAGAGTGTCAGAACAACTTTTGCAAGAGCTATGCAAATTGGTTTTGTTCCTCAGCTGCACAGAAATGTGGAAGCCTATATGGATGATATAGTGGTCAAAACTAAGCACAAATCAACACTTGTCTAAGATCTAGAAGATTTTTTTTTTGCAAATTTGTGCAAGATCAACTTGAAGCTCAATCCCAAGAAGTGTGTTTTCGGTGTCCATCGGGCAAGCTTCTTGGGTTCTTTGTGTCTCAACATGGAATTGAAGCAAATCCTAACAAGATCACAACTATTGAGCAAATAGAAGCACCAAAGCGCGTCAAGGACGTATGGCGTCTTGCTGACTGCGTTGCCACACTGAGCGGGTTTATTTCCAAGTCAGCTGAGCGCACCTTGTCATTTTTAAAAATCTTAAAAAGGGAAGGTCCTATGAAATGAACCCCAGAATCAGAGGCAGCACACCAAGACTTGAAGAAATACCTCTCCTCTCAAGCAGTACTAGTTGTGCATAAGCCACAAGAGCCGTTGCTGCTATACTTGGCGGCAACTAATCAAGTGGTAAGTGTTGCACTAGTGGCTGAGAGAAACGCAGATGATGAAGATGTAACAACCGCAGGCCCACAAGCTGATGATCCAAAATCTTCTACAGCAAGGTTAGTTTCCGACAAGTCAGGATCTGTGCAAGAAAATGAACAAGACCATCAAGTTGTGCCGAAGAAGAAGATGATATAGCACCCAGTTTATTTGTCAGATTTCTGTTGTAGGGGCTATGTCAAGATATTCTGGGGGTGAAAAAGTTGCTTTTTGGCCTTCTCGTGGCCTCACAAAAGTTGTGCCATTACTTCCAAGAACATCAAGTCACCGTCGTCACCCGCTTTCCGCTCCAGCGCATCTTGAGAAATCCAGAAGCCACCGGCATGATATTGAGTGGGCGTTAGAATTTTCAAGTTTTGATTTGAAGTTTGAGAGCACTTCGACAATTTAGATCAGGGCCTTAGCAGAGATCATTGCAGCATGGACACTAACACAAGACAAAAAAGTACCAGAGACCTCTCTTCCGGGCAAGGAAAATACATATGATTGGATTATGTACTTTGACGGTGCTTTCACGCTTCAGGGCGCTAGTGCTGGCATGCTGTTTGTCGCACCCTCCAGAGAGCACCTCAAATATGTAGTTCAAATGCATTTTCCAATGGAGAAGGCCACAAATAACACTGCTGAGTATGAAGGATTGCTTGCTGGTCTGAGGATAGCAATTGACCTTGGTATCAGAAAATTGATCATCAAAGGCGACTGGCAGCTTGTTGTAAAGCAAATAAATAAGGATTATCAGAGCCCATTGATGGAAGCATATGTTGATGAGGCGAGGAAGTTGGAAGAGCACTTTGACGGTTTGCAGATGGAGCACATCCCCCGTGCTCAGAAGGAAGCTACCGACAACCTATTAAAACTTGCCGCAAAGAGATTTCTCGTGGAATCGAGAACTTTTGTGCTACAAATAACTCAACCATCAGTGAGGCTAGCAAAGAAGAGGAAACTGAACACTGATGGTTACTTTCCGGTAGAGCTGTTAGCAGCCGCCAGGAAGGTTGACACCTATGACAAGACACCTCTTGCTGATGAGCAGAAATCCGTGACAAGGCAAGCCCTTGTTTTTGAGGTGTGCGCTGTGCCATAGGAAGAACAACCATCGCTCCTTGCCTTCAAGCCACATGCTCCGACATGGGCGCAATAAATTGTCCAATACCTGCAAACAGGGGAACTTCCCAAAGATCAAGAAGGGGCTAAAAGAGTAGCTCGTCAGTCGAGCATGTATCAGTTTGTTGACAACATTCAGAAAAAGACTAAATGAGATGAAATTGAAGTGCATTTGCCGCGAAGACGCACAAGAGCTGCTGGCAGATATACATGGAGACATGTGTGGCTCCCACATTGGCTCACATGACCTTGTAGCAAAAGGTTTCTGGAAATGTTTGTATTAGCCGACAATCCTCCAAGATACAATGGCGGTGGTAACAAGATGTGAAGCATGCCAGTTCCACGCCAGGACATACACGGTACACCAGCCAGCTCAAGCCCTTCGAGGTCTAGAGGATGGACATCCTCGTCCATTTTCCTCATGCAACCGGCGGCTTTGAGTTCTTGTACGTAGCAATCGACAAGTTCACAAATTTTCACGAGGTAGAGTTGATACGTCTCCAACGTATCTATAATTTATGAAGTATTCATGCCATGTTTATAACAATTTTATATGTTATTGGTATGATTTGATTGGAACTAACCCGGACTGACGATGTTTTCAACAAAACTACCATGGTGTTTTTTTGTGTGTAGAAATAAAGGTTCTCAGAATGGGCTAAAAATTTATGGTGTTTTTTATGGACCAAAGGAGCCCCCCAAAGCTTCGAGGAAGGACCAGAAGCCTCATGAGGAAGCGACAAGCCCGGGGGGGCGCGCCCTCCCCCAGGGCACGCGGAGCAGGCTTGTCACTCCCTCGTGCCCCCCTTGACGTGAGACCGATGCCAAAAATTCCTATAAATACCAAAAACCCTAGAAAGAAACCAAAACTTCTACTCCACCACTGCAAGCCTCTGTACCGAAGCAATCTCATCCGGAGGCCTTCTCCGGCACCTTGCTAGAGGGGGAAATCATCACGGGGGGGGGGGGATCTTCATCATCTCAGAGCCCATCATGACGAGGAAGGAGTAGTTCACGCTCGGGGCTGAGGGTATGTACAAATAACTATGTGTTTGATCTCTCTCTCTCCCTCTCGTGTTCTTTATTTGGCACGATCTTGATGTACCACGAGCTTTATTAATATAGTTGGATCATATGGTGTTTCCTCCTCTCTATCTTGTTGTGATGAATTGAGTTTTTACCTTTGAGGTTTCACTATTATCGGATTGAATACTTTATGGATTTGAGAACACTTGATGTATGTCTTGCATATGAATACCCGTGGTGACAATGAGGTATTATATTGATTCACTTGATGTATGTTTTGGCACTCAACTCGTGGATTCCCGAGGTGACATTGGGGTAATCTATGCATAGGGGTTAATGCATGTTTTTGTCCTACTTTCTCCAGTAGAAATATTGGGGCACTCATTGAAGTTCTTTGTGTTGGATCGAATATTATGAATTTGAAGTTGTTTGATGCATGTCGAATAATCAACTCACGTATACTTGTTGTGACATTGTAGTATCTAGGTGACATTAGAGTTGGTTGATGTGTATTATATGGTGTTATTTAAGTACGAACTCTAGGGCTGTTTGTGACACTTATATGAATAGCTCAATAGATTGATCGGAAAGACTAACTTTGAGGTGGTTTCGTACCCTACAATAATTTCATCTTATGTTCTCCGCTAGATAAGAACTTTGGAGTGATTTTTTTGTCGCACGTTGAGGGATTGTTATATGATTTAATTATGTTAGCACTGTTGAGATATTGCACTAGCGAAAGTATGAACCCCAGTCCTTGTTTCCAAGCATTGCAATAAAATTTGTGCTCCGCTTTATCACTTGTTGCCTTGCTGTTTTTATATTTTTAGATTACAAAAACCTATATCAACTATCCATAGTACACTTATAACACCACTATCCATAGTACACTTATAACACCACCTCTTCGCCGAACTAGTGCACCTATACAATTTACCATTGTATCGGGTGTATTGGGGACACAAGAGATTTCTTGTATTTGGTTGCAGGGTTGTTTGAGAGAGACCATCTTCATCCTATGCCTCCCACAGATTGATAAACCTTAGGTCATCCACTTGAGGGAAAATTGCTACTGTCCTCAAAACTCTGCGTTTGGAGGCCCAACACGAGTCTACAAGAATAAGGTGTGTAGTAGACATCAAACTCTTTTCTGTCCCCGTTGCCGGGGAGGTGAGTGCTTGAGGGTATATATTTAGATCTTGCAATTGAATCCTTTAATTTCTTGTTTATCACTAGTTTGGTTTATAAAAGAAAACCACACAAATATGGAATTGAGGCTGCCTCATATTATTCATCTTTATCATGTCTTTCTTGAAAATGATGGATCGGAAAATTGTGCTCTATTGATAGAAGAATAATTCAATAAATATTTGGCATAACATCCATGAGTGATAAGCATGATTTCAATGTTACTAGTATGAATTCTTTGAATATCCATGATGCTAGTGTTATGCAAAGCCATAAGCTTGGGGATGCTATGTTTGATGAAGATGATATTTTTAGTCCCCCCACTTTTCATGTGCAAATTTGTTACTCCCTCCATTCCCTTATACAAGACCACTATAAAAAATACATGTTGCATCTACACAAGGCCACTAACAATAATTGAGACAAAAATATATAATATTTTCTCGTACTAGCAACTTATTTAATACTTACATGCATGCAGTCATAATGACACTATGCTACTTCCTTCTCATTTCTTCCTTCATGCATGCGAGCATATTAATGATCCCGGTTAACAAGAAGAAAAATTAGCTTGAAAAACAGTCATTAAATTTTACCTTGGTACCTGTAATCTGAGTATGTGGCCTAGTATAAGGGAATGGAGGGAGTATGATGATTGCATGCCCCTATTTATGACGATTACAATATTTATGAAAGTGGGTTTGGAAGAGTGTAAACTCTAGGAAGTAATGATCCCACTATTTTGGAGGGTGTTAAATCTTATTGTAATAATTATGAAAGTGGATTTGGAGAGGTCATGACTTTGTTTAGTGATGAATCCACTATTTTGGAAGAGGTTTCAATTGATTAAGATAACAAAGTTGCTATCTATGATGATTATGGTGATGACATATATGCTATAAAGAATAATGATAACCATGAAACTTGTCATCATGATTTTAATGTTTAATTTGATTATACCAATCAAGTATCTCATGATAGTTATTTTGTTGAGTTTACTCCCACTATTGTGAAGGAGAATAAATTTGCTTATGTGGAGAGTAATAAAATTTCTATGCTTGTGGATCATGAAAAGAATGCTTTATGTGATAGTTATATTGTTGAATTCATTCATGATGCTACTGAAAATTACTATGAGAAAACAAGCATGAAAGAATGCTTTATGTGATAATTGTAATGCAATAATATCAAGTTTCCTCTCTATGTGTTGAAAGCTTTGAAGTCATGCTTGTTTTGCCTTCCTGTGCTAGTTGATTCTTGTTCCCATAAATTGTTTGCTCACAAAATCCCCATGCATAGGAAGTGGGTTAGACTTAAATGTGCTTGCCATGTGATTGATGATGCTCTCCTTGTGTTGCAATTCTTTACTTCTATGTGAGCATCATTGAAATAATCATGCCTAGCTAAAAAGGCATTAAAGAAAAACGCTTGTTGGGAGACAACCCAATACTTATACCTACTATTTTTTGTGTTCACATAATTAAGATATTGTAGTAATCATGTTTTATAGCTTTTGTTTTAATAAAATTCCAAGTATAGCTTTGGGATAGTGTGGATGATAGTTGATTTGATTCTGTGCAAAAACAGAAAGTTTTGCGTTCAGTGCAGAAAATCCTATATATTACTGGAATGTGATATTTAGCTGAAATTTTACACATGATCGATATACAAAGTTCCTACGTTTTCCTATTTTATAGAATTTTTAGAGTTGCGCAAGTATGGTCATTGTTCAAATCATTAAATACTATTCTATTTTTGACAGATTCTGTTTTCAATGCATAGTTTGTTTGTTTTAGTGTTTTCATAGCTTATATTAAGTGATATAAATTGTGGAAATGATAAGGTATATTATGCATTGTGCGGGAACAATTACGAATCTTGGCTTTGACAGTACCAAAGTGAATGATTTTCTTTATTACACGATTTCTGTAAGTCACAATAGGTCACGATTTCTGTCATGCTTGTACATCCATGTCAATTTTATGACAGAATCAAGATAGTCATACATGTGCTGTCGTAGAAGTGTTCCATGAAAATACTAAAATTATCATCACTAAAGTGTCCACTTCCATACAATAATGGCACATCATGGAAGTGCTTTCGTCAAGGGTGACCGGCACGTGGCATCCACCGTAATGGGTCGCCATTAAGCTACCGGGTCTGGTTTTGGATCCGATAACCCATTAACAACCACAACCAATGGTGATTTTCCATGTGTAAAATTCTCATTGGCCAAAGGAACCACGTGTCAACTCCGTGTTGGGACAAATGTCAACCATCCAATGGACAGGAGGCGCCTATGATACCTCGACGCGTGGCATGTCCCAACAATGGTCCATTTAGGTTAAAAAGGTCGGCCCAGCCAAAGGCCCATATAATTTACTCAGGTACTAGTGGGCTGGCCCACCAACGAACTGCTTAAACATGGTCCATTTACGGCCCACCGCCAGAACTGGCCTATTAATTGCTCGCCCAGTCTTTGGGCCCCATTGTGGCCAAGTGAGTTTTCGACTTGTTAGAGGCCCGATGTGGACATGGGCCCATTTCAGCCCAGTGAGTCTTTCGGCTTGGTAATGGCATGTGCTTCCCATGGGCCATATAAGGTCCGACGTGACATCCGGCCCATTAATGGTGCGTGATCACAACAAATATAGTTCAGCCCAGCCCGACTTTGGGCCTGTTAAAGGCCTGCTGTACAATGGCACGTTGATGCTTGTAATAAGCTTCCGGCCTCTTAAAGGCCCATGATATCAGTGGGCTGACCAAGGCCCGAGATATGTTTTGGCCTGGTAACGGCCCATCGTACAACTAGGCCAATAATGGCCCTAGTTATATTTCAGCCTGCTAAAGGCCCGTGGATGACTCCCGAAAACTGTGGCCCAACATGCATTTTGGCCCGCTAAAGGCCCATTGTGTCTTCTAGGCCATAACAGACCAGAAGAATATTCATCCTATTAATGGCACAAAGCTACATGAGCCCAACTAAACGTTGGGGTCCACTAAAGGCCCAAATAAACATTGGGTCCACTAAAGGCCCACCTAAACATTGAGCCCAATGAAGGCCCATGTGTGTTATGGGCCCGGCGCACCGTGTCCGTGAAGGCCCCATATGACGGGTCCATGCATGCCCAATTAAGTTGAGGGCCAGCCCAATTATGGCCCGCTGAAATGCAGGCCTGTTAGAGGTGAATGTTTCGGCCCCGTCGCCTACATCAGAATTTTGCCCTTTTTTGAGATAGCGTATAATGCCATATAGGGTAACTAGGAATTTAGAACAAACCTACCCTATAGAATAAAGAAATTACGACATAATAACTTAGAATAAACCTACACTATACAATAAGGATTTAGGGTATATTACATCCACTTGGCACCAAAGCTTGCCACCAGTGATCATAAAGCGCAACCAAGAAGCAGATTACAAAAGTTGGGCATCAAAGGTCCTGCCATTACAACACAACAAAATAATACCAAACCAAGAACACTTCCAAGATAGTTCAAGAAATTTAGCCTTGCGAGGGAGCTGTTGCGCAAGCAGCTGAGCAAGGCTGTGAGACCGGCCTAGCATGTCGGTCATATCTTCCAGTTGTAGCTGTTAAGCAATGGGGTTATCACTGGAGTTCTCCGCGATCTTCCTTAGGGATTGAACTTCAATACGAAGTTGAGTTGCATAATGCCTTTCTGCTTGAAGTTGAGACTGAAGAAATCAAACTGATTCAGGCAGTGAATTCTGTGAGCTTGTGTGACTGCTAGTCTTGAGTAGCTTGAACATTGCATCAAGACATGACTTTGGGGTTGTCTCGCTATCTTCAAGATGTTTTGCCTTCTTTGCTGCAATATATGTTGGGTTTTTCTCACAGCCTTCAGCAGATTTATGCATGTCATGGATAAAGGCTTTAAAATGACCGACTTACATTAACAGTTAACACCGGCTCTATAATGCCCTTCTCCATGTGAAGGGAAGGATAACTCAAGTATTTCAGCACATAATCTTCTTTATAAGCATTGCCAATACTCTACATTTTGTAGGGAGTAATTATATATATGATAATACTGGAAGGAATAGAGGATAATGAAGATAATATGCAGATTGATGCTACATAATCAACTGCCTATCCATGTAAGTGCAAGCGTTAGAGGACAAAATGTACTAACAAGAGTAATGGGCTACACTTCTGCACTGGCATTGTATGTGTATTCAATTTTTTGGTAAGATTACATATAGATCTGATTTTTTTAGTAAATTGTGGGAGAGGGAGATAAGATGTAGAGTAATGCTACACAATGAACCACTCCCTCCTTCCCATAATATAATAGTGTTTTGTAAACTGGTCTACTCTACAAAACACTCTTATATTATGGGACAGAGGGAGTAGGTGTTAATGTAAGTATAGTGATACAAGACGTTCGGTCCTTACAAGAGGACCGCAGAGCTAAACCTCCTCAAAAGCATTTGGTTGATTCTAAATTTATGCAAGAGTCAATACGGATCTTATAATGCCCAGCAAATGGAGGATAAGGAGGCTAACATATGTAGTGATGCTACATAATCAACCAGCTATGAAAGTGAGTATGCTGATACAGGGCAAGAGGTACTCACAAGAGCAATGCAGTGTGTAATATAGTTGCAAGATTTTGTGGTCCCTTGAGAATGAATATTCTTCTGCAAACAGTTTTCGTACAGGTGAGACGGTAAGGCACATGCAAAAATGTAGTTGAAATTGTGATGTGATATCATAGACAGTACCTTATGTTGCACACGAGACTAGTGTGTAACAAGATTATTCCAGTCACTGTCTACTAAATGTAGCATCGGAGACTTTACAATTTTTTTGTTTAGAGGCTTGCCATCGAAGTACGCTTGCCTCGGGTAGCAACGATACTTCATCAACGCATCCTTGAAAAGCGCAACCAAGCTTTGCTCGTCTTTACTATCCAATTTGGTCCTCGCCTATTTAAAAGAATGAAATCTTTTGTATTCTGTCAGCATAAACATATGCACCAATTGCCATGAATACCATTAATACATTACTTACACGTAAGTTGCATAGGAAGATTGTAAATTCTTCTTTTGTCTGTGGTATAATCTTTCCATGAAGGAAAGATGCGCACAAAGTTCCTGACAACAATAAAAGCTTCGTCTTCTAAACTCGGAAGAAATGGAACATGGGTCCTATTTGTCGCAATTGGGGCTCTCTATCGTTCGAAAAGGTATTTGGCAACTTGAGTTGGCGTACTCTTTCCTGGAATGGGGTTTTTTGCATCGTAGAGCTGGTGCTATGTCAACCGGCATTGTGATATTGTTTGTTGTAGTTGGGGTTTGCTGAGTTGGGGCATTTGGGATGGGCAGTGGAGTAGGGCTAGAGTCTGCTAGAGTTGGGGTTGTGTTTTGTGGGTCTGGTGATATTGCCACCACATCTAATGGGGTATTTGATTTATCAGGTGTCACTACTTTTTCCAAATACTTTGATTGGGCTCCTTCACGATCAACAATTGTCCTATTCCTTTTGAACATCTGATACACAAGAACACCATTTGAATGGAGAAATATGGTATGATGACATATAGAATATGTACTGAAAATGGATAGGTAGGGCATATTCACATAGACGATGTCTAAACTAAGCAAATGGCAGTGCAACAAAGTAGAAGCAATGGAAATAATCATTTGCAAGATATATGCGACCAATATAACCGTGGTAAGTTAGAGGAAGCACCTTGATGGGTGAATAAGATAGGGCATCCGCCTCTGACTCGTCCACTAGGGAGCTACATTGAGTTAGGTCTTCCTCTAGCTCAGAATCATTGTTAG
Source organism: Secale cereale (assembly GCA_902687465.1). NCBI lineage: Eukaryota > Viridiplantae > Streptophyta > Magnoliopsida > Poales > Poaceae > Secale > Secale cereale. The sequence continues at coordinate 427,480,900 of LR738714.1, forward strand.
GATCATATTCTGAACATGAATCTGTACGTGGAGAGCGTGTGCATTGCATTGCATCCAGACTCAATCTCAATCCCTTAATGCCAAGTTTGAAAGCCAGGGCATTGTTCTGCTTTATTCTTCTCATGCGTGCAAGCTCATAATCATTATGATGATGTTCAGTATCTAAGATTTATGAAAACATAGAAGTTGTCAGATTATCTGTGGTATGCATTGCGGGTTCTACTCGAATAGTGCCTCCCTACAAACCCCAGTGTATACAAAGTTTATCCCCCAATCGTCCTGACCAGATCACACAAAGAAATAAAAACCTCTTATGTCTCTAGAAGGGGTGGACGCACATTACAAAACTGAAGTAGGAATTAGCATCATATCAAATTCGTGTTTGAACAAATAAACTTAAGAATTATGAGTGGCATAATGTTTAGATTCAAGGGTGTAGTGCTGGTGGTGCGACCCAAAGCAAGTAGGCATATTGTATTCCATGTAAAAGACAGTAGTCTATGTAAAAGGTGGATATAACACTTTTCTTTCTATACAATGCAGTGTTCGTTGCCCACACATGATGGAAGAGATCACACAGAGAAATACTATTCACTCATGTCAGGTGTTTGATACATCTCCGTCATACCTATAATTTTTTATTGTTCCATGCCAATATTATTCAACTTTTACATACTTTTGGCAACAATTTATATGCTTTATTTGGACTGACTTACTGATCTAGTGCCTGGTGCGAGTTCCTGTTTGTTGCATGTTTTTGTTTCGCAGAAAATCCATATCAAACGAAGTCCAAATGCGATAAAAATTTACGGAGAATTATTTTGGAATATATGTGATATTTAGGAGGTGGAATCAACGTAAAGAAGGCCCGAGGCGTCCACAACCCACCAGGGCGCGCCAGGGGTGCCCGACGCACCCAGGTGTATCGTGCCCTGTCTGAACGTTGGTTGGGGCCCTTCTTCTGGCGCAAGAAATATAATTTATGAAAAAATCATGTTAAAATTTAAGCGCAATCAAAGTTATGGACCTCTGGGAATTTAAGAAACGGTGAAGGGCCAGAAAATAGGAAGGCAAAACAAAAGAGAACAGAGAGACATATCCAATCTCGGAGGGGCTCTCGCCCCTCTGCCGCCATGGAGGCCAAGGTCTAGAGGGGAAACCCTCCTCCCACCTATGGAGGAGGCAAGGAAGAAGAAGAAGAAGAAGGGGGCTCTCCCCCTCTCCCCCGATGGCGTCGGAGTGCCGCTGGGGCTAGGATAGTGACGACGATCTACATCAACAATCTTCCTACCATCAACACCAACTTTCTCCCCCTCTATGAAGCGGTGTAACCTCTCTATTCCCGCTGTAATTCTATGCTTAAACATGGTGCTCAACACTACATACTACTATCCAATGATATGTGGTTATCCTATGATGTTTGAGTAGATATGTTTTGTTCTATGGCATAATCATGATCTTGGTTGGTATGATTATATATATTTTATTTTGGTGTTGTCCTACAGTGCCCTCCGTTCTTGCGCAACCGTGAGGGGTCCCTGCTGTAGGTGTAATGCCAGTATGCGACTATGTCTCCCACGTGTCAAGGCATGACTTAAAGACATAAGCGCATACTAGAATGATCTCAAGTATGGTATCTTTGCACATCTCATGTAAAATTCAGGGATGAAATTGTAAAAGATAGTTGGCTTACACTCGCCACATCACACAATGAATACAATAACATACATCATCCAAATAACACAGGGTCCGACTAAGGACGAAAATCCAAATGAGAAAGATACCAAAACACAAGCCCGGATCCTCCTAGTAAGAACCACTACTGATCGTCGGGATACGAAACATAGTAACGTCCACACTCTTCATCGAACTCCCACTGAAGTTCTGAACCATCTCCTGCATAGGTCTCAGCGGTACCTGCATCTGGTGTGTGTTGAATCTGTGAGCCACAGAGGACTCAGCAATCCCGTTCTCGGGTATCAAAACTACCAAAACCTTAGGTGTGGAAAGGCTAAAAATAAGGGTTGCAGCAAGCACTAAGCACTAGCTTACGAGTTTAGAGCAAGAAGAGAACAAGTGCCAATGATCGCCTAGTAGATCAAGAAGTGATCCTAGCTACTCACGATCAAACATAACCCCACCGTGTTCACTTCCCGAAGCCCTTCGGGAAGAGACCATCACGGTTACTCACACAGGTAGTGTATTCTCATGTATAAGGTGACAAGTTATCTACAGCCAGATATTAACAAATTCCCATCTGCCACATAACCGCGGGCACAGCTTTCGAAAGATCAAAACCTTGCAGGGGTGTCCCAACTTAGCCCATCACAAGCTCACGATCCGCGGAGTCGCAACTCCAAAGTGGGAAGACCCGAGTATTCTCGGAATCCCGTGCTTAAGATATTTCGACAAAGGGAAAACTAATCCAACAAGACCTCCCGGCGTGCCGACACCCTGATAGTAGCCGCGCGTATCTCGTCTCAAGCCATGATCGGATGGGTGATTCTACAGGTAATACCAGATACCTCGAGTTTTCCCAAGGCGGCCCCGCAGAACCCCCAGTTTGGACCAACACTCATGAGGAGCACTGGCCCGGGTTGTTAATTAAGAACTCGGGTTTGCAACGCCCTATGCAAGTTTTAGTTATTAGGAAAATGTAAAACCAAAGTTGGGCCTTGCTGGAAAAGCTTTAACCAGAGCGAATTATCAAAGGGGCCCATAAACCCCAACCGTGTTAGGAACGGAAAAATCAAGGAACATAACACCGGTTTATCGGTTCCTAAGGTGGCATGAGTGGAACAAAACACCAAGCAGAAAGGCTTAGCCTTCCACCCATTACCAATATATACGTGCATTAGTTTATAACAGGTATATATTGTGTTATCCCAAACAACTTCATCATGGAGCAATCTTCAAAACTTCACCTGCAACTAACAACGCTATAAGAGGGGCTGAGCGATGCGTAGTTAGCCAAACAATGGTTTGCTAGGAAGGCGGTTAGAGTGTTTCATGGCAACAGTAGGGGGGCTGACAAACAGGAATAGGCATCGATGCATATCTAAAAGAACGAGACATCTAGCATAGGCAAAGATAGAAGTGATATCGGGGAATGGTCATCTTGCCTGTTGATTCCACGGAGGGATCCTCCTCAAACTTAGCCTTGAAAGGAACCTCGGACTTTGAATCATCACCGGGCTCTAACCAACACAACAATGCAAACACCGGAACAATAATCAATCATCATGTAATGCTGAAACACATGATGCATGAATATGATGCATATGAACATGGGTAGGATATGATGCAACTTCTAGGGACAAGTAGAATGCACAATTATCATGGTAATAAACAAGATCACAAGCAAGTAGGAACACAAGAAAAAGGGAAACAAAACTAACTTAGTCACAAAAGGTTATGTAGTTGATTAAAACAAGCACCCAACAAGTTTAATAAGTTGTTTAACATGGCAAGGGGTGCATCTAGGAACAACTACCTCATGCTAGCATTTTAAATGGGCCGGAAAGAACAAACAACAATTTCCGAAAACTCCCATATTCATTTAAATACTAATAGGACAGACCTGAGAAAGTCATATTTTAAAGTTGTTAAACATGCAAAGTAACAACACCACATTAATCTACACATTTTTCCACCCCAAAACATATAAAGTTTGTCAAATTTGGAGTTAGGGTTATTTAGTTATGATTTGTACAAGTTTGAGCATATTTAAACACAAATTAAATCAGAAAATAATTTAAATGTTGTTAGCATGGCAACAAACTGCATATTAATATTCTACATGAAAAACTAGGCAGTTTTCATATATAACTCATTTTCATCAGATGCACATATTAAAAGATATGAATTATGCAAAGAAAATGCAAAAAAGAAATTAAAACAAAAACAGGAAAAGGAAAATGAACTAAACTGACACGGTCTGGACCTAGCTCTAGCCACTGACCCGTGGGTCCAGAGGAGCGGAGGTGGCACCAGCGGGTGTGGGAGAGGGTGCGAGAAGCGCTGAGGCTGACCGGTGGGATCGGCCTGTCAGTGGGACCGAAAAATGGCAAAAAAGGCCTAAACTACTGGGTGTGCGGGGTATCGAACCCAGGATCTCCTGGTTACTAGAGAGAGCGTCGAACCACTAGGCTAGTCTGAATCTGCTGACAGAAAGGGGGCAAGGTGCAGGTAAACATCTACGCAGAGCCGAGCCCTCTGTCTCCGTCGGAGAAGACGACGGCTGCGGCAACGGCGCTGGCGAGGGCAGCCGTGGCGATGGCGGGGCTAGATGGGTCACGGCGGGCGTGCGGGATTTGGTTGCGGAGCGGCTCGGGAGGCATGGTGCTAGGAGAAAGCCGGGGCTTCTCGGGCTCGAGCAACTTCTCGGTCGGCCGTAGAGGCGCGGGAGGTGAGAAGCAGCACGGCGCAGCGGCAAGCAGGCAGGGCACGTGGGGAGCGGGTGTGCGTGCGTGAGGCAAGCGCAGCAAGGAGAGCAGGCCACGTGGGGAGCACGAGCAAGATCCGGAGCTCCTAAACAAGCCAACTGAAGAAAATGCCCAGAGCACGGCGGGCACGACCTTGGAACGAACGCTATGGCGCCTACGGAGCTCTAAGGACGACAATAAGTGGCAGGAGGGGGAGCTGGGTATACCTCGTATACCTGTGACAAGAAGGAGAGGCCGATGACGAGGCTACAACGACGCGGTCGACCTCTGAACTCCGGCGCGAACTCTGACCAAGGCGAAGATGGAAGCAGAGGAGGAAGCCCGGCTCAGTCTTGGCGATCTCCTCGACGGCGTAGTGGAACCAGAGGGCAACGAGGACGAAGGGGAAGTCGATGGACCTGAGGATGGCGGCTGGAGGTGACCGGAGGGCGGTAACGACGGCGAGCATGCTCTCAGCCATGCTCGGGTGCTCGTGGGGGAAGTAGAAGGAGGGAAGGGGAAGATCCCCTTGGTGGCGGCGGCGAAGAAGGAACCCTAAGGAGGCGCGGCTGCTTTAAATAGGGGGGATGGGGACGCGCTGGCCTCGATGTCCGTGAGCTCGAGCTCACGGTGTTGGCGCTCCAGAAGGTAGAGGAGGGAGACGGTGTTGTAGCGGGGCAGGTGAGCGCTCAAGGGGGGAGTCGCTGGCAGGCGGGCCCAGGCGCGAGGGAGGGCACGGCGCGACTGCGCGCATGGGGAGCTGGCTGGGCCGCGGTGCTGGGTGCTGGGCCGAGGTGGCTGTGGCTGCTGGGCTGCTGCTGTCTCTCTTCCTTCCCTTTTTCTTTACATTTTCTGTTTAAATAATAAACAGCTCCATAAAAGAAAAAGTACATGGGGCTAGGAGAGGAGTTTGATAGATATAGAAATATTCTCAAGCTCCTAGAATTACACACTATTTTATAAAATTGTCCGGGGCATTTTTAGAGGAAGTAAAATAATTCAAGTTTGAATTAAATTCAAACTTGAGCCATTTTAAAACCTAACCAAAACAATTCCAAAAGAGGTGAAGCTATGCAAGGTGACTTAGGTCAAGGTAACAAGGGTGTGGGGAGGAGATGAACATTTTTGGAAGAGGCTAAGTCACTTGCAAAATTGCTTAAAGAAAGGAAAGGAAAGTAGGAAGGAGAAGTAGAGGTGCAAGAAGAAGAGGGGTAGGGTTAGCATGGCCATGGGCTTGCGACCACCATCACACCACAATATCAAGGACCAACACAAGACAAACTAAGGGTGCATAACACAATGACAAGTGAAGAATTCTATGAAGATTATGATGCCATGATGATGATGAGCAATGCATGGATGCATAAGGAAAAATAAAATGACAATGCAATAACAATGGTAATGCATAATTGACAAGAACCCCCAAGGAAAGAACAAGGATCAAATTGATAAAAGCTTTATTGCCATATATGGAAGGTATCACATATGGGGTGTTACAAACTCTCCACCACTACAAAAAGATCTCGTACCGAGATCTAGGACTGAAAGAAGGCGGGATATTCGGAACGGAGATGATCTTCTCGTTCCCATGTAGCTCCTCGGTCGGTATGGTGTGACCACTTCACTTTCAAGAATTTGATGGACTGTTGCGGGTCTTGCGCTCAGTTTCTTCAAGAATAGCAATGGGGTGCTCGCGATAAGACAAGTCTTGTTGAAGATCAATCTCTTCGAATGGAATGGTGCATTCAGGCGTCTTGAAGCACTTGCGGAGTTGAGACACGTAAAACACATCATGCACATTTGCAAAGTTAGAGGGAAGCTCGAGTTGGTAGGCTAGATTGCCGCTCTTGGCAAGAATCTTGAAAGGGCCCATGTATCTTGGAGCAAGCTTGCCCTTGATACTGAACCTCTGAGTGCCCTTCATGGGAGAAACACGGAGATAGACATGATCTCCAGTGCCGAAAGCCAAGTCACAATGCTTGCCGTCATAGTAGCTCTTTTGACGCGATTGTGAGGCCTTGAGATTCTCACGTATGACTTTGCACATTTCTTCGGCTTCTGAGATTAAATCATTTCCAAGGAGTGGACGTTCACCAGTCTCGGACCAGTTGAGAGGGGTACGATACTTTCTACCATAGAGGATTTCAAACGGAGCTTTGCCTGTACTTGCTTGAAAGCTGTTGTTGTAGGAGAATTCGGAAAATGGAAGGCAATCTTCCCATTTCATACCGAAGGAGATGACACAAGCTCTGAGCATATCTTCGAGGATCTGGTTCACTCTTTCGACTTGACCACTAGTTTGAGGATGAAACGCAATGCTGAAGCGAATCTTTGTGCCCATGGCTGACTGAAAATAATCCCCGAACTTGGAAGTGAACAAGCTTCCGCGGTCTGAGGAGATCACTTGAGGAATTCCATGCAAAGAAACAATTCTGGAGGTGTACAACTCTGCCAGCTGAGCTGTGTTGAAGGATTCTTTGACTGGAAGAAAATGTGCCACTTTAGTTAGCTTGTCAATCACCACAAAGATAGCATCATTTCCTTTCTTGGACTTGGGAAAACCGGTGACGAAATCCATCTCAATGTGATCCAATTTCCACTCAGGAATAGGTAGAGGTTGAAGGAGTCCGACTGGACGTTGATGCTCTGCATTCACTCTTCTGCAGACATCACATTCATTCACGAATTGGGCAATCTCCCTTTTCATGCGAGTCCACCAATATGATTGCTTGAGGTCATGATACATCTTGGAACTACCTGGATGTATCAAGAGGAGTGAGTCATGTGCTTCGTTCATTATGAGCTTCCTGAGATCACCCTTGGGAACCACAATACTGTCCTCAAAGAACAAAGTGTCTCTCTCATCAACACGATAGCACTTGTACTTGGGAGTAACCTTAGCAATACCATGTTTCACTTTCTGCACCATAGCATCACTGAGTTGGGCCTCACGGATTTGATCTTCCAAGGTAGGAGCAACTTGAAGGTTTGCAAGAAATCCTTGCGGAACAACTTGGAGGTTGAGCTTCCTGAATGATTCACAAAGTTCAGGCTGGAACGGTTTGAGAAGGAGACTATTGCAATACGCCTTTCTGCTCAAGGCATCTGCAATGACATTGGCCTTGCCAGGAGTATACTCAATGCTTGGATCGTACTCTTGAATCATTTCAACCCAATGAGTCTGGCGAAGGTTAAGATTTGGCTGAGTGAAGATGTACTTCAAGCTTTTGTGATCGGTGAAGATGTCCACTTTTCTGCCCAACAGAAGGTGTCTCCACATGATCAAGGAATGAACAACCGTTGCTAGCTCAAGATCATGTGTGGGGTAATTCTTCTCATTTGGTTTCAGCTGACGCAAAGTGTATGCCACAATCTTCTTGTCTTGCATGAGAACACCACCAATACCTTGCAATGAAGCATAAAAAAGACTTCATAAGGCTTGGACTCATCCAGAGGAGTAAGAACCAGAGCAGAAATGAGCTTCTCTTTGAGTGTCTTGAATGCCACATCACAATCAGGAGTCCATGAGAACTTGACATTCTTCTGCAACAGGTCGGAAAGAGGCTTGACAATCTTGGAGAAGTTCTCAACGAACCTTCTCCAATAGCTAGCGAGACCAAGGAAACTTCGGAGTTGCTTGACATTCTGCGGAGGTTCCCAGTTGAAAATAACTTCAACCTTCTCGGGGTTCACAGAAATGCCCTCGGCAGAGATAATATGGCCAAGATAGAGGACTTCTCCGTGAGCACCGGTTCTATGCCAAGCACCTCTGTTTGGTCCTTGACAGGCTCCGTGAGCACCGGTTCCGTGCTAGGCCTGATTAGACCCATACGCTCTTGCTCATCGAGTTGTCTCTTCAGCTCCTTCAACTCTTCAGGAGAAAGCTTGTATGGACGCCGACATGCAGGCTCGGTACCGGGTTCAAGTTCAATGAAAAATTCAACTGGACGGTTTGTAGGCATGCCTGGAAGCTCTTCAGGAAATACATCCTCATATTCACAAACCACCGAAATCTGAGAAATGGCATTAATCTCGCCCTTGTCATCGAGAGAGAATAGCCTGATTGTGTTATCTCGAGAAGCGAAGATAATCACGTCTTCGGAAGGATGAGTAAGATTGACTTCTTTATTTGCACAATCAATAAGAGCATCATGCTTTGAGAGCCAATCCATCCCAAGAATGAGATCAATGTCCGAGTTACCGAGAATAACCGGGGAAACCAAAAAACTGTAGTCACCCATATGAATAGATATGTCCGGAGCAAACACGCTAGAATGCATTATTTTTCCCGGAGAAACAATTGATAACTCCCTTGGTAAACTTTTGATGTCAACATCGTGCTTCGATGCAAAAGGTTGAGATATGAAAGAGCATGATGCACCCGAATCAAACAAGACTTTAGCATGAATTGAGTTAACTGGAAGATTACCAATTATCACATCGGAAGAATTCTCTGCTTGAGCTGCACTCATCAGGTTCACTCTTGCATGCTTGGGATTGTGCTTGACAATAGCATTGCTGACAGGTGGAGGAGGCGGAAGGCGCTTCTGAGTAGACTTGTTTGCATAGTGACCCTTCTGGCCACACTTGTTGCAAGTAAGTTCTGAAAGAGGCCGATGATAAGGACCACTTGGTCTTGGAGCTTGGAACTAAGGCTTGGACTGATTGCTCGGGTTGGGTGGGTGGGAAAATCCACAACCACCTGAGTGCTTGTTGTTGCTTGGACGATGGAGCAATAGAGGAGGCGGTAGCCAGAACTTCTGCTGCTTGGCAACCACTTGAGAGGAAGAGGAGGAGTGAACAACATCTCTAATTCTCTTTTTGGAAGCTTCACACTTGAGCTGAGCTGCCTCTTGCTTGAGAGCCACATTGTAGAATTGGTCAAATTCATCCGGCTCGAACAAGGTGAGAGCAAGTTGGAGTTCATCTTTCAGACCACCTCGAAACTGATATATCTTGCTCGTGGCATCGGGGATGTCTTGCTTCGCATAATGAGCAAGATTCTAGAACTTGACATTGTATTGATAGACGGACATGGTGCCTTGCTTCAGGTTGCGGAATTGATCACGCATGCCTTCAATGACACTGGTTGGAATGTGATGAGAACGGAAATCCCTGCCGAAATCAGTCCACGAGATCTCATGACCACCTCTGGAGTCTTTGTACTGTTGCCACCAATCAGCAGCTTGATCTTTGAGTTGGAAAGTGGCAAACTTGACATAATCCTCAGGCCTCACGTTACTGCACTCAAAGTGCTTTTTGATGTCTGTGATCCAATCTTCAGCATCTAGCGGGTCCACACAGTAACTGAACGACTTTGGTTGGTTTGCCAGGAATTGGTTCAGTGTCGCAAAGTGAGGTTGATTGAATAGATTGCCTTGGCCTTGGTTCCCATGATTGCCTTGATTTGCTTGGAAATTCTGCATCATTTGCATGAGCATCTGAGTGTTCTGGTTCGTTGCCTGCATAATCGCTCTCCATGCCTCAGACGGAGGAGGAGGGGAAGGAGGGCGTTCAGGAGGACGCTCTTCTTCACCCTCTTGGTTAGGGTTGGGAACCTTCTTAGGAGCCATCCTGAATATGATGACAACTGTTAGCCATTGATGCAAAACAGGTAAGCTGGATCAACGGCTAGAAATTTGCAACATAAGTCTTCACAATGAACATTCGAACAAAATGAATGAATGAATTCCACAGCTTAATGGTACAACAATCTTATCGAGAAGCCACTTGGGAGAACAAAAGATAAAATAAAAACAACATGGTACAGATGGAACAAATACATGATAGAAGTTTCGTCCCACATGTTCGTGCTGAATGCCCCATGGTACGTGTTACAAAGGGTCTTGCAATCCCCGGATCAGCATAGCCAAGGACCCTTTAAGATGCAAATCCCAATTGGAACAACGCCCATGAAACCTCTTCACTCGATGTTGAACCCCAAACCTCATACCATGCACTCGTTGGAAGAATGCCTACGAGCTACTTGAAACCCACCTATTAATTCCCGAAGCTTTCCAGTTATGCAATCTGGTGTTGGGGATACAGGGGAAGCACCGCGCACTCAACTCTAAACCTACATCCAGCTGTATCCATCCGTCAACACATAACCAGTCATCCTAGGAAACTATTTACCTCGGACCTTCGAAGCGTATCCGCTATACTAGCTGTGGCAATACTCCCGAACTATCTCCCCAGTACTGGGTGACGTCGGGGTTATCTCTCCACCAGACATGCATAGAAGAGTTTTCGATGTCGGCCGCCTCTGGTATTCTAGAACCGCTACGATACATTTGTGACGACAACACCTCGGAGCTCAACTCCCCGGGACACTGCCACAACCCCTAAATGACAGGAGGCATCGAGAACAATGTTCTCGTCAAAAAGATATCAGAACAATCCAAACAATACCCGCGTGATCCTAAAAAATTGGTGAAATTTTGAGAGTAGAGGAGATAGAACAACGTCAGGAGTCCTCACCAGAGTGATGAAGGGGATGAGGAGTAAAAAGAAATCCTACTCTCCTATATATATATATATATATATATATATATATATATATATATAGGACTCAAAACATTTTTGTGTGTCCCTAGACTCAACCGTCAGCGATTCGATCAATCAGGGGGGCTCCTAGGTTGGAGAAGGCTCTGAATACCAACTTGTAATGCCCAGTATGCGACTATGTCTCCCACGTGTCGAGGCACGACTTAAAGACATAAGCGCATACTAGAATGATCTCAAGTATGGTATCTTTGCACATCTCATGTAAAATTCAGGGATGAAATTGTAAAAGATAGTTGGCTTACACTCGCCACGTCACACAATGAATACAATAACATACATTATCCAAATAGCACAGGGTCCGACTACGGACGAAAATCCAAATGAGAAAGATACCAAAACACAAGCCCGGATCCTCCTAGTAAGAACCACTACTGATCTTGGGGTACGAAACATAGTAACGTCCACGCTCTTCATCGAACTCCCACTGAAGTTCTGGACCATCTCCTACATAGGTCTCAGCGGTACTTGCATCTGGTTTGTGTTGAATCTGTGAGCCACAGAGGACTGAGCAATCCCGTCCCCGGGTATCAAAACTACCAAAACCTTAGGTGTGGAAAGGCTAAAAACAAGGGTTGCAGCAAGCACTAAGCACTAGCTTACGAGTTTAGAGCGAGAAGAGAACAAGTGCCAACGATCGCCTAGTAGATCAAGAAGTGATCCTAGCTACTCACGATCAAGCATAACCCCACCGTGTTCACTTCGCGAAGCCCTTCGGAAATAGACCATCACGGTTACTCACACAGGTTGTGTATTCAGATGTATAAGGTGCCAAGTTATCTACAACCGGATATTAACAAATTCCCATCTGCCACATAACCGCGGGCACTGATACGTCTCCAACGTATCTCTATTTTTTGATTGTTCCATGCTATTATATTATCCTTCTAGGATGTTCTATGGGATTTTATATACACTTTTATATGATTTTTGGGACTAACCTATTAACCTAGAGCCCAGTGCCAGTTTCTGTTTTTTTCTTTGTTTTTGAGGTTTACAGAAAAGGAATATCAAACGGAGTCCAATTGACGTGCCAATTTTTGATGATTTTTTCTGGACCAAAAGAAGCCCCCGAAGTAAAAGAGTTGGGCCAGGAGAGCCACGGGCTGCCCACGAGGGTGGGGGCGCGCCCACCCCAGGTGGTGGCGCCGCCCTATCTCGTGGACGGCCCGGAGGCCCCCGTGACTTGTGCCCTACGCCAAAAATTCCTATAAATACTGAAACCTTCGGAAAATAACCTAGATGGGGAGTTCCGCCGCCCAAAGCCTCTGTAGCCACCAAAAACCAATCTAGACCCTGTTCCGGCACCCTTCCGGAGGGGGGCAACCCTCACCGGTGGCCATCTTCATCATGACGGTGCTCTCCTTAACGAGGAGGGAATAGTCCACCCTCGGGGCTGAGGGTATGTACCATTAGCTATGTGTTTGATCTCTCTCTCTCTCTCTTGTGTTCTTGAGATGGCACGATCTTGATGTATCGCGAGCTTTGTTATTCTAGTTGGATCTTATAATGCTTCTCCCCCTCTACTCTCTTGTAATGGATTGAGTTTTCCCTTTGAAGTTATCTTATCGGATTGAGTTTTTAAGGATTTGAGAACACTTGATGTATGTCTTGCACGTGCTTATCTGTGGTGACAATGGGATATCATGTGATCCACTTGATGTATGTTTTGGTGATCAACTTGCGGGTTCCGTGACCTTGGGAACCTATGCATAGGGGTTGGCACACGTTTTCGTCTTGACTTTCCGGTAGAAACTTTGGGGCACTCTTTGAAGTTCTATGTGTTGGTTGAATAGATGTTTCTGAGATTGTGTGGTGCATATCGTATAATCATGCCCATGGATACTTGAGGTGACAATGGAGTATCTAGGTGACATTAGGGTTTTGGTTGATTTGTGTCTTAGGGTGTTATTCTAGTACGAACTCTATGATATATTGAACATTACTACGGACTCTTGAATAGATCGATCAGAAAGAATAACTTTGAGGTGGTTTCGTACCCTACCATAATCTCTTTGTTTGTTCTCCGCTATTAGTGACTTTGGAGTGACTCTTTGTTGCATGCTGAGGGCTAGTAATATGATCCAATTATGTTATCCTTGTTGAGAGAACTTGCACTAGTGAAAGTATGAACCCTAGGCCTTGCCTACTATCATTACAACACCGTTTATGCTCACGTTTACCTTTAGTTACCTTGCTGTTTTTATATTTTCAGTTTATAAAAACCTATATCTACCATCCATATTGCACTTGTATCACCATCTCTTCACCGAACTAGTGCCCCCATACAATTTACCATTGTATTGGGTGTGTTGGGGACACACGAGACTCTTTGTTATTTGGTTGTAGGGTTGCTTGAGAGAGACCACCTTCATCCTACGCCTCCCACGGATTGATAAACCTTAGGTCATCTACTTGAGGGAAATTTGCTACTGTCCTACAAACCTCTGCATTTGGAGGCCCAACAACGTTTACAAGAAGAAGGTTGCGTAATGGACATCAAGCTCTTTTCTGTCGCCGTTGCCGGGGAGGTTAGTGCTTGAAGGTATATCTTTAGATTTTGCAATCGAATCTTTTAGTTTCTTGTTTTATCACTAGTTTATTTTATAAAAGAAAACTTAAAAAATGGAATTAAGGTTACCTCATATGCTTCATCTTTTTAACATCTTTCGTGAAAATGATGGGAAGGAAAATTTTGCTCAAGTACTAGAAGAAGAATTACATAGAATTCTTGGCATAAAATATGTGAATGATGAGCACCATTCCAATGTTGTTAGTGTGAATCCTTCGAATATCCATGATGCTAATGATATGCAAAGCCACAAGCTTGGGGATGCTATGTTTGATGAAGAAGATGTTTTTTGTCCCCCAAGTTTTGATGAGCAAATTTATTATGTTGAAAGCATGCCTCCTATTTATGATGATTATATTGATGAAAGTGGATTTGGAGAGGTCATGACTTTATTTAGTGATGAATCCACTATTTCGGAAGAGGTTCCAATTGATTATGAGAACAAAGTTGCTATCTATGATGATTATTGTGATGACTCGTATGCTATTAAGAATAATGATAACCATGAAACTTGTCATCATGATTTTAGTTTTCAATTGGATTATGCTTCACATGATAGTTATTTTGTTGAGTTTGCTCCCACTACTATTGATGAGAATAAATTTTCTTATGTGGAGAGTAGTAAATTTTCTATGCTTGTAGATCATGAAAAGAATGATTTATGTGATGGTTATATTGTTGAATTCATTCATGATGCTACTGAATTATTATGAGGGAGGAACATATGCTTGTAGGAATTGCAATAATATCAAGTTTCCTCTCTATGTGCTTAAAGTTTTGAAGCTACGCTTGTTTTGCTTTCCTATGCTAGTTGATTATTGTTCCCATAAGTTGTTTGCTCACAAAATCCCTATGCATAGGAAGTGGATTAGACTTAAATGTGCTAGTCATATTCTTCATGATGGTCTCTTTATGTTTCAATTCTTATCTTTTACGCGAGCATCATTGAAATCATCATGCCTAGCTAGGGGCGTTAAACAATAGCGCTTGTTGGGAGGCAACACAAATTTATTTTGTTTCTTTGTTTTCTCTTCTGTTTAGGAATAAATATTGCATCTAGCTTCTGTTTAGATGTGGTTTTGTGTTTTAATTAGTGTTTCTGCCAAGTAGAACCTTTGGGAAGACTTGTGTGAAGTTTATGTGATCTTGCTGTGAAAAACAGAATCGTTAGCGCTCGCTAGAATGGTCATCAGATTTTACCGGAGTGTGCTATTTAGTTGATTCTTTTTGCAGATGATTAATAGAAAAATGCCTCACGTTTACTAATTTAGTTTGAATTTTTTGGAGTTACAGAAGTTTGCAAAACCTGCAGATTACTACACACTGTTCTGTTTTTGACAAATTCTGTTTTTCGTGTGTTGTTTGCTTATTTCAATGCATCTATGAGTAGTATTGGGAAGTATGAACCATAGAGAAGTTGGAATACAGTAGGTTTAACACCAATATAAACAAAGAATGAGTTCACAACAGTACCTAAGTGGTGGTTTTGTTTTCCTATACTAATAGAGCTCACGAGATTTTTGTCTAAGTTTTGTGTTGTGAAATTTTCAAGTTTTGAGTATTGCTTTGATGGACTATGGAACAAAGAGTGGCAAGAGCCTAAGCTTGGGGATGCCCATGGCACCCCAAGGTAAAATTCAAGGACAACCAAAAAGCCTAAGCTTGGGGATGCCCCGGGAAGACATACCCTCTTTCGTCTTCATCTATCGGTAACTATACTCGGAGCTATATTTTTATTCACCACATGATATGTGTTTTACTTGGAGCGTCTTGTATAATTTGAGTCTTTGCTTGTTAGTTTGCCACAATTATCATTGCTGGACACACCTTTTTGATAGAGTTAAATATGGCCTAGAAATTGTTAGAACACTCTATGTGCTTCACTTATATCTTTTGAGTTGAATAGTTTTTGCTCTAGTGCTTCACTTACATCTTTTAGAGCACGATGGTGGTTTTATTTTGAAGAAATTGTTGATCTCTCATGCTTCACTTATATCCTTTTGAGAGTCTATTAAAACAGCATGGTAATATGTTTAGGCTATAAAACTAGTCTTCACATGATAGACATCCAATATCAATGTAGTAAAAACTTTCACACTAAGTGCATTGAATATGATGAGAAGTTGGATGCTTGATAAATGTTTTGAGATATGAGGATAGTGATATTAGAGTCATGCTAGTGGAGTTATTATGAAATTGAGAAACACTTGTGTTAAAGTTAGTGATTCCCGTAGCATGCATGTATGGTGAACCGCTATGTGACGAAGTTAGAGCATGAGGTATTTGTAGAATGTCAACCTTTGTGTGGAGGTCAGGGGCGCGCGATGGTTAACTCCTACCAACCTCCCCCTAGGAGCATGCGTTGATTGCTTTGTTTCAATGAGTCGTAATTTTTTGCAATCAGTGTATGAGTTCTTATGACTAATGTTGAGTCCATTGATTATACGCACTCTCACCCTTCCACCATTGCTAGCCTCTCTTGTACCGCGCAACTCTCGCCGCTACCATACACCCACTATATCCTTCCTCAAAATAGCCACCATATATTTTCCTCAAAACAGCCACCACACCTACCTATCATGGCATTTCCATAGCCATTTCGAGATATATTGCCATGCAACTTTCCACCGTTCCATTCACACGACACGCTTCATATTGTCATATTGCCATGCATGATCATGTAGTTGACATCGTATTTGCGGCTAGGCCACCATGCATATTTTTTCATACATGTCACTCTTGATTCATTGCACTTCCCGGTACACCGCCGGAGGCATTCATATAGGGTCATACTTTGTTCTAGTATCGAGTTGTAATATCGAGTTGTAATTCAATGAAAGTGTGATGATCATCATTATTAGAGCATTGTCCCATGTGAGGAAAGGCTAAATAAAGAAAGCCCCTCCAAAAAAAGAAAAAAAAGGAAGTCCAAAGAAAAAAAGAAAGGGCCAAAAAAAGAAAAAAAAAGAAAAGAAAAGAAAAAAGGGACAATTGCTACTATCTTTTTCCACACTTGTGCTTCAAAGTAGCACCATGTTCTTCATGATAGAGAGTCTCATGTTTAGTCACTTTCATATACTAATGGGAATTTTCATTATAGAACTTGGCTTCCATATTCCAACGATGGGCTTCCTCAAATGCCCTAGGTCTTCATGAGCAAGCAAGTTGCATGCACACCCACTTAGTTTCTTTTGTTGAGCTTTCATACATTCTTAGCTCTAGTGCATCCGTTGCATGGCAATCCCTACTCACTCACATTGATATCTATTGATGGGCATCTTGGTAGTTTTGATAGTAGTAGTAACGGTAACAATAGTAGGAGTAGTTTTGTACCAATTTTAACAGTAGCAGCAATAATAGTAACTTAGCAAGAACAATCTGTGAAAATCTCATAGGCACTGGATTGGTGATATTGTTGGATAATGTTCATCATATAACAGTTATAACCTAGGGCGACACAAAACTAGCTCCACTTCATTGATATAATGTAGGCATGTATTCTGTGAATTGTGATACATGCTTATGGAAAAGAACTTGCATGCCATCTTTTATCCTACCCTCCCGTGGCAACGGGGTCCATAAGGAAACTAGGGGATATTAAGGCCCCCTTTTCATAAAGATCCGGAGCAAAGCATTAACACATACTAAATACATCAACTCCTCAAACTACGGTAATCACCAGAAAGAATCCCAATTGTTGTCACCTTGGGGTACACTTAGTAGGTGCATATGACTTGCAAGATCAGATCAAGAACATAGATATAATGTTGATAACATAAACGGTTCAGATCTGAAATCATGGCACTCGGGCCCAAGTGACAAGCATTATGCATATCAAAGTCATAGAAACATCAACCTCAGAACATAGTGGATACTAGGGATCAAGCCCTAACAAAACTAACTCAATTACATGATGAATCTCATCCAACCTCTCACCGACCAGCGATCCTACGAAGGGGTTACTCACTCCCGACGGTGAGCGTCATGGAATTGGTGATGGAGGATGTTTGATAATCGCGAAGATGGAAGATCCCCCTCACCGGGGCCCCGAACAGACTCCAGATATGGCCTCCCGGTGAAGAACAAGAGGTGGCGGCAGCTCCGTATGTAAAACCCGATGAAACTTCCTCTCAATTTTTTCGCCAATAATAGGATTTTATAGAGTCGGAGTTAGGGTTAGCGGGGTCTTGTGGGCCCCACTACCCACCAGGGCGCGCGCGAGAGGGGGTGGCGTGCCCTGGTTCCTTGTGGGTAGCTGTGGCCCCCTCCAGTGGGTCTTGGTTCCAGTATTTTTTATTCATTCCAAAATAATTCTCCAAAAAGTTTCATCCAATTCCAAGAAATTTTATTTCTGGGAAAAAACAACACCATAGTAGTTCTGCTAAAACAATGTTAGTCCGGGTTAGTTTCATTCAAATCATGCAAATTAGAGTCCAAAACAAGAGCAAAATCGTTAGAAAAAGTAGATACAACGGAGAGGTATCAGGCATTAGTCCCACTCTTTATCAGGACAAGATTAATATGGAACCCGATGCTAAACCCGTTGTTGATCATCGACCACGACTAAATCCTAAGATGAAGGAAGTGGTAAGAACTAAAATATTATAGCTTCTGTAAGTAGGTATAATTTATCATATAGCTGATAGTAGATGGGTAAGCCCCGTTCATTATGTTCCTAAGAAAGGAGGTATTACTGTTGTTCCTAATGATAAAAATGAACTTATTCCATAGAGAATTGTAACTGGATATAGAATGGTAATTGATTTTAGAAAATTAAACAAAGCTACTAGAAAAGATCATTATCCTTTGCCTTTTATTGATCAAATTCTTGAAAGATTGTAAAAGCACACACACTTTTGCTTTCTTGATGGATATTCCGGTTTCTCTCAAATACCTATATCACAACCTAATCAAGAGAAAACCACCTTTAGTTGTCCTTGTAGAACTTATGCTTATAGACGCATGACTTTTGGTTTATGCAATGTACCTGCTACGTTTCAAAGATCTATGACTACTATATTCTTTGAGTTATGTGAAAATATTGTTGAGGTTTTCATGGATGATTTTTCCGTTTACGGAACTTATTTTGATGATTGCGTAAGCAACCTTGATCGAGTTTTACAGAGGTGTGAGCGAACTAATCTTGTCTTGAATTAGGAGAAGGGAAATTTATGATAAATGAAGATATTGTATTGGGGCACAAAATTTCTGAATGAGGTGTTGAGGTGGATAAGGCTAAAGTTGATGCAATTGAGAAAATGCCATGTCCTAAAGATATTAAAGGTATAAGAAGTTTCCTTGGTCATGATGGTTTCTATAGAAGGTTGATTAAAGACTTATCTAAAATTTCTAGGCCTCTTACCAATTTACTACAAAAAGATGTTCCATTTGTTTTTAGAAGCCTTTGAAACACTTAATAAAGCCTTAACTTCTGGACCTATTGTTCAACCACCTGATTGGAACTTACCATTTGAAATTATGTGTGATGCTAGGGAATATGTTGTCAGTGATGTTCTAGGACAAAGAGTTGATAAGAAATTAAATGTTATTCATTATGCTAGTAAAACTCTAGACAGTGCCCAAAGAAATTATGCAACTACTGAGAAATAATTTTTAGCTGTTGTGTTTGCTTGTGATAAATTCAGATCTTACATTGTTGATTCTAAAGTAATTGTTGACACCGATCAGGCTGCTATCAAATACCTTATGGAGAAGGAAAATGCTAAACCTAGACTAATTAGGTGGGTTCTTTTGATACAAGAATTTGATTTGCATATCACTGATATGAAGGGAGCTGAGAACCCCGTAGCTGATAACTTGTCTAGGTTAGAAAATATTCTTGATGACCCACTACCTATTGATGATAGCTTCCCTGATGAACAACTAGCTGTCATTAGTGCTTCTCATAACCCTCCTTGGTACGTTGACTATGCTAATTACATTGTTGCTAAATTTATACCACCTAGTTTCACATATCAACAAAAGAAAAGATTCTTCTCTGATTTAAGATAATACTTTTGGGATGACCCACGTCTTTAGAAAGGAGTAGATGGTATTAGTAGACGTTGTATACCTGCGCATGAAGAGGAACAAATCCTACGGAAATGTCACTCTGAAGCCTATGGAGGACATCATGCGGGAGATAGAACTGCACACAAGGTATTACAGTCTTGTTTTTATTGGCCTACTCTTTTCAAAGATGCCTGTAAGTTTTTCCTATCTTGTGATGAATGTCCAAGAATTGGTAATATTGGTAGACGTCAGGAAATGTCTATGACTTATTCACTTGTTATTGAGCCATTTGATGTTTGGGGCTTTGATTATATGGGACCTTTTCCTTCCTCTAATGGGTACGCGCATATCTTGGTTGATGTTGATTATGTCACTAAGTGGGTAGAAGCTATTCCAACTAGTAGTGCTGATCATAACACTTCCATCAAAATGCTTAAAGAAATTATATTCCCGAGGTTTGGTGTTCCTAGATATTTAATGACTGATTATGGTTCACATTTTATTCATGGTGCTTTTCGTAAATTGCTTGCTAAATATGATGTCAATAATATAATTGCATCCCCTTATCATCCTCATTCTAGTGGACAAATTGAATTAAGCAGTAGAGAAATAAAGTTAACTTTGAAAAGATTGTCCTCGAAAGAATTGGTCGAAGAAATTAGATGATGCACTTTGGGCCTACAGAACAACTTATAAAAATCCTACAAGCATGTCTCCATATAAAATGGTTTATGGAAAAGCATGTCATTTACCTCTTGAGTTAGAACATAAGGGATATTGGGAAATTAACGAACTCAATTATGATCTCAAACTTGTCGGTGAAAAGAAGTTATTTGATAGTAGCTCACTAGATGAATGGAGAACCCAAGCATATGAAAATGCTAAATTGTTCAAAGAAAAAGTAGCTCACTAGATGAATGGAGAACCCAAGCATATGAAAATGCTAAATTGTCCAAAGAAAAAGTTAAAAGATGGCATGATAAAAGAATCCAAAAGCAGGAATTCAAAGTGGGTGAGTATATCTTGTTGTACAATTCACGTTTTAGATTTTTTGTAGGAAAACTTCTCTCCAAATGGGAAGGACCATATATCAGTGAAGAAGTTTATTGGTCTGGAGCTATTAAGATCAATAATGCCAAATGCACTAATTCGAAGGTGGTCAATGGACATAGAATTAAGCACTATATTTCAGGTACACATATTAATGTTGAAACTAACATTATTCAAACCATGACACCGGAGGAATACATAAAAGAGACCTTCCAGAACACTCCAGAACTCTGAAAATGAAGAGGTACATGATACAGTAAGTAAACTGACTCCTAAAATTTCGCAAAACTATTTTTTGTCTGTTTTGGAATATTATTAAAAAAATGATGACCCACAAGTATAGGGGGTCAATTGTAGTCATTTCGATAAGTAAGAGTGTCGAACCCAACGAGGGGCTGAATGAAATGACAAGCGGTTTTCAGCAAGGTAATTTATGCGAGCACTGAAATTGTCGGTAACAGATAGTTTGATAGCAAGATAATTTTTACCGAGTAAGTAACGGTAACAGTAATTAAAGTGCACCAAGGTAGCACTACAGCCGAACGAAACTTTTCTCTGTCATACTTATGACACTTCTATGACAATAGTTGTGACAAAACATGGTATCATCCTAGATGTGGTGGGGTCCTACTTCTATGACAAAAAATCATGACAGAAAATGGGATTTTCGTCCTGGGCGGGCTGGAGACGCAGCTGCATGACATTCTTTGGGCCGTCCATGACGGAAAAAATCGTGGTAGAAGCGAGGGCGAGGAAAATATCGGGGTGTTCCCGGTTACAGTGGGTGGTCGGGGCCGAGCGATGCGCGTTTCTCTCGTACACGCGCGCGCGTGGGTGCGAGGCGTTGGGCTATAACTGAACCCGAGCGAGGCGTTGGGCCCTAACTGAACCTGAGCGATTGCACTACAGGCTACTCGTTACTGAACCCGAGCGGTCGATCGACGGCTGTTCACTGAACCCGATCGAGCGATTCCTTCGCTACTGCTGCTAACTGAAGCCGATCGATGATGCCTCTGCATGAACAGTGAGCGTTGCTGGGGGGTTTGGATGAACAGTTCCCGGTGGGGGTGGCTGAACAGGACCCTGTGGTGCTGCCTCTGCATGAACAGGACCCCGTTCGATCGAGCCGGTTGGGGCTGCATGAACAGGACCCCGTGGAGGGCTGCATGAACAGTAGACGGTGGAGGGCTGGATGAATAGTAGCCCGTGGAGGGATGGTTGAACAGGAGCCCATGGAGAGGGCTGGTTGAACAGTAGCTGGTGGAGTAGCGCGCGGTGGAGGCTGAACAGTCGCAGGTGGAGGCTGGAGGAGGTCGACGGTGGATGAACAGTAGCCCGTGGAGACTGGAGGGGGTCGACGTTGGTGATGAACAGTATCCCGTGGAGTCCCGTTTTGCGGTACGCCACACCACTCCCGATGAACAGGAGCCCCGTTTCGACCGTAACGCTCCAACACAAGTCTGTTTCCTCCGTTTTGCGGTACGCCACACCCCTCTCGATGAACAGGACCCCTGTCTCGACCGTAGCGCTCCAACACAAGTCCGTTTCCTCTGTTTTGCGGTACGCCACACCCCTCCCGATGAACAGGACCCCCGTTTCGACCGCAGGAGGTCTGTTTCCTCCATTTTACGGTACGCCAGACCCCTCCCGATGAACAGGATCCCGTTTCGACCGTGGCCGGTCGAACACAAGGCCGTTTCCTCCGTTCTGCGGTACGGCAGGCCTCGTTTCCGTCGGCTGTTCCGTCCAAGCCCTCCCGATGAACACGATGACACATTTCGTTCCGACCCAGCAGGTTGGCTCCCCATGAACACGACGACGACACCGTTTCTCCGTTCCGACCCAGCCATGTACACGAGCCCTGGCCATACATATGCGCGAGTAGGTGTTCAAGACCCTGCCCGTATGTACGCACGTGGTCGTATTTTCTTTCTTGCACACTGGTCGTTGTACGTACGTGTACATGCTACGTGCGCGCCTCTGCTACGACACGTGCGTGCCTCTACATCGACCAGTATGTACGTACACGTTCGCGACCAGAATGACAACGCTATGTATGCTTCGACCAGGTGGGTCCCGACTGTCAGGCACTTCCTTGCAGGCGACGATGTAGCTGGTGGGTCCCAGTAGTCAGGGGAAAACATTTTTTTGCGAAATACAATGGCCCGTCCGGTGAGTCCCCGATGTCAGGTGGAGGAATAATTATTTTGCGCGTAATAAGGAGGCACTTCCTTGCTGCGGTCTTGGACCCAGCTGTCAGCCTCTCCACGTACAGTACTCTTCCGATGGAAGTCGTTCCTTGAGCACGTTAACCACGCCGCGCCGAGAGCACCAGGGCGGTGGACGACGGCGAGGCCTAGGAAGGGGACGACACGGAGCCGGGGAAGACGCGACAGTGGAAGCCCGCGCGGAGAGGAGTATGAGACTGGTTCGGCTGCGGTGTGAGGCTGCCATCGCCGCAGGGCCTAGCCAACGGTGGGAATAGTAGGGGACGGTGACGCCTCCGCGGCAGCACGGCCAACCACGAAAGGTAGGAGCATGCGGCACGACCAGCGCTGCTTTGGGCGGCTGGAGCAAGAAGATCAGAGGTTGAAGAAGCACTACGACCGTTGGATGGACATCGTACGGTCACTGGAGCTAGAATCGTTCATATTGACTAAGTTGACAAAGCACTCCGTCCCCGTCAACTTAGTAGGCCCACAAGTCAGCCACCGACCAAGGTGGGTCCCAACTAGCAGGGGGGGTATTAATTTTTGTGTGCGTAATAAGGCGGCACTTCCGGTGGGTCCGAGCTGACAGCGGGGGGAACATTTTTTTCGTGAAATACGGTGGCCCATCCGGTGGGTCCCAACAGTCAGGGGGGGGGGGAAC